>AZYI01000157.1:0-182119 GCA_000587855.1 Mucor irregularis B50 | reverse complement strand
GAAGAGTATACTATCGCAAGTCGATACTCTTCTTTTCTCCCATCAATATGCACTTCGATTCTTAAATGTCGTAAACGATATCACTCAATTATATCAACTGCTTCATCCCTTAGAATCTAACTTTCTTCATACATTCCTTATTTACCTCGTTAATATTTATGCTCTAGCTACATCCCTCTGCGATATGTTGCTTTAATAATTACATTTTGAAATAAATTTGTTTCTACTAAAAAAAAAAAGCCAATCCAGTTTTTTTTTTTTTTTGAACAGAGTCAAACCTTTTACTTCCAGTTCATCTTCTCTGTTTTTTATGCAATTATCTCCTTCTTATTGATCGAATTGAGTTGAAGAATTGAGTCGAAGAATTGAACAGGTTACATAATAAATTGTGCTGTATAAGTTATATATTCAAATGACATTAGGAGGCAATCAATATTTGTAAAACTAAAGTCCAAAATTGGTCACTTACAAAAAGTATATAACCAATACTCTGAGCAGATCATAGCTACATGAATCCATAATGGAATCTTTTTTGATCAAATGGAAGAAGAGCGATGTGTGCGTGCTTTCTGAGAATTACAGAAATTTTGAGAAAATAGTTTTGGGATTAGTCCTAAATACGAAAAATCAACACACCCAATACTTCTTTTGTTCATCTTTTTGCGAGCAAAATAGATCAAGTACGTAGAAGTCTGAGATTCCTGCTGACTGAGTTGTTGCATGGCAGTAAAGAGGCTTGCATTTTATGAACAACTGTTCTTGGTCGAAACGGAATTTAATATATGAAGACTAGGCATTGCGCGGAAAACTACCAATTAAAGAAACCGCTTTAGCAAGAGGTGTGTCACGTATGGTCATGGTGAGATTTTAGCGCGAAGTGTATCAAGTCTAAATTTCAGGGTGCCAGGGAGGGTCGAGAAAGAAGAGCTCTTGGTGGTGTCTAAAAAAAAAAAAAAAAAAAGAAAAAAGCACTTAAGAGTGTTGCATCTGCAATACCAAAGGATCCCCGGCTGGTCACTTCGCACAGTTCATCAGTGATATCTCATAGATGCCATATATGCATTCGTTGTTATTACTATAGACAAAAGCCTAGTTTTCTATTGTTTTTTTTGTTTCTTTTGCAAATTGGTGTTAATAAGCCCGAATGACTTTAATAATAAGCTATTAATTACTTGAAAGATCTTATCAAACTTTTAAGCATTTACTCAAGTTGTTTATGATGTTAGGGCTACAGGGGTTAGGTGGTGCAATAATGTTAAGCTAAATTTTAGAATTATGAATTTTTGAGATTTGGGAATAGAAGTTACACAAACAAACCCAATAACTCTGCCGTGTGAGAGACGTGTGTAACATCGGTACGTGTTCTCAATGTCCCAAGAAAGCGGTACAAATCGTAGCATAAAAGTAAAAGATCATTGGTTTAGGTGATTCATTCTAGAGTTTCGTTAATATTCAGTAGGCGATAGAGGTATTAAGGATTTGTCAATAAAGAGTTCTACACGTTTCGTGCTATACACAATCAGTAAAACAAATTTATGGTCACGAAAAGAAAACGCAAATTACAGTGGTACCAATTTGCTCACAAAATAATAGCATATTTACAACAATAATAATATTTTTTAGTAGGAAGATATCTCTTATTTTAAAGAGTAAGAAGGGAGCATTTCTTTCTAAACTGTTAGAATACCACTTACAGTGGAAGCTAATTGATGAAAACTCTCGTTATATTGTACAGACCTTATGAGAATATCCACTAAAGAAATCATCAGACAATACTAGAAAACCGCACGCCACATTTTATGGCAACCTTGGCACAAGAGAACTAGAGGTAATAGAAGGGGAGCACTGATGCCGTGTTTTCCTCTAGTGAACGACTTTGGCGCTCAGGTATTCGTATCATGACATCTAAAATTCCACATCAAAAAATTCAAGCAGTAGCTCTAAAGAACACTAATAGAGTACTTTCCTTATAGGATAACAATCGTGTAACTTTAAACATAAACAAAACGTAAATGGTATACTTGACACCATATAAGGCAAAAATGTTGCATCTATATAAGATGACATACGGGAATCGGAGTACATAATTTTTCATTTACGAAAAGTGGGGTCAGTGCAGTAAAGCCTTCACTTGAGGACCAATATGATGTAAGAATTCTTCGCCCCGACTTCATTTAACTCTGACAGCCAATCACATAGACTTGAAATTTAAGGATATTTTCAAACTATTTGAGAGATATAAAATATGCCTGAACAATTTTTGGTCTTTTTTACTTCCTTCCTGGAAACTTACACTTCAAAACACTGCCATGCCTAACACTGCCTCCGAAACACACATCATCATTAACGGTAAGCCCACTCATCCCGGAGAATTTAAGGTTGTTCGCCAAGGATCGCCCGAATCTTTTTCAAGCAGGCTTGTTGCCGAACGTGCATACCCTAAAGGCTCAGTGATCGCTAATTTGGAAGGCTTGACTCCTGGACCAAAGCGCTACTCCACTGTTCAAATTTCTGAAACCGAGCACATTGAACTCAACAGTGATCTTGTATTTATGAATCATTCTTGTGACCCTTCATCATACATGGATGTTGACAAACTTGCTGTTGTGGCCGCCAAAGACATCGCTGCTGGTGATGAATTGACATTCTTTTACCCCTCTACAGAATGGGATATGGGTAAGTGAATGTAATATACTCTTGTAACATCAATATATTAATCTAGTATTCCATACAAATAGCTCAACCCTTCTCATGCTGGTGTGGTTCCTCCAAAGTAAGAAAACACAATTATTTTAAAGCCATATTTATATACTTTACTAACCTAAACTAATTTCCTAGTGTATCGAAACTGTGCAAGGTGCTCATTATCTCCCCACTGCCACTTTGAAGCAATTCAAATTGTGCAAGCATATCCAAACACTTCTTGAAAAGCGTGATGACAATTAAGTCCATCTTTTCAATACATGCTATAATAGGACCACTTTGTAAAATAAATTATTTTTAAATATGCTCTACCACTAAAAACTTGTTTATTGAGGAAGGAATGATTTTTATTGTTTTACAAGATGAAAGAAAAAAGTGTAGTATAAACAGCATTAAATCCAAAAAAAGGGAAAAGCGAACTTTATGCAAAAGCAAATCCAGTAGAACATTCATTGATTGCTTTGAAGAGGTTAGCACGCAAATTTTCATATGAATTATATTGAGGAAGGTCAACTTGATTAAAGCTAATATAAAGATAAAATTAATAACTTGATCAAATTATCTTTTCATTACAATAAAATAAACTTACCATGTATGAGCTGATGGGAGACGGTTTTCACCACTAAAATCTTTATGAATTTGGAACTTTTGGACTCCACTCGAGCCTTGAAGTTGAGAGAAACCTTCTAAAGGAACCTTGGAAGTACCTGTAGCGAATTGCAATAACTTGGCACGTTCTTCTTGATCAAAACTTCTGACTGCACGCCAGAACCATTGAACAGGAGGGGAAGAGGCGGTGTAGCCTTGATACTCGGTATTATTCTTCCAGTCGTCAATATCAATATCTGGTAAACCTGAAATTAACAATTCCAATTCTTGCTCATTGAAAATTTGTATTAAAGGTGCAGGAATAACGTCGTGGAATCCTTGAACGAAAGCATTGATCTGATCCTTGATAGCGGTTGTCAATTTTTGTTCAGTAACCAAAGTGACATATTCATGTTTATTGGCCTCGGTCACAGGAATGTTTCGTCCATCAGGCTTCAAATCTACAGTCTCCTTGGTGCCAAAGAAATCGGTCTCAATACTAAATGTCAAATCAATGATATCGGTAATATCGTTTTCCAACATCCAAACTAAACTCTTGTAATACTCAGGATCCAAAGCCTCAACATCACGGTAATCTACCGTACGGCCAAGAATGTGCTTGTAAAATGATCTAGTGAAGTATGCATCAAGTAAGCGACCATCGTAAATAGCTTTGCCGATAACACGACCAACAAACTTGAAAAAGCTCAAGTGGTCGGGATTTACAGCAGAATCTCGGTTGGGTTGGTATGTGAGTTTGTCTGCAGCGGATGTAATGAATAGGGCATAGTTAGGATCAAACATTTGTCTAGCCAACACGGAGAACCATTCACGAGTAACACCCCCAGCATCGACACCTTCTTCATCGTAAAATCGAACAGCGAGTTTACCATTTTTGATCTCCTCTCCAGTGCGGCCTTGAAGCTGATGATAAGAATCTTCAAAAACGTACTGACGTCGGACATTTAATTGCAACATGGCGTAGTTCTCGCGAGGCGTGGTTCGCTTATGAAGTTGTTGAACAAAGTAATTGCGCTTATTATCGAATTCGAGCATTTTAGGGTTTCGCACCAATAAAGCAAACGAGCCACTCATTAGAGTAGGGTTATTTCGTACCATGATATTCAGTACTTTCTTGTGCTTTTCAGTGAATACAAAGAAGAAAGTCTCGGGAGATGCAGTCGATAAATTCAATTGTTTCTCGATAGCAGGCGTGGCAATCTTTTCTTGATTGCTTTGACCCTTTTCAGCAGTGCATTTGGAAACAACCATGAACGACTCGATCAAGGGCAAAAGAACCGTGGCAACATTGATGAGGTCTTCCTTTTCACGGATGATAGATAGGCATTTACCAAGCGTGTTCCATAAATTGAAGAAGTCAAGCTCTTCGTAAATCTGCAATAGACGTTTTTCATTCTTGATTTGAGTCAAACCTGCAGCTGTCTTATCCATGCTGGTATCAGAAACCTTTCGAGAGAACATGTAATCCAACGTCTTCAACACTCGTAATAACTTGGCTTGGTAGGAGGTGGCAGCTGCAAAAGGAGCAAGAGTTGCACTATTTATTTCGGTACCTGCCATGGCCGTATCCAATACATCTAATAAACTCTCGAGATCCTTAAGGATTTGCGTGCCTGACTGTTTAGCATCTTCGACAAGTTCGTTCACAATCGTCTGTTGAGCTCCGTCTAAAGCAGATAAGTGAGATATAGCATTCAAAGTATACTGGAATGTTTTACTAGAGCATTCACCGTTAGTGAGAACATGAACCACTAATTTGAGATAGTAGTCAGGAATCGTAGGAGGCTTGGGCATGGGTCTCTCAGAGAGGTTAGGATCCTTTTGCTTGCTTTCCACCTTTTCTTGATATTTCTTGACCAAAATAGGGAACGGGCGACACATTGTAGATAAGAGATCCATGAGTTGCTCCATCAAAGTGGAGTTGTCGATAAAAACAGGACGATCCAGAAGACTCATCAACACCAAGATGGGATATTTGTTCCAGTTATTGGGTACTTTCTCCTTGCCCTTACCCTTTTTACCCTGATTGATTCGTTTTAAGCCAATAAGAGACTCACTTTCAGTTAAGAAGTATGTCATCGATTGCTCATTACAGGAAACAATATAAGTCAAAGCCTCCAAGCAACGTTGGGCAATGAAATTAGGCACATTATCAGTGGCGTTTGTTGGGGAACCTTTGCTTGCCTTGTGTTGAGAAGTTTTTCCTGTCTTGCCAGAAGAAAGGAGAGCAAAGCTAGCATCCACCGAGGCCAAGTCATTATTGCCATCATAGAGGACACAGACGAGGTATGATAGGAGATCGCCACGAGTTTTACTGTTCTCGCATAGATTCAACAATAATCTGTTCAGTAAAGACTTGGAAATCGTTTGAGGAACATACCTCCTCATAGGGATCAGAGATATGTCTGATGTGATTATTGTCGCCGTCTTCATCTACGTCCTCAACGTTTTCAGCATGAACAATTCCTGGGTATGTCATCGATTGCTCATTACAGGAAACAATATAAGTCAAAGCCTCCAAGCAACGTTGGGCAATGAAATTAGGCACATTATCAGTGGCGTTTGTTGGGGAACCTTTGCTTGCCTTGTGTTGAGAAGTTTTTCCTGTCTTGCCAGAAGAAAGGAGAGCAAAGCTAGCATCCACCGAGGCCAAGTCATTATTGCCATCATAGAGGACACAGACGAGGTATGATAGGAGATCGCCACGAGTTTTACTGTTCTCGCATAGATTCAACAATAATCTGTTCAGTAAAGACTTGGAAATCGTTTGAGGAACAAAGAGTAATCTAACCAAGGTACTTAATTGGGATTTCTCGATAAGTTGTATGGCACCATCACGTCTGCGAGGTTTGGCCTTCTTTTTGGCTGATCCTGAAGCTTGATTATCATCCTCAGCAGGAGCAGGTCTACGACGAGATAGAATAGCATCATCTATTTAAGTATCGTTTTTAGTAATGGTAACTTGATTTCTAAATACAAAAATAAAAAACTGACCTGATGAAATGGCAGATGTAGCATTTGTCGCTTCTTCGGGCGCGTTTGCAGATGCTGATGTATTAGCGGCTGCTTGACGGTTTTGGCGCTCACGTCTTTCACGCTCAATAGCTTCTTGACGGAGAACCTCTTCACGAATATCAGGTGGCAGAGCATCCAAAAATTCAGGGCTGATAGAGTCGTCTTCGACAGGTTGAACAGGTGCTGGTCGATTCCGTAAATGTTGATTCAGAACTTCTTCACGTAAATCATCGGGTAATGCTTCCAAGAATTCTACATCAATGCCTGTTCCTGATATATCAACGGGGAGGCCATGAATAACGACAGTGGTGCGGGAGGCTTCTGTGTTTGAAGCAGAGGTGACCTCGTTATTATTAGTAGGTTCGTTTTCGGAAGTGTTGGTTGTATCGACAGCGGTCTCACCGTTGTCTTTGGAATTAGGCAAGTCTCCTGTAGCTTCAACTTGCGAAGTGGAGGTGCTGGCAGGGGTGGCAGCAGCAGCAGCAGCAGCAGCAGCACTCTCCTGGGCAGCTTCTTGAGCAGCTTTGCGTTTTTCTTTCTCAAGACGCCATCTTTCTTCCTCTGCTTTACGACGTTCCTCTTCATCTTTACGTCTTTGTTCTTGACGCTTTTTCTCTTCTTCAGCGCGAGCTTTCTTATCATCTTCAATAGCAATAGGAATAAGAATATTCAAGATCTCGTTGACGAGCTTGAGGGCCTTTTCAGCAAGATTAGCACCATACATCATACGAGCTTCCTGATTCCAGCGTTCACTAGACGACATAGGTTGGAAATCATGTAAAATGGCCAAGCTCTCCTGTGCCTGATCGTTGGGATTATTTGTGTGAGCACTGGAAACATGATGGCTGTGTCCAACGCTTAGATGAGGGATACGATCGAACTCAAACGTGCGAAGTACACCACCAGGTCCTGATTGAACGTCAACGCGTAATGGTCCGGCTTGGGCGACAGGAGGGGCATTAGTCAAAAGATCTTCGAGCATACGGACAGCGCTACCACCAATGATTTCTTCAAAATCTTGCCAGTTACTTAATCCAGGACCATGGCCTCTACGAGAGAACGCCTCATCAATCATACTACGAGCAGCATTGCCACCTGAAGGGGTGCCACCAGTACTATTGGATAACAAAGGATGGGTGATGACATCTTCCTGGCCTTGACCGTTGGCTTGGTTTCGGAAAGATCTACCAACTATACGATAAAAGAGGAAGGAAATTAGTTCAATCAATACAACTGTAATCATAAGGAAAAGGAAAGTGCTTACTTCCTTCCAGCAAAGAACGTCTGCCATTAGGGAATCGTCTTCTAAATCCTGGAGGAACAATCGAGCGAGGTCTCTCAAATTCATCTCCTTCCATAACCAAATCGTCATTCAGGTCTGTAGGTAAAAATGGTGGATCTAGGTCATCAGCATCGAGAATCATGCCGTCAGTGATGTCTGTTTCAGATTCATTATCCAAGTTATCTGAGGCGTCATCAAAATCGGACAGAGCATCCATTTCGTCCTCCTGCAAGAGAAGCCAAAGAGTTAGTTCTGAATCGAATTGTGAAATAAATATTCTTACCTCCTCATAGGGATCAGAGATATGTCTGATGTGATTATTGTCGCCGTCTTCATCTACGTCCTCAACGTTTTCAGCATGAACAATTCCTGGTTCCTCTTCGATATCCTCTAATTGCCAAGTCATTTCACGATCGTTCTCCTCTTCATCTTCTTCTTCATCCTCATCAAGAAGCTGAGCCTCAGCATCAATATCGTCTGGGTTATCATCATCTTCCTCCATCTCATCAGAATCATAACCGCGACCATGCATGATCGCCTCCATTTCTTCGTCGACTTCCCCTTCGTCGTCATCACCTTCACTCATATCAGAGAGATCGCTTCCACTTTCCTCGTCAAATTCTTCTTCTTCATCGGCCGAAGAACCAAACATATCGCTGTATTCACCGCTATTGTATTCATCCTCATCAATGACGCTACCGGCATCAAACATACCAAGTGCTGAGTTTCTGTAAAGATCAGGTGCATCATTGTCTTCATTCGCGGAAGGAGTAGGGACATGCATTCCCTCTTCTTGAGTGTCCATTTTATCTCCATCCTCCTTATCGTCTCCATCTGTGCTATCGTCTGATTTGATAGCCAGCTTGGTAAGTTGTTCTAAGGGTCGTAACATGGAGTTCAAAATCGTCTTCGAGTGAGGGTAATTGATATCAATATCACTAATGGCAGAGGTCAACACTGCGACGAAATTTTTGTCCAGCATAATCTTGGAGTTACTCGTAACAGCATCTTCCTTGTCATTTCCACCAGCGGCTTTTTGATTATTAGCGCCAAAAGAACGAGGAATGGATGAACCGACACTGGGTCGTGCATTCAAGATACGGTGACAAAGATCAGCCAATGCCAAATACTTGGAGTATTTTACAGAAGCTATCTCCGTTGAGGAAACGGCTTCTTTCAAAGATCTCACAATTGATTCCATGACATATTTTCTAACTTGTATCAGCTCACTCTTTTGCTGAGGAGTTATATCTGTACTAGAGGAAGTATCGTGAGTCATTGCTACCAAAGTAGAGGCCGTCCAGGTGGAAAGACCTTGTTGTTTGCGAGATTCTTCAGATGAAGGGCTGATGTTATTGTAAGGTAATAAGTCGTTGATTAGCATCGACACAAATGAACGGTGTTTACCATCGGCAGTGGTAGTACGGTGACCATTTTCCTTCTTGCAAAAATTCAAAACGTCATATTTACAGGATGCATATGAAGAAATCAGTTCAACCAGACATTGCAGCAAGAAACCTGTGTAAACAAACTTGATGTTTTCGTCTTTCTTTTGTTCATCCGTCAATTTGTCCTTCTTGAGAGCAAGTGCAGTGACTTCAGATCGTACAGTCATGATCTCATTCAACAAATAGAACACAACTAATTCAGAAGAAGAGGTTTGCTTTGGTGGAGATACGTCGTCCTCTTTCTTATCGTCATTGCTCTTCTTCAACTTGATTTGACGATTAATTTCAAATTCATCGTAGCGAGCTAAACGACAGATATCAGTAGTCACTTCAACAAAGACAGCGGGTTCTCGAAGGGCGACATGAGCATTACTGCGAACAAAAGAACTGATGTCCATATTGCGAGGTCGGGGATTGGTGAACCAATTGGTAATAATATCTTTCATGGTGCTCTGAAGAATCGCTTTGCTTTCAACAATGTGGCGTAAAATTAAAATGATATGTGCTTGTTGGCCCTGAATTCCCTCTAGACTAGATCTTGGCTTAGAGAAAAGTAGAGGCACACCACCAATTTCCACGAAATGCAATGCCAGTTCATGATCTTTTGTTAATCGTACAATCATTCGCAAAATTGCAAAGATATCATCACGGGATAATTTCGACTTTTGTAACATCGAGACACAACATTGCAGCAATCTTCCACGTTGTTTCGAGGTGAAGCCAGCTCCCTCGCTAAGTTTTGCCGCTCCTTCTTCTTCTTCGTTTGTGCCTTCCATGGGATCATCGTTTTCACTTTGCGCGTCCTCTTCGTCTGAAGCAGAGGAAGTAGTAAACGATCCACGACGAGTATGTTTCACCAACTTTACCTTTTCGGGTTCGTCAGCTTGAGCAATGAAAGCTTCCAAAACCAAAAAGATAGTGGCTGTCCAGGCAGGCAGAGATTCTTCTTCAGCAAAGTTCTCGAAATCCAACATATCAAATAAGAAGGAGAATCTATCAGTCATCTTATTCATCACGCTTTGCATAGGAGCTTCGCGCAATAACAAGGCCAATAAACGAAGTTTACCGCTCAGAAGTACGGACTTGCTGGAATCGCCACGGATTGCATTTATTTGATCCATCAATAACGTCAGAATCTTGACGGGTGTAGTCGTCGATGCGGAGGGTGTTGAGGTTGAAGGAGTCGTTTTACCAGATTCATCATATTTACTCAGTGTCACAAGCAAATCACGGATGTCAAACACTAGATCTTCACGTTGATCTGCTAACTCCAAAAGTGGGGCAGGCAATGTATCACATAACTCAATACGGGTTTCCTTCAATTTCTTGACGTTGTCAGAAGGTTCAGTAGATCGTCCGCTGCCACTAGCACCGCTGCTACTGGCACCTTCTTCATTCATGGCATTAGACAAATGACGCAAACCGGGGGAACCAGATATAGCCATGTTGTATTCGTTGTTGAGTGATTGGACAAAGTTACCAATGGCTTCCTCCATATTACTATTAGAGTCATCGTCATCGTCCTCGTCGTCCTCGTCGTCGTCATCATCATCACTGTGTTCGTCATCATTGTTCACGCTTCCCTCTTGTTCAATCATTTGATCTTCATCCCCAGTGTTCATGTTCTCATCTGTTGTTGTTGCAGTGGCATTTTCGGATGTAGCAGCGGTAGCGGGAGGTGCTGGAGGAGGAGGAGGAGCAGCAGCGGTTGTTGTAGTGGTACCAAACATAGGAGTAGGATGGCTAAACAAATAATCGACAGCACGAGAAACTTGATTATTACAACGCACCAATGCTTGTTCGGCAGAAGCTCTCTCAAAGCCCATATCCACAAGTGTTTGAATATTACGCTCAGCGGCCACCACGGGGGCACGCAACAGCGTGAAAGGCGATGTCATGAGAGGAGCAGTGAAGCTGCCGAAAGGATCGTTTTGTCGATTACCGGTGGTAGTCGATGCATTACTGTTGGCAAAGTCGCCTTCACCCTTCATAATTTGTTGGAACAGCTTGACCAAAATTTGATTCACGGGCTTGGTAAACAAAGGTAACTTGGGAGAAGAGAGATAATCTTTCAGAGGTATGAGTTTAAGTTCTAAAGCAACCACCCACTCATACGGATCAAAGTAGTCATCCGCATTTTTGTCTTTTTGAACCAAAGTGGCAGTGTATGAAGCGTCACGCAATGCTTTGGGTGAACTTATATGAAGCAATACGTTCAAAAGACCCTCAATGGCACTGTTGATACGTTTCACGAGTTCAGCGTTTTTCTCTTTGTTGGTCTCATCGACTTGGTAAAGAGCAACAGCTTCATCCCACATGTCTTTCAAGTTGGATAGTAATAGATCAACTCCTCCTTGGCGTTCAAAGGCAAGAGCAAGTGGAGTTTGGAGTGCAGATTGAGTACGTTCGTCGCGCAACAAGAGCGAGGTCATGGTATATACTGAGGTCAAATAATCATATTTACAATTGAGCGACTTAGACTTGGCGATGGGTGGCCAGGTAATATTGTCCTTTAACAAATCCGACATAAATTCAGCTAATTTCATTGTTTGCGACTTTTGAAGTGCTACACCTGCACGACGACTCACGGAAACCTTAATCAAGCCTTGAAAGATGGGCACCAGCAGCTGAGGCACCTCGGTTAAAAGAATCTTAAAGTGCTTTATGTTCAGCATGCGGGGATCTTTTGCAGAGGGGATCTTTTGGGTAGTAGGTTGATTGGAGTCTTCATTGGCTGGGGCAGAGGAAGATTCACCGGGTGTTGAGGTGGTTTCAGGCACAGAGGATGTGCTATATATGCCTAGAGGGTGCTCTGTGACACTGGAAGGGTTCTTTTTCAGCGATGATGCATTAGATGTACCTTTGACTGCATACCACCCAGCAGGCAAAGCTTCTTTAAGTAACAAGTCTTCCCAAACCATCACACGATGCAATTCACCAAGTAATTCAATTATATTGTTTTCCTTGGCTTCCGATAAAAACTCGGTGACAAGAGAAGTGCCGTTCTTTCCATGTGACAAGACGGAGGAACAACATATATTGGACAAGAGACCCACGTAGCCATGTAACTCGATGAGTTTTCGTAATACCTTGTTACCACGTTCAATCTTGTCTGTCTCCTTTTCATTGACATCCACGAACTCATTTAACCTGCTATTTTCATAATCACTGGTGTTTTCGGTAATAAATCGAGTCGACTCTTTCACTTTGGTAGCAATGGCAAAGACGGTGGGTAAAGGACTCACTTCACTGATCATACGGAAAAGATATGACAAAGAGTCAGAGGCTATTGTCACAGAGAAAT
Source organism: Mucor irregularis B50 (assembly GCA_000587855.1). NCBI lineage: Eukaryota > Fungi > Mucoromycota > Mucoromycetes > Mucorales > Mucoraceae > Mucor > Mucor irregularis. The sequence continues at coordinate 169,758 of AZYI01000157.1, read as the reverse complement.
TGACTGGCAAGAGGGGAAGGGAAAAGTAATTCAATAGCATTTCGGGACACCCTTCTTCTACGAATTCCTTGATATTAGCTTGGTTTTGGAATAATCCCTCAAGGAAACGAGAGACCAAATCGATGAAAGACACGAGGAGGCACTCGACCTTGGCAGGTTTTTCATCTTCTTCAGTTGTTGCGTTTCCGGTGGTGGGAGCTTCACTTTGTGCTGTTACTGTAGATTGCTCTGAGGTGGTAATAGCTGTGCTGCTTGTTGTTGGTGCTACTTCCATTTGACTGTCTTCAGTTTCTTCAGAACGCAATTGTAACAAATGGCTATTATCACTTGACTTTCCAATTCCGTTTAAATCTGTGCCCATCTCCAACACCTTCTTTATCATATTGGTAACACATGAAAATACCGATGCTTTTAAGGAAGGATGATGTCGAATCAACTCATCCATGGTTGAGCCCAAAACAGTTGCCTTGTCTACATCCATTGGATTTCTGAGGAAATCATGGGACGTCATCATATCAAAGAAATGAGGAAGAGGTTTTTCGGTGTTGAACATATCCAAGCCTTGAGCATTCAAACACATGGCACCGAAAGCATTTACTGCGGCCATCAACACTTCATTATTGGGGTTCTCGAAAACAGATATGGTATGTAAAAAGCTTTGAGGAAGTTTTGCTTCTTGTAAAATGGGGAGTGATGTGGGTTCATTGTGGATGAAAGTTGTGCAAACATTGATAGTGATTGCAAATATACTATTTCCAAACCGCTTTGGATTCTCCATAATTGCTTTCAAAGACTGAGGTAATGTTGAGTCGATCAAGTTACGCAATCCATCCGCAGTGCCTGAAGATTCCATCATTCGGAGTAAAAACTTGACCATGGCTTTCACAATGGATAATCTATCAGGGCTTGCTAATGTATCATCTTCTCCGTCCCCCTCTGAGCTGCAACATGTTTCCACTTCCAACTATAAAATTCAATGTATTTTTAGTTACAGTTGTACCACTTTTTGGATATAATTACAACCATACCTTTATACGGTTCAACAAGGTATCAAGACCACCGGCATTGCAAAATGCAGAGAAAGAGGTAGCAAATGAGTTGACAATAGTATCGAGTAAGCCGACAACCTTGGCGACGTTTTTGATCTGAGTATAATGGTGATTTCCAACAATTTGAACAAGTGTAGGAATGACGCCAGCAGACATCAACATTTGTCCTCCAGGTTGTGTTTGTAATAAATACGACACAAAAGTAAATAATGCATCCAAGAAGGGTTGAGGATATGATTCATTTGAGTTTGTTTTACGCAAGATCTGCATCATTGTTCCATGATTGGCAGAAGCGTTGATGCCAGTCAACACTTCAGAAATCTTGTTTCTGTGTCTAGCGATGGCATCAAAAGCATATAAAACGAATGTTTGAATATCCTATGATATTTTATAAATTATTAGCACAAGGGGTTCAATAACGCAGTGTATCAACTACTTACAATGTCTACGTTATTCTCGGGTGCAATAAGGTCTGCCATCTGAGATATCAAATGAGGTTCATAAATAAACACCTTATTGACTTGCAAAAGAAGCAAGTGGCAATGCAAGACGTTCAACTAGATAAACTTAGCGAGTTTAAAGCATTATTGGAATCACATAAAAGAGCACTTTCAGATAGTAAGTTATAAGATATGATTCATTTGAGTTTGTTTTACGCAAGATCTGCATCATTGTTCCATGATTGGCAGAAGCGTTGATGCCAGTCAACACTTCAGAAATCTTGTTTCTGTGTCTAGCGATGGCATCAAAAGCATATAAAACGAATGTTTGAATATCCTATGATATTTTATAAATTATTAGCACAAGGGGTTCAATAACGCAGTGTATCAACTACTTACAATGTCTACGTTATTCTCGGGTGCAATAAGGTCTGCCATCTGAGATATCAAATGAGGTTCATAAATAAACACCTTATTTTGTGCAGTAGTTTCAGAGACCGCATGCGCTAATTTAGGTGGGTTAATACCAAGCAAATTTATTGTATATTCTAAGGATAACTTACACATGATGGAAATAGCCAAGATACGTATACCAAGTAGTTTTCTTCTAAGCTGAGGTTCTTTCATATGTTTTGCTATGCGAATTCTGTTTGCCAATTCAAATTGATACTCTTTTGGAATATTATGTTCCTTTACAATCTTTGTGAATATTTCTATATCATCTTTCTTTAAATCTTCATCAGTGATTAAATATGTAACGACTTGATTTCCTTCACTTGAAGTAGTTGCATCTGCGGCTGTAAGATAGAATTGAAGATTCAAAGTCATCATTTTAGGTGTAACCTCCAAATCTTCTTGGGCAACACGTAATACATCCGTTTGCACATTACTCCAACCTCGAGCCAATTCAATAATTCTATCTTGTGGAGCTACAAAAGATGTTCTGATTGCTTTTGGATTATTGATTCTTTGAGCGGGTCTAATCATAAAATGAAGGACTTGTTGCAATACATCAATATCAAAAGTGTTTAATAACATTGATAAATGCTTTACAAGTTGTTAATATTGTATATAAATCTATTTATGCAAAACATGTTCACATTTACCTCATAAGAATTATAAATGTTTCTATTTGTGCAGTTCTCAAATAAGGTGCGAGAAAGATCAACAATGGCCAATATAATATCTTTTGTTTCTGGAGTGAAAGGTTTGGTTTGGATCTCCTTCAAGTTGTAGTCATTACAAATATTCTGTAAAATAATATCGAACCGGTCAAGTACTGCAACCCAGTGAAATAAATCACCTCTTGCAAAAGGCCAATGGTCTAATTTTTGAACAATGGAGGGAATCTGACTTTCTGCATCTGTCTCTAATCTTTGGATCAACTCGCTCAGCTGACGTGGCTAATGAACAGTTTAAAAAGTCACAGTGAGTGAATAAAAGCTTCATTACTAGGTGTGGGTGTTCTCTTCTTACCAAAGGAGCAAGCTTCTTGGAAGGTGATTTCTTGATCTTCATTAATCCTTTGAAATTTGAGGATTATTATTTCTTTTTTCTAATAGTAATTTTTTTTTTTCAAATGTTAATAGAGTTTATTTCGACAAGACAGACGCTTTATAAAGGACTTACTCGTTTGAGATTTCTTTTTTCTATTTATATAAGCTCGAGACTATTTCTTTTTTTCTTGATTCTTTATACACAGCTGTTTAAACTAAATAACAGCTAAAGTCCTTTGCTTTATCTCTTAAAAGTAGAGTGAGAGAAAAAAAAGAAAAGAAAGGAAAGGAAAAGGAACTGCGAAAAGCGCGTATTTCGGACTGTGAATAATTATTGCAACAGCAGAAAAGTTACAGCCATTTTCTACGTCATATTAAAGCACTCGCGCAGCTTGGAAAAAGACACTTTGAGTACATGCTTCTAACAAGTTTATCTATCCAATAAGCTTGTAAAAGATAGAAAGATCTCTTGAATGATTAATACGTAACTAGTATTCCCAGCTTGTGTTTATTGAATGTTGTTGTTAACGTTGCTCCCAAATTAGAGATTTAGTGCATAAAGTAGCGTGTCGTACAATATTTACTATGCCAGTCATTATGCGCAGAATAAACCCAGAACAAACAAAGAGAGTGAGACATTTACCTTTATTACAGGGAAAAAGGTACAAAGGTCTAGTTTCTTTATATCTCTCGGGAAAGTAATACTTTTCTGATATCAATGACTACGAGACTTGTGAAACTGTAGCTATTATACTATGTACGCGTAATTGCACTTGCTTTTCAGTTGGTGGTGCAACAAATATATATATATATATACTTTCTTAATTCTACATCTCACTGGGAAAAATAACGCGCATTTTCTCATACTTGATGCGCGACTATTTCGATAACTCTCTATTCAAAATATTTGCCTTAGTTTATCTCGCAGCTCTCAAAATGTTACACAGCCAGCATTTGGCCCTTTCCATTTCCATTTTCCATTTTTTGAATCCAGTGACTGGCCCCACTCAAAACTCCCAGCACTGGGTTTGAATCTGTTGAATCAACTCATTCGTTCAGGCAATGGTGCCCATATATTTTCCTTTTTTCATAAAAATATCACTACAACAACATGAATTCCATCCTCAATACTTGCCATGACTTGCAAAAGAAGCAAGTGGCAATGCAAGACGTTCAACTAGATAAACTTAGCGAGTTTAAAGCATTATTGGAATCACATAAAAGAGCACTTTCAGATAGTAAGTTATAAGTAGTCAAAGTAAAAGAGATGTCAGGAATGTTAAAAAACGACTTCTCTAGACTCTTCTCCACAGAAAAGCTTTTTACAAATTCAAGAAACTGCAAAGAAACTACAATTCCAAAAACCACAAAAGGAATTTCAAAGCTCTTTATCGAAACTCAATAAAGAACTGGAGAGGGTACGTATATTACGGATAATTATTTTTTTGTGTCCGAAAATCATGCCAACTAACAAATGGGATAGAAATTCAAACAAGATACTTCAGTCATATACCATCCAGAAGCATTTGCAGGAAAAGAAAGTTTAATATCCCGTTCTTTGGCTTTACACTTCATACGACAAGGCCAGTTTGAATTATGTAATGAATTCTTGAACGAAGCCAAAATACTCGTTGACGACGATTTACGTGAAACAGTTGAACAACTTAAAACAGAATTCGAACAAATGTATACCGTATTACGCCAATTGGAAAAAGAAAACGATTTGACTTGTGCAATTCGGTAAAGTATAATGTGGAATTTGTGCTATACAGTGTATTGACGCATATTACACTTAGCTGGGCAAAGACGCATGAAGAGGGATTACAGAAATTGGGCAGTACTTTGGTATTTAATTTACATAGAATGCGTTTTATTCAGCTGTTATTATCTGGGAATGCTATTGATGCTATCAATTACGGAAGAACGCATTTCAATAGCTTTGGCGAGAAGCATTTATCAGGTATTTTATACATATACAACAGGGATTTACACCGGGTTTACCAACGCACTTTATAGAAATCAAGAGATTGATGACGGCAACTTTGTACAAAGATTTATCAGACTCTCGATATGCAGATTTAACTTCCCCGACAAATTGGATCACTATCAAACAAGAGTTTCAAAAAGACTTTTGTTCCCTCCTGAATATGAGCGCAGAAAGTCCTCTTTATACCAGGTAAGCACACAGTAGAACAAAACTTCATATATAGACTATCTGTTCTCACCAGAAACTAGTGTTTATGTGGGAACAACTGCTTTGCCTGTCATCATGAAATTGTATACAATCATGTCGAGCAAGAAGGCAGAATGGAGCGCACAGGATGAGTTACCCGTTGAAATTCCACTTGAAGAAGAATTAAGATATCACTCTGTCTTTGCTTGTCCTGTTTCAAAGGAGCAAGCAACAGACGAGAACCCTCCCATGATGATGCCTTGTGGTCATGTTATTTGTAAAGAGAGTTTAACTCGACTTTCAAGAAACAGTAGAGCTTCCTCCAGGTTTAAATGTCCTTATTGTCCCAATGAATCCTCTATGGATCAAGCTATTCAAGTATATTTTTAAAACAATAAATGCAGTAGATTGGCCGTCTATATCGTATATCATTTATGCAGAGCAGTTGATGTCAACCAAAGTCATGGTCAAGTAGCAACAGTTGTACAAATTTAATAAACTCCTCATCATTTCCGTGTCCACATCACCTTTTGAAGTGAACTCTTTCTTGCTAACTGATAATGCAGGAGTATTTACAAGGTCATATTGAAACCCCACATTTTACTTTTTGGGTCAATCACGCCGCTTATCAATGAGTAATAAAAACCTTACTTTTAGTAGAAAGAGCTTGAACACTACAATGTGAGAAATAGGAAGATGTGATCGCTTAATCTGATGTAATAAAAACAGAGCAAATGCACCTTATTTACCAGGATTACATAGATCCCATTTGTTCACAAGGTACTTGAATCCTAAATATTTTAAATCTCGTTGTCTATCGTTCCTACATTTTGTGCATGCCACGAGTGTGTATATCATAAGAGTAAACACATTGTCAATATGCAGTATTTTATAGATATGTATTCGTTTAAATCTTGAAATGCGGCTATGTAAGGGAATAGCCATTCCAGTCTTGTCGTGTTCTTCGACTCGCTTAAAGTTTGAGATATTCACGATCTCAGATAGTGATTAAAGTTTATAGTTGGACTTGAAACGGAGATTCTACAAGAGCAGCGCTGTGTTCCTCCTTCAGCTCAAGTATATTTTCAATGAGTGTGTACGTGCTTGAACACTACAATGTGAGAAATAGGAAGATGTGATCGCTTAATCTGATGTAATAAAAACAGAGCAAATGCACCTTATTTACCAGGATTACATAGATCCCATTTGTTCACAAGGTACTTGAATCCTAAATATTTTAAATCTCGTTGTCTATCGTTCCTACATTTTGTGCATGCCACGAGTGTGTATATCATAAGAGTAAACACATTGTCAATATGCAGTATTTTATAGATATGTATTCGTTTAAATCTTGAAATGCGGCTATGTAAGGGAATAGCCATTCCAGTCTTGTCGTGTTCTTCGACTCGCTTAAAGTTTGAGATATTCACGATCTCAGATAGTGATTAAAGTTTATAGTTGGACTTGAAACGGAGATTCTACAAGAGCAGCGCTGTGTTCCTCCTTCAGCTCAAGTATATTTTCAATGGACTCGCAAATCAAACAATACTACCAGAAGAAAGAGAAGTGAATAAACAATACTAAAGTAGCACATAAAGTGTAACAGAAGCACTCAAAAATAATTACTTTCATTGGCTGAAAAAACGCTTCTATTCCACAAAAAGTGTAACACATCTATTTTTGAGTACTCCTCAAGTTTTGTTGAAGTTGTGAATCACTGTGAGTTGAGCTAGAGTAATTGTAAAAGTTCCTATCCTGAACAGAGTACTTACTGAAGAATAAACTTGAACCCTTAGCAAGCGTAAAGACTTGGTATGAAGTATCAATCGACATTGAAACGTATCAAATAGTAAAAATTAATTGCCAACGACAAGTATTTTCGCGACAAAATGCTCTAAAGTCTTGATGAATCAAAACCGCCCTTTCGCAGGAACGACTGCTGTGTTACTATTTTTCTATATGTGTTTACACACTTATATTATTAAATGCCATTATATGATTGCATATATCTATTCAATACGTCCAAGTGCCATTCTAATAACTGTCGAAGATTCATTTTACTGGAATCAGCACGTCCATTCGACAAGACATTGTATTAGAACGAAGCATTTTAAGGCGTTGAGAATTCACTAGGATTTGCTTTCCAGTCAAACTTAAGCTTTGAAAAGTCCTGTGGTCTTGGCCTGCCATCTGCATATTCCAAACCAAGGCCAAGGCCTAAAAGGATTTCCAAGATTACAAACAAAGTGTACAGACGATTTAAAGCAATAAGGAGATAAATAGAAAAAGAAAAAGGGCACATTTTATTCAAACAGGTTGATTGATTAGTGAAGAGGTATTACTAGAATGACTGACTGGCCTATAGAACTTCATATTTGAGTCAAGCAATAATGGTTCTTCTGCTTGATGTTGCCAAAAGAAGTAAAGAGAAAATTTTTTTAATCATGTGCCCTTACTTGCCTTTTTTAGTTAGGAGAGCAGTTGTGACCACCTATCAACAACGGTCCCACTCCAAAAGATATAAAAAGGGGGGATTTTTTGCCACCATCTCCTTTTTTTTTCTTCATCCCGGCGTTTGATGACTTGTGGGGCGCAGTTATTGTGTAAAAAAAGCGGTTTGGATTCATGACCCAAAGCTACCCCATCGTTAGGCGTCGGTGGGACATTCAGCTCGAGTAATGGTCCCTAAATCCCAATATGTGAAAATGAAAAAAATATATAAATTATCCACGATTTTGGATATTTTATATGTACCTTGAATTTATGGTTAAGTTTACCACCAATTTATTTGCGAGAGTAGTCTATTTAAAGTTCACTTGGATTTCTACTCCATGTAAAAGGCTATTGTGTTTTTATATGCTTAATTTATTTTTATATGAATCTAAATCTCGCTTGGCAATTCTTTTTATCATGTTGACAAAAAGTCACTCCGTTAAACAAAGATTATGTTTGACTTCCATTCAAGTTTGACTGCTAATTGAACTTTCATTACTGTGCGACTTGCTCTACATATAACTTTTGTGTGTACTCGGTTCAAAGTCATCACTTCCATTAAACTGTAACCCACGTCTTATGTACTAGTCTCGCCTGTTTAATTTTAAAAGTGATTTTTGTTGTTTAGCTTAAAAATGCACAGGAACTTTACGCCAACGTCGGCGCAGCACTACCGTTGACAATTGTATGTCAAGCCCAACTTACAAAATCAAAGCTGTTCTTCAGAGTAAAGTATTGTATAAATATGCGTAGTTTTAGTTTTAAATCAATTTAAACATTTATTCAAGTTTTTTAGCCTTATATAAAACAATGTAAGCGGTGTGCCAGTCACCTCCACCGTCAAGACGTTCAATATCGGCATCGCGAAGAACAGACACCTTGTCATCATCAAACTTGTGCCACTCGTTAGGGCTCTTCTTTACCCATGCGATGTAATGGCCAGAGTCAGCAGATCTACCCACATGTGTTAACACAGCAGCAAGCTCGTATTGACCAGTAGGGTTACAGCCAACATCGTTAATAAGTTCAGGATCCAAGAAGTCCTTCCAGTCAACTTTATCTTCGTCTGTATCCATAGCTGTTGCAGTACTACTACTGCTGTTACTAGCCGCTGTAGTTTCAGTTTTACCAATATCAGAGTTCATCTTTCTACGCTTTTCATCTCTTTCCTTTTGGACCTTTTTATCCTCTACTTCCTTCATCTTCAACTTGGCCTTGGAAAATTTATTTTGGAGCTCGGGAGTACAGAGCTCAGTGGCGTCGAATTCAAGTGGGAACTTGACTTTACGCAAAATCTTGGCCTTGACTTGCTCTTGAGGTTTCCAGAAGAAACGAACAAATTGAATAGGCAAGTATTGAGGAAGACGAGTGACACGAGATTTACGTTGGTACTTAGCAGTGCGATTCAAAGTAGGAGAGTTCTTTTCTAATTCTTCGTTTAATGATTCCAAAATACCATTGATCATATAATTGGTGTCTAAGGAAAAAAAAAAAAAAAAAAAAAAAGAAGATAAATATGGATTGATGATATTATTGGTTAATACTACTACTACTACTACTACTTACTGATAGAGATGTGACAACTCAACTTATTGAAGGGTTCATGAGCAGAAATGGTCTTTTCTTCTTCGGGTGCTTCTTCACAGATAGTTTCTGTCTGTAATTCACCAGTCATGTATTGTTCAATAAAGTTTTTATCATTTTCACCCTTAGGTAACTTGGCCTTCAATACAGACACAAGTTCACTCCAACATTCTTCAGCATCTTGCTGCATAGGGACTCCGCCTTGACCAACTTGAGAGAATTGAGGGAAGGATTGACGAAGCATCTAGTTCAAGCTGTTAAAAAAAAACAGGCGCTCTCACGGAAATGTAAGTTCAAATCTTACCTGCCAAAAGACCAAGGGAGGAAATCCGTCAGAGACCTTGGCAAGGTTGTTGAAAAGATCGCGAAGACTGGCAACCAAATTACCACGGTTGTCGACGCCATTTAATCCACCTTGATACTTGTCCAAAGAAGTTTGAAGTTCAGGCATGGCACGCATACATTGCAAAGTAGCATTCTAATGTCAATAGCATCGTCAATACGTCTATTCAATTCTAGCTTAAACACTTTCTTTTACCATGTAACAGGTGTTTCCAAGATTCTCTAATCCGGGAGGAATGTCCAACTAGTGAATATAGAGATTAGTACACTAGCAATTGCGCAGTAGCAATCATACGAGATCTTACAGCATTCATAACTTCGGCATCAGTCATATCCTCTAAAAATTGGACTGGCTTGGGTGGAGCCTTGGGAAGCTCACCAGCAGTACCCATCATCATAAAAGTGTGGCCCTATTTCAACACACTTTAGCTCTTTTTCGTCCTATTCTACACTATGCTTCGCGTAATATATCCTACCTCTTTCAAACCCAACTTGTTGAGATCCGTAGTATCCTATAGTAGATACAGCTTTAGTTAGAGAAAGAGAGAGAAAAAAAGGCTTGACATTTTACTAGAACTTACCTTTAAAATACCACCCTTGACCATGATCTTTTGACGCTCGGGAGGAACACCAGTTTGAGAGTAGATTTGAGTCTTGAAGAGTTCAGGAGACTCATCGGTGTCTATGTTTATTATGCGTACTGTGAGTTTCAAAAGCACTTGGCTTCTTATTAAGTTGACTATATGAGCCACTTTACCTAACTCCAAGTTTTCAAACTTTTTACCACTCCACTTTACAGTTACGTTGATTACGGGCATCTTTGAATATTTAATCAATGAAAAGGTCAAAAAGGAAAAGTACGCGCGTAAATTTATATGGCAAATGTTTAGAGCACGCCTGGCGCGCCCTGAAAAATCGATGACGTAAATGTAATAGCTTGTGGAGAAAGAGTGTGATAGGTATATACTTATTAGATCAAAAGCAACACCGGTAGTCCTTTCGAAAGTATAAGGTCTCGCTCCTATTACATATTTCTTCAACTGATTAAAGCTATACGGGCGCTCTACCTTGGGTGCTTGGTGGTCAGGATACACCGCCAGATTGAAAACTATCTCTATAGATACCACTGCGCCACCATAAGATTTACAGATCGAGCGCTATTATTCTAAATAGTATTATATCTAGGATAATCTTGTCATTTATGTAGCTTCCATGAACAGTACTGAATTGACTTCAGTTTGTGTGTGTGTCACCTACTAAACATAGTAAATTGGCTTCGAACCTCTAGTCATAAGAAGATGTGCTCAGAGCGTGAAAGAGTTCTCTGGGTCTCGAATTGATTGTTATCACAGCAAATTGTCACTTTTTAATGCAGTAATACCTAAGAAAATTCCATGATAGGTTTGCTTTTATATTGACCTTCCTGCCTGATCCATTATATGTTCATCGAGTATATAAGCATAGCGTCTGTGAGTACTTTAAATATACACACGAATGAAACTAGTGTGACATTGTAGCAGGACTAAAACTATCTCTATAGATACCACTGCGCCACCATAAGATTTACAGATCGAGCGCTATTATTCTAAATAGTATTATATCTAGGATAATCTTGTCATTTATGTAGCTTCCATGAACAGTACTGAATTGACTTCAGTTTGTGTGTGTGTCACCTACTAAACATAGTAAATTGGCTTCGAACCTCTAGTCATAAGAAGATGTGCTCAGAGCGTGAAAGAGTTCTCTGGGTCTCGAATTGATTGTTATCACAGCAAATTGTCACTTTTTAATGCAGTAATACCTAAGAAAATTCCATGATAGGTTTGCTTTTATATTGACCTTCCTGCCTGATCCATTATATGTTCATCGAGTATATAAGCATAGCGTCTGTGAGTACTTTAAATATACACACGAATGAAACTGTGTGACATTGTAGCAGGACTATTGTGAAAGTATATTGAAAATAAAAGGTAGCATTTGCTTATTACAACACGAAATCTTTTCCAACAAATTACAGTGAAACATTTGCATAATTTGAGGTATTGTCTCGGCCTTCGACTCGATTCCTTTCATTGCAACACTCCAAGGTAATCACAGTATCAAGTATGCATGTACCTCGGAATTATCAGAAAAGCTTGGCTTCGAGTTACAACATAATTGATAACTATTTTGGGGAGTACAACTTCAAATCTGCTCTACACAACAGATTGAATTGAGTCGGCGAACCGAACTTTCATCAGCCTTTCATTATAAATGCAGTTTGATAATTCAATTACATCGGACCTTGATTGACTGTAATAATAATATGATGTGATTTTAGAATTTGGGTACACCTAAAAAGTGAATGAAATATTATATTGAAGTTATGGTTACAATTTGAACATCTCTTTCTTTCTTGTAACAATCCACAATTCTTTTAAAACGACTCACCCCACACTTTCCTTGACTAATACCAAAGTGCTTCGTTTCATCCCCGCTCCTTTCCTTTTACCTACCCACACACTCTCCTTAACTACTACTTGACAATGAACACCACTTTGATTGTAGACTCTACTTCAATTATGAACCCTACTGATATTTACGAAAACTACGGTTATATCACTCCTTTGTATAACCAACAAGAACCCTCCTCTTTTCAAAACTTTAGCTCTTACGAAAAAAAGACAGTAGTGGATAGAGAGTCAGGTACATAATGAAGTATGACGTTTCCATTGAATTCCACAATAATAATAAGGTGATAATTTAGATTTCCACTGTTCTGTAGTTGCTCCTATAACGGAAGCTCCTGTAGTACCTTCACAATTTGATCCTCATTTTGCCAACAACAATGGTAGCAGTGGTAGTAGTTGTAGTATCCCATCGAGCCCAGAGTCCGTTGCACTGCTGTCTTCTAGTCCTCTTCTTCAACTGTCTTTCTCTACTTCTATGTTTCCAGTCAATCATCATGTACTGACTTGTGATGATATTGCTCAGAGAATTCCAACCCTGACTCAACTTCCGGATGCTTTATTGCCAGAATTTCATCAATACTCCATTGAGAGTTACAGGAATAATAGCGGATCAAATAAGAAAAGTCGCTCTCAAAAGCATGGAGCAGAACTTGATACGTCTGAATATAAGCGCCAAGTGCATATTCAATCAGAACAAAAGCGTAGAGCTGAAATCAAAGAAGGTTTTGATACTTTACGCCAACATATACCTGGTTGTGTTAATAAAAAGTTGAGTAAAGCAACCCTGTTGAAGCGAACGGTTCAACATTTACAACATTTAAAAAAGAACCAAGCGTCTATCTTGGCTGAATTGAAAAAGCAAGTTCAAGAAAACGAAATGTTAAAGCTCAAGACAACAACAATGAATGAATAAGTTTTTTTTTTCGCACACGGACATATATTTTTTTGTTGCGTGCACTAAAAATAAAATTAGTAACATAAAAATAATTTCTTCAAGTCCCCCTCTCAACATCTTTTTCGCTTTTTCTCTTCTATTTCCAGTACAAGCGCCTTTTATTTTTTGTGGTATAAATAAACTTGAACAACTATTTTTATATCTTTTTTCTTTTTTTAACTTTTTCTCTTTTTGTCCTTTTTTATATGCTTGTGCACAATGTAGATGGGACGTAAAAAGATCAAGATTCAACCCATTCAAGACGAACGTAACAAGCAAGTAAGTTGAATGTAAAAAAAAAAAAAAATGAAAAAAAACATGAGGGAAATGTGACTCATTTCGTTATTGTTTACTGCGGTCTCAAGGTCACGTTCTTGAAACGTAAGCATGGTTTAATGAAGAAAGCTTACGAACTTAGTGTTCTTTGTAATTGCGATATTGCTCTGCTTATTTTTAATACAAGTGGAAAGCTGGTACAATATGCAAGCACGGATATCGACCAAATATTGATGAAATATACAGAGGTGAATATACTGGCCTCATAGAGTAGCGTTACTCGTGGCTTCTCTTACTAATATTCTTCTTTTTTTCAGTATAATGATCCTCACGAGAGTAAATCAAACCAGGACGTAAGTGATAATTGTTGTCTTACGTAATCATTTCCCAGGAGTTAAAGTATTGAGTTTGTTTAGTTTATTGACTCGGCAGATGGTGAACATTGGGGTGAAGATGGTGAAGAGGGACTGGTAGACCAACAAGAAACAGATTCTCATACTGGAAGTAATAAAGCAATAGAACCAAGTCAGCGTACAGTACGATCATCAAGCAGTAATTTATTGCCTGATACATCAAATCAGCAACCAACAGCACCTCCACCACATACACCGCAAATGGTACATCATCAACAACCACAACCAATGTCACTTCCACCACCTCCACCACCTCCTCCTACAATGATGATGTATCATCAGCCTCCACCACCACATCATGCCGCTCCTCCTCCTCAAGCACGTTATTCTGTTAATTATGGACTTCCTCCACCAATGCAAGGCTACTATGATATGTATGGTACACTTCATCAAACTCATCCCATGTATATGTCGCAGGTAAGTGTAATTTAACTCTCTCTAATCAAGCAATATTCTTATGTAATTTGAAACAGGGTCAGATGGCGCCAACATATGCACCTATGATACCTCCCCAGCCTCACCATATTGTTCAATATGGAAATATCAACCCTCCAGTAGCTCCAACTCAACAGCAACAGCAACAGCCTCCTGGAGGACATATGGGTACGCCTAACCCAAGCTCAAATACCATCCCATATTACCACCACCCTACTCAACCTCAACCACATTCTACTCCACCACCTCAACATCCACAACAACGACAATCTTCCCCGGGGAGTCATAGTAGTGCTAGTGGTAAGAAACCCAATCTAAGAGTAGAAATACCCAGTGAGACGCAGAATAACGAGACGGCAACGACAACAACAACAACAACAGCAGCAATCACCACCACTACGGCTGTCGTGGCAGCCAATGGGCCTCCACCGACGGCCTCATTTGCTCCACCTTCTGCTCTACCGTCGCAATTTGCGCATAATTTACCCTCACCGTCTACATTCTATCCAGAGTTTTATCAGCAGAATGAGCTACCCAGTCCGCTCAACTTTTCATCTACCCCCATTTCAGGAGGAACTTCATTTCATTGGCCATCAAGAGGATCTATCAGTGGTCCGGGTGGTACCGAGTATAAACCCTCCCCTCTCGCGAAAATGTAAGGCTACAATCTATCCTTTTTATAAAAAAAAAACATAAACTAACCCACCATATTATGATTAGAAATGACAGTGGCAGTAAGCGAGGTCATGAAGCGCTAGGTGAAGACAGCGAATCTTCAAAGAAGTCCAAAGTGCAATAAATTTAAAACCCTTCAATAAAATACCCATTTTCGTCATTAAATACATCTGTGCGCATTATCATTACACAATCACGGATGAAAAATCAAGCCACAATAACAGCAAATGCTACATGGATGATTTCCATATCCAGATGTAATACGAAAAAGAAAAAAACTTGCCATCTTTTTAGGTGAATTCCGTATATACATCTATCTGCTGCTAAAAGATCAATTCTAACTTTAAAAAAATAAGCTTTTATACTTTCGCTTTAGCCCTTCTCTCCCCTGCGATAAATCAAAAATAAAAAAAGTGTAGAGAGCCTAGGCACCCTTAAAAAAGAACGATTTGACTGAGATATAAATGGGAAAGAGGGAATTGTAAGAAACCTACTTGGTTTTACATAGTGTCGGGCGTTGTTGTGGTATGTAAAATACGTACAAGATGTATAAGGAAAGCAAACGTAATCTCAATTAGTAGTATTCCAAGTGACATCGGTAAAATGATGTAGTTTTCATTCAACGAAAATTCCGCAAGGAAAAAGAGGGGGAGCAATGACCTCATAGGTAAGAAGCGAGAATGTTTCAAATGGCCGTCATGGAAACGCAGAATATAGAAGTTCCTTTTACACTCAACACAACAGAAACCGATAATTTTGTATGTAATAAGAATTGTAAAATAGAAATGGGAGAATTATTTATTACAAAAAAAAAAAGCGGAAAAACGAATTACTTTACTATAAGAAAATAAAAAAAAAATGATACAGTGCAAATAGATATATACAAATGTGCAAAAAGAACAAGGGAGTGAAAATAGTGATACAATGATTGTCTTAGATTTGATTTAAAAAGTTTTGAAGGGTTTGGTCATCCCATATGTCTGAATTGTCCATGGGAGCTTCTTCAGGCACGGTGGGATAGTAAGCAGAGGAAGAAGGCGGAGATACGCTAAAGGAATGAAACCATTCTGTAAGATTAAAAAGTTAGAATACTATTACAAATTGTGACATTTTTTTTTTTGCATGCTTACCTCGTGGTGGCTGTTGCTCTTCTTCGCTCTCTATGCTTCTGCGAAGACCAGATGCTTGTTTTGTTTTCATCATGAATTGCTCGTTGAGGTAGGATGGGGTATGAGAGTCAGGGACAGAGGAAGCTAGACGATGAAGACTTTTATCTACTTGAGTGTGAGAGGTATGGCGGTTGGGAGAGTACGGAGCGTAGAGACGTTGCTGTCTATTGTTATTAGGAGAGTCCATCAAATTCAAATTGGCTACGCGACGATGTAAAGGAGCTTGTTGTTGGAATGGTTGTTGCTGCGGTTGTTGCTGCTGAGCAACAGCTGCTGCTGCTGCTACACCAGCGGAGCCACCTTTCATCATTAGTAATTCGTATTCTTCCTTCAAACGGTTCATCAATTCGGCTTTACGTCCTGTTGCGGATAATCCTCTTTCGCGCAGCATTTCCTTTAATTCTGCAACGGTGATATCATCAAAATTAACTTTTTCAACTTTTCGTCCAGTTGACGACGCTGAGTTTCAACGTTCACAGGACGAGAGGGCTGGTTATGAGAAGCATTGACTCTTTGGATTTGAATAGGCATGGCTTTTGAAATGGGTGGCATCATATGATGATGTTGATGATGTAAAGAACCTGTCACCTGGAATTGGTTGTACATGCTGTCTTGTTGGTGGGGTTTGAATTTATGGAAATGAGGTGGTACAGAGGAAGATCTCTTTGTAGCAGGATGATGGTTATATTGGGAAACAGCTTGCTCCATAGGGGTAGGTGGCAAACCAAACGAATTGGTCGTCCAGGAAAAATCAGATGATTGATATTGTTGAGGGGGAGATACTAGATTAGTCTCGGTGGACGAAGAAGATTCTGGAGAACGAGAAATAAAATCATTGGCAAAGCGGTTTTTCTAGATTCACAAAAATAAGTTAGTATGAAGTACTGATATTACTCCTGTTGCGAGCAAAATACTTACCATATCTGCTTGAGGTGAAGGTGAACGATTGTATCCAGTCGACAAAGAAGCTTCAGTTGTTAAGGCGACAGGTGACATACCTGCCATGTTTAAATAGTCCAAAGGATCGCTATGTTGCTGCATAGGCACATTCAATGGCTGTGTCATGCTGCCGTAGTCAAATTGATCGGTACCGTAATAGAGTTGACTGTGGTCATCGTACGCCAACTGGTGATTGTTTGAAGGGTATGATAATTGATTTGGTTCAAATGGACTGATCAACAAATTCATTGAACTTTCTTGAGGAGGTGAAGGGTTGTAATACATTGCTTCGTATTTATATTTATAATACAGGTTATTGTTAAAAGTTATCTTTGGGAGAGATTGTTTTGTTGTGTAGGTTATACTATTATTGTTTTACAAAGAATAAAGAAAAAGAGCGAAAAAAATTTACTTTTTCTATTTAATGGGAGAAAAAAAAAAAAAAAAACTTGGAAGCTTCGCCTGGCGAGTCCGACATCGATTTAAACTGCGCGTAGGTTTCAGAATCCGGTTGAATCTGGACTAACTTCGAAAAATCGATTTTAGACATCCGCCGTATTTTTTTATTTGGAATCCCCATAACTGGATGTTAATCCGGATAGAATGGATAGTAAATCCTTCGCAGAATGTTTGCAAAATGATTTTCGCTAGAAAGTAGGTCCGAATAGCCAAGACTTTCTATACTTTCTTGCTACATATTTTAAAAACTGGCACAAGTAATTTTTTTTTTTTAATGTTTGGCATGAATTTTTTAATTGATAGTTTTTTTCTCTAAATTGGCTCACCTGGCAAGGCTACTCAAAGATCTTTTATTGGCTGTAGGGAAGCAAGCAAAGAAAAATTTTCGTTTTCTTGGCCCTATCTGACGTAATTCGCTAATGAAAATGCTAGTATTTTCGCTGCGAGACATCGAGTGCGCTATATTAGCGACAAAAAAAAAACCCCTTTTTTTTCTTTTCAGGGAAACGAGCTGCTCCCAAAACCGTAATTTTCTTTCCATCTTGAATTAATCACGTAATGGAATAAAGCTCTCCTTCTTTTTATCAAAGCAATTGAGCTAGCTTTGTATGCGCGAACTACGCATACTTGGTGTATATATGTAATTGTGTAAAACTTCGATTGTTCTGATTACACATAAACGAAAGTGGGAATAGCGATCTCATGACTGTAGCGTGGAAAGATACTTATTTAACATTGTTGATTAGGCACAACGCTTTTAAGGTATTTTTTTTTTTTCATCGTTTATATGTTACACAGGATACTACGGAGAAGATTTCCGTATTTATACTTTTGTGCGGCCAGGAATATCGTGATCTCCGAATGCGAATCGAGGCCTTCAGTACAAACATTGGTACTATTGTACCTATTCTAAGAACTACACGTATTGTCATTTCATCACTCAAACGTTTTTGCAATGTATTTAGTTTGGGAGTTTTAGGCATTGAACTTTATTACCATCATTTAAAGAATAGTATGCACTAAAATCTAGATCCAGGATCGCAATTAGATATTTCTTGTTCGTGTTTTCCATACTTAATAATCAGCCAATCAATGTAGTTCTCCGGGCAAACCATTTTTTTTTGGAAAAAATAATTATTTCCGAAAAAGGAAAATGTCAAAGAAGAGGGATCGTCCCTGTCGTACACCAATAAAATGATACCTTACCATAAATGAAATAGACTGTATTTAGTATCTTACGATGGAGAGTAATGCCACCAACTATAATAGCCAAGCATTTGAAAAAGATCTGTGCGTATACTGCAGAAAATTGTGAAATAATGATATATTATCTATTGTTCAATGGATAGTCCACAACGAAAAAACCTTGTTGATTTTTTTAGTTTTTCCCACATATTTAAGCACCATGAAATAGGTTAATTACTTTAATTTCTAGTTTCTCTTACGGTTAAACAATTAATAAAGATGAACAAAAAGTGTAACGAATATTAAAAATGGAAGGGCAGTTTTTTTCCATTTACTTTATCTATAACCTTCTGCCTTTTATCCATTCTTTATCAACAATATGATCCCCACATTTGCATCAGTTTCTGGGATTTAATCTAAATAGCATTACAAAGCACGCTTGGAAAAAGCGCTTCCATTTATACACGTGTGATCATTTGGGATTTTTCGCTAAAAATACCTTGCCCATAAAACTTATAAAACTCCTTTACTCTCACAGCCCAACAATAACGATTGCAACTCGGAGCGCTGTACAGATGAGTACATACGAGGAGGCAGATATAAACTGAGCAACTCAGTAAACATTTGAGCTCGCCTAATGTTCCTAAAATAACAAAGCATTTCGCCAAGGTTTTATTTTCTAGAGCTTTCTATTTGATTATATCCAAATTGCCTGTTTAATCTTATGGCCCATTTTCTTGAAAATACCGTCTGTTTTCTCAGCTTGTTCCAAACTATTAATTAATTTTTTTTTTTTTTAGCATTGGCACCTCTCAACACCAAACTGGATTTTTCATTGGCAGAAAAAAATTACCTTATAATAGGTTTTTGAATTACAAATTGCTTGTCATTTTCTGAATGCCCACTTGCCGCGGCGATAGCCTTGACGATGTCCTGAATTTGCTGTTTGCAACTCTCTTCTTCGCCATCTAACTCACCTAAAATATTATATCTTACAGCCTTTAAAATAATTGTGTTATGGCCAAGTTCTGCCTCGGCCTGTCGAAGTTCGTCGTTTTCGCTTTCCTCTGAGCTTGAATCCGACTCATTTTCTGCGATCGTTGTCACTTTATTCCCATTTTCAAGTTGGATATTCAAATCCCCCAAACTTTGATTTCGGATGCTTCCAGTATTCCATCGCATCAATTCACCCTCAGTGGAATAGTTCAAGATGATACCGTAATTCTGATCCTCAGAGCGAGATGCTGGAGTTAGGGAAGACAATATATACTCGCCCATCTGAATTGACATGATTGTATCGAGATCAAGTCTCTGGAATTGAACAACTTTTTCCAGACTATAGTTGTAGCTACAGACATACAATGCTTTTTCTGTCAATAGTACTACCTTTTCTTCAAACTCCTTGGCGGATTTACTATTTTTTTTTTTAGACTTTTTAGTTGTAACGTCGTACGGTTTTCCCTGTGTTCCATGTACCTTTGTTTTTTATTCTCGGTCGCAGGTGATAGCAACGTCCATCCATTAATTCTATGCTCATCATCGGCAATAACAATTTCGCTGCTGATCTCAACTAAAATTAAATTGACGCAATCAAAGTTAAACAACACATAATAAAGAAGAAAATGAAAATTTAGTGTCACTTTACTTGCATCGGAGCGAATCTTTGCCCAGCGTCTCTCTATTCCAGGTTCTGCAGACATTTTGCTACTTTGAGGCACATGTTTAAAGATTTCAGTCTTATGATACCCTGACAAATAAATAAAAAAAAGTCAGCCCAAAATCTTCTAAAAAGATGAAATCGAATTTCAAACCTAATACAAAGTCTACAGTGGCCTGTCTCCAGAAATCTTTAATGGTATTGAAGTACATTCTTGCTAGAGAGTTGGAAGCATCGTTCATCATACCAGTGATATTGCGCTTTCCGGTTCTATAAAATTGATGTATATTAGCACCGATATGGTTTCCTATAACTTTTTTCACGCTGTACATTACCTTGTGAAGTCACCCTTTAAAGCACTGGTACCTGCATACATTCTAGAGATCATATCGCCATTATTTGCCCAGACTACATTTAAAGAAAATACGAGGTGGTAAGAGCTATGTCTGCCATAACGCAAGTTATCATTAGGGATGCAACTGTACCGTTATTAAAAATCCTTTCAAACCGATCGTAGTATTTAATCCCTTGCTCTGGATATTCCGAGATACCGAATCGCATGAGTTGTATATTCAGCACACTTCTACCGAACGCACTCTAAACGCATGCGTTAATAAAATTAAGGTTGTTTTACTTGAGACAAGAATTTTCCCGCCTACCTGAACTACGTTTGTTCTATCCAGACAATCCATGCAATTCTATTACAGACAGCATTTAAGTAATCCATGTTAGTAGAAGAAAGGCAATGACTTACTGTTCTAAAGACACCTGTTTGTCTGCAGTAAACATTTTCTGTATCACCGCTTGCTTCCCAAAAGTACCTATTAAACAGGGAGAAATGAGAATCTATGATTGTTGATCCGATTACTGTGATATTTGTAAAATTCTTACTGTATTTTAGACATATCGTCGTGTAAGCTTTTGCTCAACTTGCTGATATTTTCGAAGCGCATGCCTTTAGTTTCTTTGTGGAAATCAAACTCTACATACCTGTCATCATCATATTGAAAAATGAAACGAAATTAAAAAACAGTTTTGCATTACGTGTAACCAACTTTTAACTTGCTTTATGTTTGGATCCGCTAAATTTTCTACATGATTACGATACTCCGCTCCAACGATAGCTTCTCTTCCGGATAACTCGGTAAGATTGACAACGATCTGTCTGCCATACAACTTCTCTTGCGTATCGAAATGTTTATAAAATGCTTTGTCGTTTTCGGCTTCTGATCTATCTAAAGTAGGAACAGGATGTAGACTATAAGGCGATTGACTCCAAAACAACGGAACTGATGAGTCCAATTAGTAATCATGAGCTTTTCACATAGAGAAGTTTAAATCACTTACTTGATCCACGAGTTTGAACGAATGATGCAACGTGATTTGAATCATCTCGCTGTAAATATTTACAAATGTGAGCCACCAACACTTTATTTTTCGATCTTACACTATACGCTTCAACATACTTTGAATAACACGACTTGTTCAGTCTCTACAAAGTTTGCAACTTGTCCATCCTCATTGATACCTCTTCTTTGATATCTCATTCCTGAAAATCATTTTTTCAGCATGATTGTGTCACGT
Organism: Mucor irregularis B50; assembly: GCA_000587855.1. Classification (NCBI taxonomy): domain Eukaryota; kingdom Fungi; phylum Mucoromycota; class Mucoromycetes; order Mucorales; family Mucoraceae; genus Mucor; species Mucor irregularis. Next base: position 148,005 of record AZYI01000157.1, on the reverse strand, counting down.
AATGAGTTACAGAGCAGTATTACTCACCTGCTCTTTCTCTGCTTCGTCTTGAAATTAAAATAAAATCAAATTCGTACCCCTCAATGTTGCATGGCTCGATTTGTAATGTTCCCTGCATAACGGGTAGTATCCAGTCATCCACCTACAGCCACATAAATTATATACTGTCCTTATACGCATTGCAGTTTCGTATTTACCTTTTGATTTATAAAATCGCGAGAAAGGTGTTCATTCCACCAAAATCTTTTATCCACCTTCTTCCACAAGGGAACTTCTTTGTCGTCATAGCTAGGGTCTGACTTACTCTTATCAAATGATCTTTGAAAGCTATTTGTAATATCTAGAATGTATAATATATAAATAACTCTGCTGCTACCACTTGTATAGTACTACAAGATGTGTGACCTACCGCATGTGTTGGAGTATATAAACATTGACCTGCTAAACATTTCAGTCACCTGTCTAACCAGTCGCTGTTCTAATGCTGCAATGTCATTTTCGTCTTCATCAATAGAAGAGGCTGAAGAAGTAGACGAGGCTTTATCACCGGGAACGAGTAGCTCCTCGCCTTTCAAAATGTCGGATGCATCGAGTAAATTCTCCTCTTGCGTCAAAGTGAGTGTTTCTTGAGACTTCTTCTTGGAGAACGTCTTTTTAATGCGAGTCAAAAATGAATTAGACTGGGTTAAAGTCACGGGCGGAGAAGTTGGTCTCTTTTTTGCGGCTGTATCAGGGATTTCTTCATCGTCTGCCTCGTCCTCCTCTATCTAAGTAGTAGAAGAGAAGCACAATAGTTTGAATAATACTTTTTACCCTTACACAAGAATCATTTTTCGTACCTTATTGTCCAACCTTTGACACGCTTTATAAGAATCGAAACTTAAACAACTCACTCTTTCGATGACATAAATAGGGTTTCCAAAAAGATGACCTCGAATCTGAACCGATGATATGACAACCATATATTTCTCTAAGTATTTATATGGAAGGGTAAATAATCTGCATAATAAATAATGCAGTATAACACTTTTTTTTTTACCTCGAAACCCTTCTATAAAACCAAGAATACCATAGATATCATAGGTGTTTACTACATTTACAGGTACGTAAGAGTCTATTTACCGAGTAGAGAACAATATGATAAGTTCACAGTGCCTGTCTCTCTTTCTTTATGCTGTTCACCTCTCCGAGTCATTTTATGTCCATCGAAATGAATCTCCAATATGTCGTTCTCGCTTCTTACAAGAACAAAAGAATTAGTTGTAACGTAAAGACGCACTGTTTCTTTTTTATTATTTGTTAATGGTATTATATTAGAATTGCAACGCATTTCGTTATTGAAGGGTTGGAGGATAAATTAAAAAGCGAAAAAAAAAGGAAAAAATACATGAAGAGAGTCTAAAATATCAATGGGAGGAAGAAGGGAGTAGCGGAAATCTAATTGTTGCCCTTAGTGTCCTTGTACCTAGCAGGCTCTTGCCCTGTGACAACCAATGTTAAAATACGAATTTTACAGCATTTCTCAATTTATATGTAATAGTTACCAGGTTGAGACTTGAGACAGTCCAAAAACACACCAAAAGGTTTTGACACATCCATTGGCCATTGTGAAATTCCGTCAAGAAAGTCTTCCAGGTGATCATTGCATCGATGTTGACGAGGTTTGGGATCGACCTTTTTGTCGCTGTGTCTGTTAAATACAAAGGTGTCTTTTGATTGTTCGTTGTTTGACATGTTGTTTGACTATTCAAATACAAGCTGTGGAAGAAGGAATAAGAATTGAGAAAACCAAGTTTTTTACCCTTGACCTTGAGCAAGTCACAACAGCCATTTATTTATAAACTCCTTCTCGCTCTTAAAGGAAGAAAGGCGTACTGCCACACTTTCCACTTTTACTTTGAACCTCATGAATGTAAGTCTTGCTGCGGAATTGCACAAGAAGACCTTCTTTAACAACCCCTTTTTAGTCTCTTATTCAGAATCCTTTCAGTGTTTCTGACTTTGATAAAGCAGTTCGAGCCTTCTATGAGGGGAACGGTGCGACAGTAAGACTTGAAAACCGCACGAAACTTATTTTATTCTGAGACCCTCTGCTTCATAGAGACACAATGCCCAACTAATCTTGACTGAATTTCAAAGCCATTCCGACTCATGGCAGTTGGTCGATCAAATACTCGAGCAGTCTACCAGCCCACAAGCCAAAGTAAATAGAGACACTGCGCGTCACTTTTTTTTCCTCTACTTTGTACTTATTTGATACACTTTTTAGTTTATCGCGCTAGGAATTCTGGAAGATTTTATTGTTTTACGATGGAACACGTTGCCTATTGAGCAGCGTCTCGGTGAGTTGAACTTGACTCTACTATTTTTCACTCTTGTACAAACTGTGATTTATTCTAGTTATGCGAAATTACATTGCCAAAACAATTTTGGACCTTTCAACCAATGAATCCACACTCCGATCCGAAAAGACATACATCAACAAGCTGGACGTTGTATTGGTGCAAATATTGAAAAAAGATTGGCCACAGTATTGGCCTACTTTCATCCAGGAGATCATAGATTCCAGCTCAAATAATGTAAATATTTGTGAAAATAACATGAAAATATTGAAACTTCTCAGGTACGCCTTTGTAACAATTATGCAATCTATTGAAAAACACTCTAAACCGACTTTAACATTACAGCGAAGAAGTATTTGATTTCTCGGAAGATCATTTAACGATGGCAAAAATACAAAAGTTAAAAACCAAATGGTGAACGAATTTGAGTCCGTCTTTACTTTCTGTAAAAGGGTATTGTCTGCATCAACATCGTTGAACCTAACTATTGCCACTTTGGAGACATTATTGAAATTTATTGGCTGGATCCCCGTTCAATTTGTATACCAAAATGATTTGGTAGCTATACTTGAATCGAACGTAAATAGTTTTTCACATGCTTTGTCTAGTTCCGCTTGCTTACATCCTATGTACATCGTATAGTTAAGCGGTCTCCCCGTACAACGAAATCTCGCTTTACAGTGCTTTACGGAAATGATTAGCCTAGAATTAGTGGATCAGCAGTACAACGATATCATCACCAGCATTTACAGTATTGTTAGCAGAGCAGCTACTCGTAATATACCTGAAAACGTCGATATAGCCCAGATTTACGAGGCTTCCAGCAACGAAGATCAGCAATTTATCGAAGTACTTTCCATCTTTCTGACAACCTTCCTTCCAAAATATAGAACCTTGATTGAGTCTATTGGTGGTAATGTACATACTATTTTACAATACTTATTGAAAATTTCACGGGTACCCGAACGTGAAGTGTGGAAAACTTGCTTGGAATATTGGGGGAAGTTCACTTATGATATAGTGCAAGATTTAAGTCACGATCAACCTACGCCCTATGAATACGTGATAAAAGAGCTCGGCCTCGTTATGATTGATAACATGGTCGAACCTGACGATGTGCTGGTCATAAAAAGCGATGATGGAGACGTTACTCGTGAATTCATTAAACAGAGCGACACAACCGCACTCTCAAAAAACATGCGTGATGTCTTTAGTTCTATCACAAAAAACGTCGATATAGCCCAGATTTACGAGGCTTCCAGCAACGAAGATCAGCAATTTATCGAAGTACTTTCCATCTTTCTGACAACCTTCCTTCCAAAATATAGAACCTTGATTGAGTCTATTGGTGGTAATGTACATACTATATTTTACATACTATTGAAAATTTCACGGGTACCCGAACGTGAAGTGTGGAAAACTTGCTTGGAATATTGGGGGAAGTTCACTTATGATATAGTGCAAGATTTAAGTCACGATCAACCTACGCCCTATGAATACGTGATAAAAGAGCTCGGCCTCGTTATGATTGATAACATGGTCGAACCTGACGATGTGCTGGTCATAAAAAGCGATGATGGAGACGTTACTCGTGAATTCATTAAACAGAGCGACACAACCGCACTCTCAAAAAACATGCGTGATGTCTTTAGTTCTATCACAAATCTGAACCCCGCGTACGTGCACTCCATGATCCACGACAAACTCGTTCAAGTATCCTCCTCAGCTGAATGGTCGTGGGATGAGTTGTTCCGTATTTCCTGGGCTATAGGGTCGATTTCAGGTGCCATATCCGAGGAACAAGAGAACTTGTTTTTGGAATCAATTGTCACCAAAGATATAGTAGATTTATTAAAAAAAGAAGAGACACTTCGTCCCAACAGCGATCGGGAATGGGTGGTTGCCTCCTGTCTTCTATATATTGCTGGCCAATACACCGGATTTCTCAAGTCGCATTGGAACTTTTTATCCTTCCTTTTACAAAAAATATTTGATTATATGAAGAACGAACAAAAGGGTGTGCGAGAAATGGCTTGCGACTATTTCTTGAAGCTATGTCAAGGCTGTGGGGAGGAGTTTTCAATTCCTCATCAAAACACACCCTCCATACTTGAATCTGTCTTGGGTGATCTGAGAACAATCACCGCTCATTTAGATTCTCAACAAATGTATTTAGTGTATGAAGCAATAGGTAATATTATATTCGCTTCACCTACTACTATGCAACAGCAGTCTCTTATGATGCTTATGGCTATACCAAATGACGCTGTAAGTAACTATGTGTCTTAATTCTGATAGATTGTTTTTGTTTGACTAATTCCTTTCATCAGATAACAGCTGTATCTAATAATTTCGTCACTGATGTCTCCACACTCAAGTCCATAATTACTATTTTAAAAACTAACATTGCAACTTGCAAGCCTGTAGGTCCTCTATTCCGTACCCAGTTACAAAATATTCTACCCTTCCTTAATCAATGCTACGAAATAACTAGTCCAAGGCCAGATGATTCCCAAAAGCAATTGAAGAGGCTTATCCGCCAACTAATCTTAGAATTGGTAGAAATGTTTGTTTTATCGAACGAACGTCTTGAAAGTCAAGATCAATTGATGCTATCTGATTTGATCCAATCAATATTGGTGGACTATAAGAGCGCAACTGAAGTGGGGGAACCAAAGGTGTTAAGTCTGTTGACAAGCTTATTCGAAAAGATGCAGGTAAGTCAAATAAAAAACGATGATAATCAAGTTGACTATAACAAATATATCTAGGATCCCATTTGGCCCGATCTCTTAAAACAAGTAGTTGATGTAGAGTTTGTGTGTACACTGCCACTCATTACATCCAACTTTGTGGATCATCCAGATTTTCGCCACGAATTTTGCAGACTTTTACGTGTGCTCAATCGAAGATGTTTCATTGGTAAGTCAGCTGGTTTATTGTTGTAAATGAATGATTTCTGACCGTATGTTTATAGAATTGTTTCAATCCCCTGAACTGTTTAAAGTTGTCATCGATAGCATCATGTGGGGCACAAAGCATACCATCCGAGATATATCTCAAATAGCGCTACAAATCTGCTTGGATATGATCAATTCTGTCTCACAGTTGGAAGACGAGGATGTTGCTAGTCAATTTTTTGAGACTTTCTATGTGCGAATTTTAACAGATATCTTGGAAATACTTGTAGATCCTGATTGCAGAAATGGATTCAATTATCAGAGTCAGGTTTTGGCAAGAATGTTTGAGCTCGTTCAAGAAGGAGAGATATACACTAGATTATTTGATCCAAACCAGGTCTCAAATCCTCTCATGTCAAATGTGGAATTTCTTCAGCAATATACCTTGGAGTTGCTTTGTAATGCTTTTCCTTTGCTCCAAAGGTAATATTAAATCATTTTGCTGAAAATACTGATTACTCACCACTTATTTTAGGGATCAAATCGAAGTGTTGGTGATGGGTATGTTCGAGTATAGTGGAGACCTACAGAGGTTCCAAAATGACATTCGCGATTTCCTTATTGATATCCGTGAAGTGGAAGAAGAGGGCACTGGTGCGAAAAGGGCGCAAGAGGAAATCAATGCAGAACTGGAACTATTGAGAGATTTATAAAAGACGATTGTAATAAAAGCAAAAAACATGTACAGCTGATTTATTAAATTGATAAAAAAATGAGACAAAATGGAATAATTTGGTTAACGGTTTCGGGATCTTTTGTTGTGGTAATCATCTTGATGGCTCGATGAATCTCTGTCGTTGCTACTTCCATAATTATTTCTTTTCCGTCTAATGATATAAAGAAGGTTGTTAAGACAATTTATAAAAAGCTAAGGGGGTATTAACTTACGAGTCTGAACGATGATCGCTACTAGAGTCATCTCTTCCTCTGTAACTAGATGAGTGTCCACCGCTTCCGCTATTATGACTGCTGCTGTGGCTACTACTGTTATGGCTGCTACTGTTATAGTTGCTGCTGCTACGACCACTGCTACTGTGAGGAGCTTGTGATCTTCCTCCTCCTCCTCCTCCTCCTCCACTCATGTTTCCTCCACTTCTCATTGATTGTCTACCAGAGTTGTTACCTCCTCTGAAATCACCACTATCGAATCCCATAGGAACACCAGGCATATTGGGATTGAAGAAAGGCATACCCATAGGTCCACCGGGCATATCGGGGGGAAACATGTTCATAGGCATACCGCCTGGACCACCAGGAAATTCCATAGGAAACATACCACCTTCGTTCATTGGCATTTCACCGTCCATTGGATTCATCCTAGAAAATGTATCAGTCTACAATCCATTCGATTTGGCCAAAATTTGCTTTCGCTTACACTTCGTTTCCACCTTCCTTTCCTTCAGCATTTTTTGATCTTCCCATAGGTACATTTCTTCCAGATCCTCTTGCATTGAAATTACCGTTTCTATTATTTCTCATTGCAGGATTACCTGGGGCTTGAGGTGGGGGTGGCATTCCCATTGGTAAGCCCATCATGGGGTTAGGCATCATTGGCATACTTCCGTCCATTAAATTAGGAGGCATCATCATACCCATCGACATAAAATCTCCCATATCCATATCGCCCATCATCTAAAGCAGCAGTGTAAGCAAAATATACTTTCCAATTTTCGTCGCATTAATACCCTTTACCTTTTTGTTTTCTCTAAGCATTTTTTGTTTAGCACAGTAAGAGCGCCATGACACTTCATTAAAACCATAATTGAAATAATCAGTGATATCAGCACCAGGCTTTCTCCAAGGCTTGTCCTCTACATCATCGAGGTCTACGTCTGTGATCGGTTGACCGTTGTATTCTCCTATTAACTCCAGGTTAATACCACCTTGTGACTTTGTGCCTGCAGCATTTGCTTTTGATGATGTGTTGTCTGTTGGTGCTGAGGAAGGTTTGCCTTGTTGACCAGGTTTAATATTTACAGGTGTGTCTTTTTCTTCTGTTGTGGCTGCTTGTTCACTATCAGGAAAAATATGTTAGATTTCGAGTTGAAAATCTCATCACTCTAGTAACTCGTACCCTTCTTTCGCCTCAGCTTCAGTTTCTTGTGGTGGCTCATCCTCAGGTTCTAAGATGATTTCAAGATCCTGATTGCAATATATGGGTTAATAATACTCTCATTAGCTTCCGGATATCTATATTACATCGTCACTGTCTTCTTCCTCTTCATGCTCATTGACTTCATCAGCTCCCACTTCTACAGTTGGTTCGGCTTCTGTGATATTGGTATCTTGATCTGCTCCAGACTGTGCAGATTTTTCGGCTTCAGGAGCCTCTTCTTTTCTAAATCGGTATAAAGGTTATTTCTCAACGAAAACTGATGTGACCGACTCTTCCAACTTACTGTTCAGAACTAGATAAAATAAAAAGAACAAAGGTAAGTACAATGCATTAAAAGGCTAATCATCGCGTGAATCTCACTCTTTCGCATCATTATCTTCGTATAAATCATATAAACCATCGACATCTGTTTACTTAAATTAGCATAAAGTGGAACATCTGAAGCGTGTCAAACTCACCAGTTTTGTTATCTAAAAGGGGGTTCGACTTTTTCTCTGAATCGGAACCGTACAAAAACTCGTCGTCCTCGTCTGATAAGTGACTCATAGCTACTTAAGTTATGCTGTCAAAGAAACAAAAAGTTAATTTGCTCGTAGCGAAAAATCACAGGTTATGAGGATTTTAAGGACAGTCACTTCACTGCGCGTTCGTGACGACACTGCAAATTTATGTCCGGACGAGTCGAAAATCCGGCGTAAAAATCACCTGATTGTCACGTGTTTTAATCTTTTTAAGTTTGTTTTATAATTGTAATTACAAAATAACAGTCATCAGCAGTCCTCAATAGTCTAGTGGTTATGATCCGTGTCTCTCACACACGTGGCCGGGGTTCGATTCCCCGTTGGGGAACATCTCTTTTTGAGCATTTTCGATTTGGTGGTGCATGTAGTCCTGTGCGTGAGCGCGCTCTGGCGACCTTCTTTCCCCATCAAAAGCCTTTTTTAATTGCATTTGCAGTAATTTTAACGGCTAATTAAAATGGAACTGTTTTATGTAGTGTATGATAGAAGTTTTTGAGAATTTTGGTTGTAAATCGGACGGGAGCTATTATTTAATATACAAAAATTCTCTTTTTTTTATCTAGATTGTACGAACTCTTTTGAATTAAAGTTTAGATCTTTGCCGATGATTATTATTATAATTAATCGAAATAGATACGTTCCAGAGATCTAGCCACTGAAACGCAACAAGCAAAGCACATTTTTATTTTATTTTATTTTTTTCGTCTGTTTTACTGTTGTGCATTTCTGTAATAAATGTAAATTTCTTTACACGCTCAGGACATGATCATACCTACTCATTTAAAATCCTTCACTTCGAGAATACAGCAGCTTCGTAGATAGCATTTGGGAGTCATAGATGTACAAGCACACAGCGCGTTTGAAAGGTAACGAGTATCAAACCAATATTGGCACCAGTGATCGTATTACAGAAAAGAATGCAATGTTTGTGATTCCCAATGTAGAAATAAATATTGAATAAAAAATGGCGTCAGTGCGATGCAAAACGTCTCCATGAACCAACCATGAATACCTTTTTATGAAACACATCAAATGGATGGCCAACATCAAGCAGAGCATAATTGTAGTAACTCGAAATCTGAATTTTAATTTTTGGACAGATATAACTCGTTCAAAAAAGGGATGGTGATCCTTTCAACATTTCAACAATTTCTTTCCCACTCTTTTCTTTTCCCCATTTTTTTTCAACTAGAGTAAATTAACTCCACACTAGCACTAGCATCATGTCACACTTTCGCTGTCCAAGTTCCTCGCTCGTTGAAGAGGCAGGATTATACGCCTATCAACCTATCAATGGACTAGATGAAAGTATGCTTTTTGGTGAAGAAGAGGATCAACTGAATAGCAATATGACGAGTCGCAGTGGCAGTACTGCCAATATGACATCATTGTATGAAAGTAATCAAAGGCCCACAGTGATAGCTACAACAAGTTCAGATACAAACAAGAGGTGCTGGATATGTTTTGGAGAAGATACTGATTCCGAGGGGAGATGGGTCAATCCTTGTCAATGTTCTTTGGTTTCTCATGAGCAATGTCTACTGGATTGGATCGCTGAAAACCAGAAAATGACACCACTTAAAAAAGTGACTTGTCCACAGTGTTCTTCATCATACTATTTATCAGAAACACACAGTTTACCCTTACTACTGATGGGGATGATGGATAGTTTGGTACATACAGCAGCGCCGTATATCACCGTATTGGGTCTTGGATGCTCTATGTTGATCACATCAACAACGTTCGGAGCATATACAGTTTTGACTATGTTTGGAACGAAAGAAGGGGAACGATTAATTGGAAATCCAGCTTTTTGGACTTGGCGGACATGGCTGGGTTTACCTGCTATTCCCGTTGCATTAATTGCATCTCGGTTGAAATGGGCGGATAATGCATTGCCAGCAGCAGCTTTACTGTTACTTCGATTAACAGGTATAAAATACCCTCTTCAAATCACATGGCCACCTTCACCGGCAGTTATGTTTGGCCTACTTCCGTGGGTTAGGTATATATAAATATTTTAGTCATGTCAATTATACCAAAGTGCGATATTAATTTTTTTTTCTTGTTATAGATTACTTTACAACAATATTTATGCCATTATTCAACGCAGATTGTCTCGTACATTATTGATGCGTAATGATACCCAACAACAAAGATTAAGAAGAACCTTAGATATAGATAACTTGAATGAAAGAAGCAATGAACAAGATACCGAAGTTTTATTTGGAAGAGAAGGTAGAGATATGAGTGTTACTGTGATTGAAGCGTTACTTTGGCCAAGTATAAGCAGCATTATTGGAGGGTAAGAACATTTATGAAATAATATTGTGTGGACAAAGAAATGCTTAAAATATTGCACATAAATAGTTACCTAAGCCATTCTAAATTTGTACGACGCTACTTCCCTGAAACATTTCAAAGAAATGTTTTAGGTGGTTGTTTATTTGTAGTTGCAAAAGTAAGTGTAAATCTAATAGAATCGCACATTATTTTTTAACACGTTTTATAATAGGATGTTGCAAGTCTGATTTACAGATATGAAAGAGTACGTCAAAGAAGATCTCGTCGCGTTGTCAACTATAACGATATTAAAAGACGACACAAATAAAAAATAAAAAAAGAGAAACGTGTGACTTGTAATAATCTAAAGGTGATACCATAGTACCCAACAGGGTCCAGTCAACCTTCTTCTTTTCTTTTTTTTCTCATTCACGAAATAAAATCACTTTTCTACATTCTCACATCATACACAATCATCATGCGTCTTATTGTTCGACAAGATTATGAAGAAGTATCTGCTTATTCAGGTTGGAAAGGGAATGAGTTAAACGTTTTTTTATACGCGAGCGCTAATAAGTTTTAATAAAATAGCATATTACGTAAAGGAAAGAATCAACCAATTTAAACCAACAGCAGACAGACCATTTGTTTTGGGATTACCTACTGGGTCTTCCCCTATTGGAGTCTATCATAAATTGGTTGACTTTCATAAAGCAGGTGAACTAAGCTTCGAGCACGTCGTCACCTTTAATATGGACGAATATGTTGGGTTACCAAGGTAACAAAATAGTGCTTTATTCGCCATGGCAACAATGTCTTACTCGTGTTCGTTATAGGGACCATCCTCAGTCATACCATACATTTATGTGGAATCACTTATTTAAACACGTCAATATTAAAAAAGAGAATGTTCATATATTAGACGGTAATTCCGATGATTTGGATAACGAGTGCTCAAAGTTTGAAGCGGACATAGTCAAATTAGGTGGTATTGAGCTGTTTTTGGGAGGTAGGTGTAGAACGCATGAATTTCATATCATGTCTCTTATGCGTACTATTTAAATTCAAAGGTATTGGACCCGACGGACACATCGCTTTCAACGAGCCTGGATCATCACTCACATCAAGAACCAGAGTCAAGACACTGGCGTATGAAACAATTATTGCAAATGCCAGATTTTTTGGAGGAGATGTATCAAAAGTGCCTAAATTGGCTTTAACCGTTGGCGTGGCGTAAGTGTAATTGATTTGATCTACAGCCTATAATTAGTGAAATTAAAGAAAAAAAAAACAATTGGGACAAAATAGAACTGTAATGGACGCAAGAGAGGTCTGTGTGGTTATTACAGGAGCACATAAGAGCTTAGCGCTTTCAAAATGTCTAGAAGAAGGTGTCAATCATATGTGGACCGTGTCGGCGATACAAATGCATCCAAAAGGGTTAATTATATGTGATGAAGATGCAACATTGGAACTCCACGTCAAGGTAAATGGATGATAGGCTTACAATAAAAAAAGAAAAGAAGCCTAATTTTTTTTTTCGATGTAACAGACCGTACGCTATTTCAAATCCATTGAACATGTACACCAATCAATTATTGGCCCACATAACCTCGGTTTACAAGGAAATCTTCTAAGAAACATGGTTGACGCCAATCAAGCCGCAAAACGTCGTAGAAGGCTGATGCTTCAAAGTTTATTAAACGATGAGGATGAAGAAACGAATAGTGCATTCTCTTCTGATGATGATAATCAAAGAAAGAAGCAAAAAAACTAGTCAAACAAATAAATAATATGGGACTGTTTGAGACCAAAAAAAGATTTTTTTTAAGGCCCCCACCCCCCCTGGCTTTGATTTCAAAAAAAAAAACTTCGTATAAAACGAAATGAAAAACTCCACGTCAAGGTAAATGGATGATAGGCTTACAATAAAAAAAGAAAAGAAGCCTAATTTTTTTTTTCGATGTAACGTACACACTGCTATTTCAAATCCATTGAACATGTACACCAATCAATTATTGGCCCACATAACCTCGGTTTACAAGGAAATCTTCTAAGAAACATGGTTGACGCCAATCAAGCCGCAAAACGTCGTAGAAGGCTGATGCTTCAAAGTTTATTAAACGATGAGGATGAAGAAACGAATAGTGCATTCTCTTCTGATGATGATAATCAAAGAAAGAAGCAAAAAAACTAGTCAAACAAATAAATAATATGGGACTGTTTGAGACCAAAAAAAGATTTTTTTTAAGGCCCCCACCCCCCCCTGGCTTTGATTTCAAAAAAAAAAAACTTCGTATAAAAAGAAATGAAAAATTTGCAATTTTTTAAATTTTCAGATTACTCCCCTCTCCTTTTTCTTTATCTAAAAAGTATTAAAATAATCAAAAATGGCCACTGATAACAACAAGTTCATTATCGTAAGTATACCATAGTAGTCTAAGCTCTCTTATTGTAACAAGTGTATTCATCCTTTACTACTTGTGTAGGATTTCCTCATGGGTGGTGTTTCCGCCGCTGTCTCCAAGACTGCTGCTGCCCCTATCGAGCGTATTAAGCTTTTGATCCAAAACCAAGACGAAATGATCAAGCAAGGTCGTCTCGCTTCCCCTTACAAGGGTATCGGTGATTGTTTCTCTCGTACTTTGAAGGATGAGGGTGCCGTCTCTTTCTGGAGAGGTAACACTGCTAACGTTATCCGTTACTTCCCTACCCAAGCTTTGAACTTCGCTTTCAAGGATAAGTTCAAGCGTATGTTCAACAAGGACAAGAACAGAGATGGTTACTGGGCCTGGTTCGCCGGTAACTTGGCTTCCGGTGGTGCTGCTGGTGCTGCTTCTCTCTTCTTGTAAGTACCTGATTATATGTATATGTTGTCTTGAAGCAACTATCTAACATTAGCATCTCAATCACATAGCGTCTACTCTTTGGATTATGCTCGTACTCGTCTTGCTAACGATGCCAAGTCCGCCAAGAAGGGTGGTGAACGTCAATTCAACGGTCTCATCGATGTCTACAAGCAAACCTTGAAGACTGATGGTATTGCCGGTCTCTACCGTGGTTTCAACATCTCTTGTGTTGGTATCATTGTCTACCGTGGTCTTTACTTCGGTCTTTACGATTCTCTTAAGCCTTTGCTTCCTGAGAACCTCCAAAACTCTTTCTTGGCTACCTTCGCTTTGGGTTGGGCTGTTACCACCGGTTCCGGTCTTGGTATGTATTATTTATTTATTTATTTTTTATTTTTATTTTTTTGTTCAGGGGTGGAGAATAAAATAGTAAGGCTGGGTATTAATTCTGATTTTGTTATTATTATTTAGCTTCTTACCCCATTGATACCATTCGTCGTCGTATGATGATGACCTCTGGTGCCGCTGTCAAGTATGACTCTTCTCTCCACGCTTTCCGTGAGATCGTTGCCAAGGAAGGTACTAAGTCTCTCTTCAAGGGTGCCGGTGCTAACATCCTCCGTGCTATTGCCGGTGCTGGTGTCTTGTCTGGTTACGATTACCTCCAAGTCTGGATGTTCGGTAAGAAGTACTAAATTGTTTAGCTTCTAAACCTTATCTCCCTACTTTCTTGATTATTTTGTAATATTATATATTTAAAGCAACCTCTTCATTTTTTTTATATAAACATTTTCTTGTTTCTACGAAAAATTAAAATCTAAATAAAAAAAAAGGCCTAGAGACTTTTGTATTTGAAAAAGAAAAAGATAAACCATTGTTTACCATTTCAAATGTAGCCTACTCCTTCATGTGTACACAACAACGCCAAAAATTTTCCTTTTACTCCAGGAAAATGGCTTACTGCTGCTGCTGCTGCTGTTTCGCCCCTGGTTATTCCTATAAAACGCGGGGTGTGTTGTTTCCAAGTTTCACAATGGAGAAAAAAAAAAAAAACTTTTTAGATCGAAATAATTTTCTCTCCTTAACCAATCGTAACTTGTCTCGAAACGTAAATTTGGTAAATATTGCGTTCGTCGCCTAACCTTACTTCTCTTTAGTTGAATTCCAAGAACTTCTCGAAAAACAAAAAGTTTATTGTAAATAACGAATCACTCAAGCCATATTAGGATGATAACAAAAGGAGAAGGGTGCAGCAATATTTGAAATGGAGAATCAAATGGATCATCAAATCATAAGCCAAGTGGGACGTGGAAAGGACCGGAATGGAACTTGGCCCTATTTGTGTTTGGAAATCTTTTTTTTTTTTTTTTTTTTAGCGGGATAAGGCGCACAACAACAATATTCTCCCTATCGCAGAAAAAGAAAAATGGTTGTGAAAGAACACCAGAAGCAGAGTGAGGACACGTTTGGCCAATTAAAGTATAATTTAGATAAACTTTTTTTAACTGCTATACCCTGTTACATCGGAGCAATAAAGTTTATCGTACAGGTGGCACACAAATCACACATTTTCATGAAATTTACACGCGAAGTTTCAGTTTGATGGACTGGAATTACAGCTGTATCCCGAGGCTAGAAGGGATATTGTTTACTCAAAGTCAAGCCACGATGATCCTTGTCAAACAAGATACTAATGTAAGTTCCGAGCGTTGAACAAGTCATTGTATCATTTGGGGGGCTCGAGCGTTGAGAAGTTTTGAAACACTCTGTGTTTTTTCTTTTAGAATGGAATTTCCAACCGCTGCCATAATTAGTACGGTTTCACAAAAATACCACTTCTCAAGACAGAAATAATTTCGAAATATGGCAATATTCAAATTTTTAGCAGTGTGTTTTATTAAAGTGTATTATTTCAAGAAAACGAATTAGTGATAATAAAGATATATGTACATTATGAGTTTGATGGTAAGAGGGGGAGGACAAGTTTTTTTTTTGGAAAAAAGGGGATGCGGATCGTTGTTTGGTTTCTAAGAAAAAGTGATATGACGAGATAGAGTGATGCTTATGAGTGTGAGTTGTGTAAGTTGCTGCTTGCTATATGCTTTAAAAGTAGAATTGCTTCACATCATGGACGGAGAAGGGTTCATCACAGCTTGGACATCTTCTCTTTGATTCCAGACACTCTTTACAGAATGTATGCACGAGCGTTGAGAAGTTTTGAAACACTCTGTGTTTTTTCTTTTAGAATGGAATTTCCAACCGCTGCCATAATTAGTACGGTTTCACAAAAATACCACTTCTCAAGACAGAAATAATTTCGAAATATGGCAATATTCAAATTTTTAGCAGTGTGTTTTATTAAAGTGTATTATTTCAAGAAAACGAATTAGTGATAATAAAGATATATGTACATTATGAGTTTGATGGTAAGAGGGGGAGGACAATTTTTTTTTGGAAAAAAGGGGATGCGGATCGTTGTTTGGTTTCTAAGAAAAAGTGATATGACGAGATAGAGTGATGCTTATGAGTGTGAGTTGTGTAAGTTGCTGCTTGCTATATGCTTTAAAAGTAGAATTGCTTCACATCATGGACGGAGAAGGGTTCATCACAGCTTGGACATCTTCTCTTTGATTCCAGACACTCTTTACAGAATGTATGCATACATTTTAAGATAACATGCGACTTTAAGCGTGTTCGACAAGAACTACAGTTAAGCAGTGACTACAGAAGGACACAAAGTCAGTTGACTGCGTTATTAGATATAGAGTTCTCCAATTACTTACCCGGTACTCTTCCCGTTCTTTTCTCAACTTCATTTCTGCGGGTCTGTCTACTCTGTTGGTTGAGTCCACCTTACGCTTCAATAATTCACTGCTTTCCTCTAAACGTAATCTTGCATGTGCACCTTCCTCTACGGCTCGGATCTTGTCCAGAATAGATGTTTGGAGCTATTATTTGGGTCGTATTAGCATTACATAATCTCTGCATTCCTTCTTTAAAACTCTTACCTCTGCAATTTTATCTTTGGCAAACATGGTCTTTTCCTTGAGTTCATCCAACGTTATTTTAGCTTCTTCTCTCTTTTGCTTGTAAATATCGTAAATTGATTTACTCGTCTCGTATTCACGTTGCAAGCATGTCTACAATGATGTAAAAGTTAGGTGTTGGCTCTACGCAATAATTATTAGTAAAAACTTACAGCTTGCTTTGTCAAATTCTTGTCGCGTTCAGTGAGTTGCTGGATATGAGCGAGTTGCTTATCACTTTGCTTAGTCAAAGATCCTGCCACCATAGCATGTGCATCTTTCGATTTGTTTAGCGCAGTGAAAGCCTGGTTGTATCTGACACGATCCGTTTGTAATCGCAACACTTCATCTTCCACTTCGACGAGTTCCTTCACCTTGGCCATATTTTCTTCTTCGAGATCACCATAAGCCTTTGAAACACTCTCAATTTCACTCAAAAGTTGCTTTTCAGTCTAGTAACAACAATAAACACAGTTTAGAAGACCAACCTATCATCGTCCATGTATATAAACTTACGGATTCTAAGTTTGCAATTTTATCGGCGGCTTCGGTAATAATTTGCTTTTCCTTTGCAATTCTGTCCTGCAGAACCTTTTGAACTTGAGCATCGTTTGTAGACATGGAAGGGTGAAAGCCGTATTTTGCTTCAAACGCATTTGCCTCTAATTCCAGCTGCTTCACTTTGGAAATTTCAGCCAGTTCATCGTCCAAGGTCTTTTGGGGAATTGTATTATACAGACGTTGCTTTGTGTTTTCTAGCTTTTCTTCCAGAACTTTGACTTCATTCTGAAAGGGAAGTAATAAGGGTTCTCTGCCATCGCTGTTAAGTAACAATTCAAAATATTCCTTGCAACCCGTTCGTGCTGCCATCTTCTTTTGCAAACGAAGGACTTCTGTTTCCAGATAATTGACGCGTTCCTTTCTAGAGTCTGCAATTACCTTCAATTCAACAATAGAAGCTCTTCCAGCTTCAGATGAAGCCTTCTTTTCCTCCAAGCTCATTTGAAGAACATCACGCTCTCCACGAATACGAGTTAAATCCTCATCTAATTTCACAAGCTGTGCTTCCATTCCTTTAAAGTGATTGATTTGTTCCGAATCAAGCTCTTTAATCAGTCTACGTCGTTTGCATGAAAGATCGTCCAAACTGTTTTGTAAATCGTGGCAGATATCAGAAAGGTGATTACACTTGTCCTTGTGATAGACGCGGCTTTGAGACAAATTTCGACACATGGGTGCTTTGTAGATACGAGATTCTGGTACGCTGATCAAATCCATTTCTAAACGTGCAATTTGTTGTTTCAAAGCAATTCGGTCTTCCTTGATCATTTCGATATCACGTAACTTTTGCTCTAATATTTGTTGTGCTCGAATCAATGGGTCATGAACAGTGCCACTTTCATTCTATGTAATTGCAGTGAAATATGTTAGAATAGATGATAATTACACATTATTAAGTGTCGCTTACAATGTAGTTACGATTGGATTCAGAAATTGTAGCTGTGGTGGAAGGAGAATTCATAGGTGCTTCCATTCCTTTAAAGTGATTGATTTGTTCCGAATCAACGTACACACTCAGTCTACGTCGTTTGCATGAAAGATCGTCCAAACTGTTTTGTAAATCGTGGCAGATATCAGAAAGGTGATTACACTTGTCCTTGTGATAGACGCGGCTTTGAGACAAATTTCGACACATGGGTGCTTTGTAGATACGAGATTCTGGTACGCTGATCAAATCCATTTCTAAACGTGCAATTTGTTGTTTCAAAGCAATTCGGTCTTCCTTGATCATTTCGATATCACGTAACTTTTGCTCTAATATTTGTTGTGCTCGAATCAATGGGTCATGAACAGTGCCACTTTCATTCTATGTAATTGCAGTGAAATATGTTAGAATAGATGATAATTACACATTATTAAGTGTCGCTTACAATGTAGTTACGATTGGATTCAGAAATTGTAGCTGTGGTGGAAGGAGAATTCATAGAGGAAGAAGAAGTTGGTTTCACATTTTCTGGAGAGACAGAGGTATCGGTAGCTTCAGACATGACAACATCTTCACTTTTACTAGTAGTTTTACTCTCTACTTCTTTCAATTCCTTTTGTGCTTGTCGTAAGCGTGATTCAGTTGATTCCAAACGACTATTCAACGATCTCAGTTCTTCAGATAGAAACAGATGCTATGAAACAAAAAGAATGTTAAACTATGACACAACTAAACCACACTCCTTATATTTACTTTAAAGTTTGACGTTCTGTAGCGCTTTCTCATTTCTTGAACAGATCGTTGTCCATTAACCCATGAAGACAAAATGCGGTTGTAGTCTCGACGAATTTCTTTCAATGAGCCATTTTCTATTTCATTGAAAAGTATTACGTTTCAAACAAAAAGTAGAGTAACGACACAAAAATAAACAACTTACCAAAAACGGACTCAAAGCGTGCGGTGATGTTTTCTCTTTTGTTAATCCAAGTATCAATCAAGGAATTCAATTTTGAAACGGTCAAATCGGTGTAATCCTTGTTCTTGAAAGCAACTGACATGTTGGGTGCTATTTCGGTCATGTCTTCTTTGAAAACATCACTGAATTCGTCCGTTAAAGAAGCATCTATAAAAGTATAATTTAGTTGAACATGGTATTCGTGCTAGTTAAATTAATAATTACCTATAGTTGTATGTCCAAGACTATCAAAGCCTTCTTGAATTATATTAGCAAGAAACACTTGAAGCTATTGTTAAAGTGTCATTAGTTGAATGTAATTCACTTTATATCTTGTTTACATACTTTTTTAAAGGAATCCTCCCAAAGTCGTAAACTTTCTTCACTTTTGATTTTATCCTCTTCGGCATGTTCAATAAACTTTTTCCATCTTTTCACCGATCGCTAGAAACAAAAGGTATTTAATAAAAGACAAGTCATAGCAAGCGCACGCATAGTCATTGTTACCATATAATCTTTCCATTGTCTCATTATAGCGTCTTTACGGAAAGCCTCAAGAGGTTCCTACAAAATACAAAAGAAAATGAGTTTCATTTCAATACAATATATGGACTTGAGTTTCCTTGTTACCTTGAAAGTGTCAGCTGCGTCTTCATTTTCTTCTTGATCTTCCTCGTCTGGAGACGAAGCTCTGGATAAAAAACGCTTCTTGGGAGGGATTGAAGTAACACTTTGCTCATCCATTTCGCTAGAACGACGTTTGGTGTTGTCCTCAATTTTAGCCATAAAAAAAGAGAAAAAAAAAGAAGAAACAAAAATATAAACTACTATATCTTTACTTCTTTTTCTTTAAAAAAACTTTTTTCAAGAAAAAACGGCAATATATTATTACTTTTGGCAAAGCAGAAGAAGAAAGAAGAAAAAAAAAAAAAACTGCTGAAAATCAAGTTGGCAGGGTGGAAAAAAAAAATCCAAAAATAATTCCTGCCAATCAATTCGAGTTATTCATCTCCCTAATCAACTTGATTCTCGTCAATTAATATAATTGTCAAAGGAAGTTACTGCGCTTAGACCATCAATGTGTTGTATAAAACCATGCGTATCTAATTGAGGTTTTTTTTTTAGAGTGAATGGGTTGAGATACAAGTTAAAACGTGCACTTCATTGCTCTTGTGTACAGAAAAGTATATAAAGTGGAAAAGTCAGCATGTCAAGCGAGTTTATTATTATTTATTTATTATACAGGAATTGGTGGGATGATAGAATCAGCACCAAGGTTACTACTGTTTTTACAAGGTTCTTGGTTAAATGACTCTTCTTTAATGAGAAGAGGAATGTATCCATGGCTGCGATAGAATAGTACTTCTGCATCATTTTCATTACTATAAGAAGAAATTACACGAACAACCCGTTTCCCAGCCTCCAAGGTAGATAAACCCAGTTTATTCAACTCTTCCAAATTACGCATGGCGGGTTGGATTGTGGTACAAGCCGAAGAGAATTCTTGCTGAACTTTTTCAAGTACGTCAGTATCAGCAATAAATACATTGGCTCTCTCCAAGACAC
This sequence comes from Mucor irregularis B50, assembly GCA_000587855.1. NCBI lineage: Eukaryota > Fungi > Mucoromycota > Mucoromycetes > Mucorales > Mucoraceae > Mucor > Mucor irregularis. The sequence continues at coordinate 127,901 of AZYI01000157.1, read as the reverse complement.
TTTTGGTTTGTAAACTACCAGTTCCTAGTGCTTCATTTTGAACTAGAAATGTGATAGGACTCGAAGTTGATAGTTGATTAAACTTTTCATTCTGTTCAGAGGCATTGGTGTTGGCGTTGAAAGTCTTTAAGAGCTCATCCATTTCTTTAAAAGTCAGTGTTGATAATCTATTTAAACTGGAATATTCGCATATACGTGAGAGCCATTGGTATCGTGCAAAGCTAGATGCAGAGCCAGGGTGTAACGCTTCCAGTCTTTTGCGCAACACACCCACATTCTTGACAGCATCGCCCAGATTAGTGGTTAAGGTGGGTGATATTTTACTCAAGAGAATACGATCTGCTAAATTCACAGAAGAGAGCGCGTTCGTGGAGACAGCAACTTGCAATGATTGATCACGATAGGTTGAAGTCATGTCAAAGTCAGATAATTCTTTGTGGTTTGCTACGTTCACAGGAATTCTTTTGGCGCAACAAGAGTTTGATATCTTTCTACACAGGTTAATGTCGTCAAGACGTGTAACAAAGACAAGATGATTTCCGATAAGTTGCTCTTCCTCAAAATGTTCTCCCAACCACTCTACTTGTTCCTCTCTGATTCGATAAAGTAAATCATTACACATAGATTGAAGAGGGCCTACAAGAGTTACTTTGGCATCTGCCTCCAAGGCTGAGAGTACGCGGCTAGCGGCAATTTCATCATAACCGATGACGAGAATACTCTTTCTGTGGCAACGAAAAGCAATCATTAAAGAAGCCCCGCCTTGAGGAGTGGGAGTAGCTGGAGTTTTAATAGAAGAAGAAGACATGATATGATAGATTAAAAGTTGAATTGAGAGAAGAAAAAGGAAAAAGTGAAGGGGAAAATATGAAGTTTATATATAATAGTAATGCGCATGAACATGAACGCGATAATTTCACCCACAGAGCATAAATGTGGAACATTTAAAAAACATATTAAAATATTCTATATATAGCAAGTCATTGTATTTTAGTCATCGTCTTCATCCAGTAAGTCTTGTTCTTCGTCCTCATCCTCTGCATCTTCAGACATGGCATCTTCATACTCATGTTGTTCTTCTGCAGCCAATTCTCTATCTGCCTCTTCTTCATCAGCATCGGTATCGTATTCTAAGGGCTCGTTGTCGTCGTCACTTGGCTCAAAGTCATCATCATTTTCTCCAGAGTCTTCATCATCATCACCTTGTTCCTTGTTTGAAGCTTTCTTATCATCATCGTCCCTCTTATTGACGACAACAGCTTTTCTTTCCTCCGCCATACTATGATCATTGACACCTAATTTTTTCGTGTATGCTTCAATACCTCCATATTCAGACTGCTCGATCATTGAGAATTGCACGGTATCGTCGTCTCCCTCTTTAGTAGTTTTGAATCCAGCAGAGCCCAGGATCTGCGTGCCAGGCCTCATGGTGAGCGTTAAATCAAACGTACGTTGAGTAATATTTGTAATTACGGTAGAGGCCAAACTTGAGATCGGAAAGAATAGAGTTGGTTTTTTGAATCCAAATAAGATACCAGTGGGCAAAAAGAACAGAAATCCGTCTTTTGCCTTCAAATAAGCAACGACATGTGTTTTATCCTCCAATACTTTGCCTGTTGTAGAAGACACACCCGTACTGCGATAGAAATCTTTCGAGGGTTGCGCGATTGTGACGCGTGCGTGTTGCGTTAATAGCTTGCAGATCGTTTCGTGTTTATTTTCGCCCAACACTTCGTCTGGTGTATCAGGTTTTTTAAGAATGATATCCACTTTATCTTGAGAGTTGAATACAAGGCAATCTTCGTTTTTTAAAAAGAGCGTAAAGGTGTTACATTTTGTCGCTTTATCAGGGCTGGGGACGCAAGATCCACCGTAAGGTGAAATATCGTTTAAATTGCACTGAAATTCAATTATATCTGATTTAGGGTTGTGTAATAACAGACGCGTACGTGTAATAATCAAATTGTATTTTTTTCTTGCAGGGAGTTGAAATGATACATCGGTGAGACGGAATACTTCATCACTAGAGAGATTACTCTCTTCCACCTTTCGACGCTTGGCTTCTCTGTCCGAAGGCTTATTGTCATAATATCGAGCCATACGTTCCAATACTCGCGCACTGGCTGGATACGCCTTTATCAGATCTTGCACTGATTGTCTCAAGTTGGGATCATCAATGCTTTGTTCTAACCAATCTGACATATTTTATGTAAAATGAAGTTGAATTTAATTAGAGATTTCAAAAGAGTAGTAGTAATAAAAGGTAGGTATTCAAATATAAAAGTTAGGAAAGTAGTGACTATTTTTTGGATGATAATTTAATGAGTAGAAGGGGTGGAAGTTCAGACGAGAGCTGCATAAACTGATCTCATAGAATAAACAATGAGATAGACAAGTGGTATATAGATGATAAAGTAAAGCCAGTATCCTAAGCATTCCCAAAGAGGATGTTGTAAGGCAATAGGTATCTTGTATGTTCTACCATTACCATATATTCTTTCATTCTCGCCTTCACCAATATCGCTTTCTTCCGCAAATTTACCGTGCTCGTTAAAATAGATAAGTCGTTTGTCCTTTTCAGCCCATGTTTCCAATAACCATCTGGAGAAGTTTTCTGTGTCTGAAGGTAGTGAATCAATGCGATAACGGCGAATAAAGATATGGATTTTGTGTGGGCCGTTTCTCTCGCAGAAAATACGCTTCATTGTCATGACATCTTCAGGGTTTTGTCCAGGCTCAATACCCGGATATCCAATAGTAAGATCATACAACCATTCTACGCTATCTCCTAATGTATCTTTACAGAGTAATAATCCTGTAGTTCTAGGCAGTAATGTGAATTTAAAGTCATCCTGTATTATTACATATTAGCACATGTTACAACGGAGTTGCATTTTCCGTAAGTTTTTTTTTTTATTTTCATACCTTGAGAAGTTTCGCAGCAAATTCTTTTGACTTCAGACGTGTGTTATCAGAGATAACTAGGTAAAACCCGTCAATATACGCCGAAAAGATGGACATTTAAATTGAGTATTACCTGTGCCTTCTGGGAATAAAACGAGCCACATGGGTCTTCCTCTCTTTTTGGAAGTCTCAAGGTTTTGAATAATGTTATCTTTATCGTGCTCAAGTCTTCGCTTCAAGAAAATGAACTCAAAAAATTTCATGCCCTACTCAATTTGTTGTTAATAATAAGTCTTTACACATCTATCCAAAATGACAGTAATAAACAAGGAAAAATAGTTTACCCTGAAAAAAAAAAGAAATGGGTTGGGATTAGCATCTGATAGACAAAAAGTACGTACACAACCAAGAATATCTTACATTCCATAAATAGGTACTTGACTTAAACTATGTTTCAACATGATTTTCATTGCACCATGGGCTTTAGACAAGTATGCAATAAACCAAATGTAAATCCAATCTGCATAAATCTATATACATACATACACACACAACAAGCTTTTTTAGTCGCATGATCTCTACCACTGTTTAACCTTAATCTGTTTCCCTACTTGATGATTCGACACCATAATGAGTCTTTCGGGAAACGATATTCCGATCACTTGGCCCTTCTTATTGCGGGTCAATAGATTTTCTAATTTGGCATCTTCCTCTTCTTCATTCTCCCCTTCGTCACTGATATCCGTGCTTTCTCTCGTACAGCTTTCATCCAAGGTAATAATTAAGTCACCAGGGGCAAATAGATTCATAATTTCAAATAAATTCTGCGACCATTGTCTCATCATATGTGCATGAAATGTGTAGTAAAGTTTTCTGGAAAATGGCCATATAAATAAGGATAAAAATTGGATAGTGACAATACATGTCGAATGGCCCCATAATCCTATCGTAACCAGTGTACCGTTAATTATTGCCTTGACTGTCTCCATAGCAAACTTAGAAATTGGTTTTGACGTATAATATGTATAAGAAAGAGAAGAGAAAACGAGCGAGCGAATCTCCTAAATTAAAAAGAAAAGATGGACATCACGCCTCTGCCAAATTATTATCGGAAATTGGAATGTGACTGTCCACCTGATGGGGTTCGTGGCTTGTTTTCCATGCTTCTGTCGTCGAGAATCCAAAATATTAAAAAAAAAAAGTTTCTCACTACCTTTGCATATATTTGACAGATTCGTAGTATACATTACAATGGTAAGAACCCCATCCCACCCATCGGCTCTTTTTCGAAAGGTTACTTATGCTGTAGTACGATTAGGGAGGAAAAAGAAATACTTTAAAGACAATCAAGAACCGTGAAGCCATTCACCCATACTCTCGTAAAGCACACCAGATCTCTCGAGTGCACCAAAGAAAAGAAAAGTTGGCCAAGAAAGAAAGTCAAAAATCTAACCCTATGGGTAAATAATCAAAAGAATTTTTGTAAATGTTTAGATCGAAATTAATTGTATCCGTATAAACAGGTGAAAGATGGATCTGGTTCAGATATGCATTTGAGGAGGACAAGACTGTTGCCACAAAAGCTGAATTACATGAATTAATAGAACAATATCTTGAGCGTCATGACGAAGAAATTGCACAATTGGAACAAGATAGAAGTAAAGGACACAAAAAGCCAAAGACCCCGCGTCAGGATCAATTGGAAGCCTTAAAAATCAGTGAAACAAACGAATACAAGTCTGGATTAGGTAAGAATTTACAAGATAGAACTCTTTGTTGTATCTCGAATTAACTCTATGTTTCAATAGAATTACCAGATATGACGAATGGAAAAACCTTGAAACTGCTAAGAGAATGGGATGGCGATAAAAATAGTATGCCTCGTATGACAACGCTACGATTACAAAAACCTTCTGGAGAAGAAAAAAATGTCGCAGCAGCAAAGGATACTACCGACGCTATGGACATATAAATAGTGTATTATAAATAAAATAGAAGCCTTTTTTAGATAAGCCGTATGTTGTTGAACGTTATCGCTGGTAGGACAAGCATTATACCCCGAGCCGACCGAACGATCCTATTCTCTCTCTATGTATACGTTGGGCGTAAAATACTATTTTTCCCATCAAATGATTACACACACATGTCGGAAATAAAGAATTTGATTACAAAGGAGAAGTATAGTCCAAGGGAATCACCATGTGTGGTGATCCGAAATAGATGCCCCTTCGCATCCAAGTAGTGTGCTACCAGTCTTTCTCCTAAATCTCTGCGCTTACTTTATTCCTCTTTTGATCGATTAAAAAAATATATACAATCATGAGTATAAGGAGAGACCATACAATGTACAATTATGTTCATTATGCTTGTTGTAAAAAACCTGCGGTGCACGGACCGCTTTTCTCTCTAGATTATAAACAATCTTACATCTTTTGCAAGAAGCAAGGAAATAGTGAACAATTTTCAAGATGCAATAATTGAAAAAATAATTCATAGAGTATCATGATTTGATGAAATGAGAACGAGCATTTTTCAATTATACATGAATCAATTAACCTTTGTTCTAAAAAAGGTTTTTCGATTATACTATATCAGGGAGTTTCTGTAGAAACACGAATATGTAAAAGAGAGTCTGGAACTTGCAGCTACAGAAAATGTTTTTCTCTTATCGTATGTTTGAAGGGAGGTACCAGGAGCTAAAGCTGGGTTGTCAGCATCTCGCTGAATTTGTCGATCTTTCAAATCATTAATAACTTTATACTTTTTATGCCCCTCTTTGCATAATTGAAATATATAGAATCATATACGACTCGAAGATAGCTTCGAAAGTAACTACTGTTACATGGGTAACCTTAGATACACAAAGCGTAGGTGCAGTTGGAGAAAGTTGTGTCACTTGTAACACTTTTAACTCGGGAGAAATACCTTTTCAGCAAAGCTCTGTGTTGTCCTCTCCATGTACACTAAGCATACGCCCCCTCACAAAGTTACTCAGATCCCCTTTCTTTTTCATCTCCCGGTTCCCTTTCTATTATTTTGCATTTGTTTTATCACTAAAATGGTAATTCCTTTTGCCCAGATTTCTCCTACCCTCATATCACTCTTTAATAACGTAATACGACAGGAACACAAGTGAAATAAAGTGTATACGGATATATATAAAAGATAGCCTTTTCCCTGTACCTTTTCCACTTTCCTTTTTCTTCAACTTAACCGACCATTATTCTAATTTTTATACACTTTAATCCATAATGCACAAACCAAAAAGTACTAATTCCCCAGCACCTGATAGTCGTTCTCTAAGATCTCCACCATCACCTTTGACAAGAGAAAACTTGATGACTTTAGAAGAGAGTTTAGATCATGAGGATGCATATTCAAATGAAATTTTGCAGAGATTCTGCCGAGAAATCAATTCGAGCAACAATGCGCACCTGCATCAAGTTCATGTGATCCCATCAAAGTCATCTATCCGCGAAAGATGTCAATCAACTCCTCCTCAAATACAAAAGAACGATGTGGTCGTGGCTTCTCCAAAGCTTCTTCCCTTTCCGTACCACAATGATTCCTTGTTCCTTCCGACTGCCGAAAAGATTCAATATCACAACCACTTTCATTCCTCGACAACAACAACAAGTCTCAGCTCTTCATCTCGGGCCGACTCTTCAAGTCTTTCGCCTGAGTCTGAGGTTTTGATATCCCGACCCTATTCCACGACAAACATTCCAAATAGCCCAAGTATGAAAAGTCTCACCTCGATCAATAATGCTAGTCGACCATCAAATGACAGAAGGTCATTACCTATTAAACTCGACTACTCCAATATAGTAATCTCGAGTACTGGAAGTAAGAAGCAACGCTTTTTGAATAGGTCCTCTTCTTACGGTTCTCTTTCTACGGTGTCTTCGGCTGGCTACAACACTGAGAAGAAACCTTGGCTGAAGCGCATTTTCAAATTTTTCAATAAAAACAAACACAAGAGCCAGCAAATTAAGCAATCCAATCTGAATAGCAACAATGATGTCGACGGTAAAAGTCGTGTATGGTATTGTAAATACTCTAAGAATCCTTCTACAGATTTCGAAAACTATTACCACCACCACCAATATCAACACCAACAACCAATGATCTCTGTCATATGAAAATAATACAACAAGCATACATAACTCATACTACTCATTTACACTCATTTATTTCTTCATTTTATTCATTCTCTTTTCAATCCTATTGTTGTATAGATGTATCATATGTAATTGTCATTCTTTAAATACGTAACATGTTTTTCATTTTCTTAACTCATATTCTCATTATAATTTTTTAAAAACTCATGTATAAAATATCACTCATTTACTATTATAACCGATTATTAGTTTCTAATGTTTGCCTTTCTAAGTATTCCTTAAAATTCAACAGATCCGACACGATTTTCAAAACAAACATCATCGGTTCAATAGTAATAAAACATAAAACGTTTATACTACCCCGTTTTCCTATATTGTGCATTTAGTACAGGTCGTCGGTTCCGAATCACATCATATTTCTGCCACTAACCCTTTTTTGGGGACATCCTGTCAAAAACTTGAAACACTATGTTACGGGATCACCATGTTTGTTGAACTTGGCGATATGGTCTTATTGGTACGGAAAGCATTCAGCCCTGTCGGCCGAATGTTTGCAATTGTGTAAGTCTTCGTCATTTGTGTTTGCGTGGGCGCATCAAAATGTTCTTTTGAGTCTCGAACGTAAAGTCTCTACATCGTAAGGCGATGACTACTGAAGCTCACGAAATTGTGAGAAAATCTAAAAGCATGTGGAAGTAGTAACAATGTACTCACTATAATCGTCAAATACAAAATGTAAAAGCTTTTCCTGTGTTCTCGTTTGAACCTTATGGCTACAGAGACCTTTTTTATATTTTTGAAGTCTATTTGACCATCATCAGAAATTAGAAAATGGAGATTGGTTCATATCTATTCAGAAACAATAGCTAGCAACAGGCTTCGTCTGATTAAATGAAAATTTCACAACCACACTATTTATATCTTTGCTTGCTATTTATTCCATGAGCAACGCTAAAAAAGCCTTTAGATTGGTTTATTGAATTAATATAACTTTTCGTCAATTTGGAATCTGTGGATGATAATATAAATTGATTAGAGTGACAAACAAATGAAAAATACTCTTAATCCTTGCCAGGGATAAAGGTCAATCGATGTGCCTTTTATGTAGAAAAATATCAACTATAATTAAAATAACGTTATGGTGACTTCCCTGGTCTTTCTTCACTGAAATCCTCAGTGATTTAAAGGTACGTAGATTTTTCGCATGACGTTATCAATATCAACTTGTAAGGCGAAACATGCAGGGGAGGGGATAGGTTTCAATTCATACCCACCGTGATGCGGTAATCTCGGCTCAAAATTGTCGAAGGACGCTGCAACAATGGTCTAAGTACAAGAAAAGAAATTCGTTTCCATCAGTAGATACACCAACCAGGCATTCATAAAGTAATAGAAGACAATACCAAGGTACACACATTGAATTTGTTTCCTCACCGTTTAACACTTCAAATAATTGATTTAATAAATAACAGAATACCAATTTTATTATTAATTTATCTCCTTTTCATCCAAAGAGCCTATGCCTCGCTTTCCGCAATGGTTTTTTCACTATTATTTGAAGGGACAACAACTTCATGCACAACTGTATCAATGTAGAACGTACTTATTATCTATAATAAACCCAATACGTTATCGTTCATAATAGAGGAGATATTAGAGAAGTAAAGCAGGGCGGAAGAAAACACAATCGTGGTCGATATTCATGGAAATATAAGCTAGTTTACGCATCACGAAAGAGCCTCCAAAGTAATTTATCATTGATTGAGCAATCATGCTGAACACTTGCTATTTTATCATTTGCAAAATTTCGGTGTGGATAAAACCTTCCACATATTATACTTTGCATAAAGGTACGGGTTTTTATCTCAAACCCCATATACGTGAGCAAAATAAACTCTTGACTCGGGTTGACATAAGTAGAGCGCAATTTTCAATGACTTTGAAATCAGGAAGTTCAGTGACTCCTCCAACTTGTCCAGGCTATTTTATAATAATTGTAAGCTTGTAGTTTATCTTTATTATGTTACGCGCCGATTATTTCAGCTTTAACAAAATATCAACACAATAATACAACAATATATCATCACTTTTACTCACTTTATCAAATATTACAATGGATTTATACAACAACAGCAATACTTTTAACAACATATTATCCACTATTTAACGACTCAAGGAACACAAATTACCTTTTATAGACGCTGTCAGATCAACTCTCGGACATTCAACTCAACATCCATTTCTGACATCTGTTACGACTTCAACATATTATACAAAACTAACAAAGTGATTTCAATTACCAAAAACAACTTCAACAACAAACCTCGACTAATGATAACGCTCAATATTGCGCCTTTTTCGCCTTTTACTTGATTTCTAATGACTCATCATGCATTATCATGAACAATATCTCGTGCTTTTCAATATACTTCAACTTTGATTCGATACTTTCATAAATTATTCTTAATATAGTGATTATTCTCTTCTAAAATGACCTTCGTGGGCATTCTTTCACATCTAAAAGATATCATACGATATCTATTTTCATCTATTTAGCTTACTCAAATTACAATATAAAAGACAATAACTTTTCTTATTTAATAAACGGATTATTTCTACTTCATATTTTACTGCTACAATATGATTTGTTTAGAAGGTTGCAGAATCGTATAAATCACTCAACCAATGATGTTTTAGGGACGGCAAAGTTCAAGTTGAGCAGGTTGATCCTCTTGAAACTTGGGGAGCAATGGAAGAGCTCGTGGAAGAGGGATATGTTAAAGCACTTGGTAGAAATCATGCGATTGTTTAGCTCGCTGCTTTACAAACTAAGTTAACACAATAATTATTTAGGTTTGTCCAACTTCAACATTGAAAAAATATCAAACATTTTGAAACACTGCAAGATCCAACCTAGTATGTTACAAGTAGAGCTTCATCCTGCTCTTCAACAACCTGAATTGGTTGATTTCTGTCATGCGAACAATATCGCTGTTACGGCTTACTCCCCACTTGGTAAGCTTGGAGAAGCAGGAAGTGTTGGACCAGCTCTTGTACCCAAACCTGCGGTCGAGGAAGAGGAAGAGGAAGAGGAAGAAGAGGGACCTGAGTTGGATATGATGCAAAAACGTTTACAGGTGTGTTATTCTTGTATATAGGATTTATGCGGTTGAGCTTTCTCATGTTAATCTCACATAAACATAGGCTTTGAAGGGATAGAGGGGTATCAACGATATCCATTTTTGCGCAGCGACTCTTCTAAAAATAAAATGCGGGTATGATACCATCAACGTTTTTTGTTATTAACGGGATAAAAGGTGTTGTTAAATACATAAAAACCGCCGATTATGACAGCGTCAAGGTACTTATCGCGTAACAATTACAAGCATCTTTTACAAAGCTGAAAGAGGTGAAAAAGTTCAACAGGTTTGGAGAGCGTTTTTCATCACACAAAAAATCATGTATGTCTACATGCACTACAGATATCCCAAAAAGGAAAAGAGAAATTTCCCCAACGGGGAATCGAACCCCGGCCACGTGTGTGAGAGACACGGATCATAACCACTAGACTATTGAGGACTGCTGATATCTTGTCGGTTTCGACATAGATTATGACCTTGAGTACGAAGTGAAGGTTAGCAAAATTAATAAGAATAAGCGCAAGCAATTTAGACCAATAACTCCGATGCGGGATAAGAAACGCAGATTAAGATTACAATTTATAGCTCAGACTATTATTAATAGTCTGGCTGCAAAACTACAAAAATAACCTTTCTTTACTTTTATATTCTATTCTCAAATAAACATACACTTACATCTCTCAACTCATCTCGACCCATCTCGACTCATCTCGTACAACACCTTATTCTATTTGATCAGACCAACACGCTAGTTAATACTACAACATTAAATAGCGTGTTGACAATCTGTAAATTTTATAAAACATATATATATTTTATCACAATATTGAAGCAATGTCACGTGAATGTCACGTGTTCTTCGTTTGGATGGGAAATATACGTCTTGATACTAATTTAATTGAGAGCTTCTTTCTTCCTTTCTCAACTGATAACTACTAATAAATGGTCACTGAGAAAATTCATAATTGTGGAGGTGCTTTTAAATTTCGGAAGATGAGTTTGCGACAAGGAGGGTGAGGAATGTCATTACCATTATCATGGTAACTGAAGAGTATTGCATTTATTTTTCAACATTTTGTATCGTACGAATAGGTTAGATGACAATTGCGCTATTTGAAAATATTTTTTTGTCAAGGGAATGTCTTTATTAAGTGTTAATATACATGTATAAACTTTAATTTTTTCTTCGTTGCCTTAGCAATTAATCAATATATGTGCCGGATACCCACTCTATCAAGAAGTATAAATGAGTTTGATATTCTCACTAAATAATAAACGCATTAGCATGCTAATAAATTAAATACATTGTCTTGCAAATCAAGTTATTTATGCAGCGCTACACCAACTTTTATTGAATTTAAGTTTTACTATCAAGGATGAGAACGCACAAAAGTTCAGATAATAATACACCTTCATTTTTTTGATCAAGAATTTGTGCTTATTACATCTGTATCCTCCAAACCGTTCGTCATACCCTTGAGACGCCACAAACCCAACCCGCCTGCATTTTTCTTATTCTCAAAGAAAAGATTTTCTACGCCCCGCATATCTGTGTGTACGCGGTAAGTAAAAATTAAGAAAATGTAAGCGGAGAGGAGGAAGCCGTTCCTAACCTTTTCTTCTTTTCCATATTCTACAACAAGTAAAGGTTTAAATTTCAAGATGTCTGCTGCCATTCAACGTTTCTTCGGGAAAAAGACACCAGATGAACTCGCGAGTATCGAAAGCAATTTTAAGTCATACTGTTTATCACAGGCGTATTTACTTTTGTTCAATTCCAGGTAAAGAAATGGCGACAGGAAATCCGATCGCAACAGAGACAAATTCAAAGACAAATTCAAGCAATCGATACAGAAGAAGCCAAGGTTAAACGGTCAATTAAACAAGTTGCCAAAAAGGGAGACACCAAAAACTGCAAGATGTTGGCGAAAGAACTGATACGTTCTCGAAGACATAAAGACAGATTATATACCAGTAAAGCTCAAATGAACTCCATCATTATGCAATTAGAACATCAATTAGGTATGGTTGTCTCACGAATGACTCTATATCATCAATTACTTGATAAATTTTGTACTGATGGCTACGTTCAGCAACCCTCAAAGTTGCAGGTTCACTTCAGAAAAGTGCTGAGGTGATGAAGTTAGTAAACCAACTGGCTAGATTACCAGAGATGTCACAAGCTATGCAGCAAATGTCTATGGAGATGACAAAGGTATATCGTTAGGATGTGTTTTGTAGATTTCCAGCTAACACACATACTTAGGCTGGTATTATGGAGGAAATGATTGGCGATACGATGGATATGATGGACGACGATGACATCGAGGAGGCCGCCGATGAAGAGGTGAATAATGTCTTGTTTCAAATCACCGATGGTATGCTTGGAGAAGCAGGAAGTGTTGGACCAGCTCTTGTACCCAAACCTGCGGTCGAGGAAGAGGAAGAGGAAGAGGAAGAAGAGGGACCTGAGTTGGATATGATGCAAAAACGTTTACAGGTGTGTTATTCTTGTATATAGGATTTATGCGGTTGAGCTTTCTCATGTTAATCTCACATAAACATAGGCTTTGAAGGGATAGAGGGGTATCAACGATATCCATTTTTGCGCAGCGACTCTTCTAAAAATAAAATGCGGGTATGATACCATCAACGTTTTTTGTTATTAACGGGATAAAAGGTGTTGTTAAATACATAAAAACCGCCGATTATGACAGCACAGGTAAAAAGTAGAACTCTTCTATTACAGTTGCTTCAACCCCCACTATAAAGAGTGGAACGCATTGGATCGAGGATCAAACGCCTTCTTAACAGCTAGAATGTACGCACAAAGTAGTCATTGAGTTTACTAGCATATTGTTCTCGCATCCGGGATTAACTACTTGTTTCAGATCCCTTAAAAGGAAACCAGCTTATTATCTCATCCAATCGTAAAATAAGTAATGCATTGAATGTAAGCACGCAATGATCATTGAATAGCCATCGCATATCATTGCGTAAAGTCTTTGATGAACGCTGTATTATTGTTCTGATACATTGAAAGTAAGTTAGTACGTTTTCCCATCCAATCGCGGAATAAGTACAACCTCGGACAAAAGGACAATATTCTTGTGTACAATTTTGCACACTATAAATAAGAGCTAAAGTTTTCGCGTAGTAAACAGCATTTCTTCCTCTTTATTATTCTAGCAAAGCATGAGAAATTTGATACATTCTTTAAACAGAAAAATTAGTAAGTGTTCTACGCGCTTTTCGTCTCAAAATCCATAAAAACTTATAAAAGATCAACCTTCAGCATTGAACACTGGAAAACAAGTCAGTGTCCTTGGTCTCGGTACCTGGCTCTCGAAACCAGATGAAGTGAGAAGAGCCGTCAAACACGCACTCGATACCGGTTATCGTCACCTCGACTGTGCTTACGTATACCGTAACGAAGACGAGGTTGGCCAAGGAATTCGTGAGTCTGGAGTTCCTCGCGAAGATATATTTATTACTTCAAAGGTACCTTGTCATCATTCCTGTTTGCATAAAACAAATGTTAAAATCAATACAAGCATAGCTGTGGAATACTCATCATCGCAAGGAGTATGTCAAAGACGCTGTGAAAGCCTCTCTTAAAGCACTAGGTCTTGATTACCTCGATCTTTATTTAGTCCACTGGCCCGTGTCATTTGTTGTAAGTTGCGAATTTCCCCCCTTAAATATTTTATGTACTGATATGAACCACTTTTTATTTAGAACACCAGTAAACCCGAAGACACTCCTACAGTACCAACTATTGAATACCTTATTCCTAAAAAGTAAAGTGTTTAGAAGGTTGCAGAATCGTATAAATCACTCAACCAATGATGTTTTAGGGACGGCAAAGTTCAAGTTGAGCAGGTTGATCCTCTTGAAACTTGGGGAGCAATGGAAGAGCTCGTGGAAGAGGGATATGTTAAAGCAATTGGTAGAAATCATGCGATTGTTTAGCTCGCTGCTTTACAAACTAAGTTAACACAATAATTATTTAGGTTTGTCCAACTTCAACATTGAAAAAATATCAAACATTTTGAAACACTGCAAGATCCAACCTAGTATGTTACAAGTAGAGCTTCATCCTGCTCTTCAACAACCTGAATTGGTTGATTTCTGTCATGCGAACAATATCGCTGTTACGGCTTACTCCCCACTTGGTAATAATGTCTATGGTCAAGACCGCATCGTCGATGACCCAGTCATTGTGTCAATAGCAAAAAAATTAAACAAATCCCCAGCTCAAGTCTGTATTGCTTTTGCTGCTCAAAGAGGATTGTTTGTTATTCCTAAAAGTGTTACACCAAGTCGTATTGAAGAGAATTTCCAAGATTTTATTTTGGATCAGGAAGACTTTGATGCTGTCGCTAGCTTAGGCTCTAGAAACATACGTTACAATGATCCCGGAAAAAGTGAATGGTTCACTGACATCTTCTAATAAAGATTAATGTTCCCCTTTTCCTTTTAAATTATAAATGACTTTTAAATTATAAATGAAGTATGACTACAAACGAAGTGATGGAAATAGAGCTTTGTAAAGATCATGCAGACAATTTTGTATTCACGCAATGTGATAAGTCAACAATGAGAGGGTGACTTTTTGGCTATGATTTTTCTCCTCTCCTCCGGTCACGAATATATGCCATTTTGAAAACATTCTTTTTAAATATAGCTTGTGGTCAAATCACTTTTAACTCGTTGGCTGAAGAGATCAGGCTTTTTATGTGAATACGTCACACGACGCTCACAACCGTTACCTCACGGGAAGTGATATTTCTTTTTTCGTAAAATAATGGATAGAATGAATATATTTACACTTACTGAACGTAAGGGATATGAGGTTAGCCTATTTAATTGATCTAAAATGTGCTTGATCCGAAATTGACAAATTTATTATGATGGGCCATGACATTGTTTACAGGAAAAAGTAAGATCAACCCCACAGTTTGAGGAAAGAAAATTAATTTGTAAATCCGCAACCGAATGTGAGGATTTGATTTCGTACGAAACAAACAAAGGTTTTTTTTTCCCTCTCTTTCTTCTTTGTCAAACCCCTTTATATTTTCCTTTTCTCTCATCTTTTATTTATTGGATACTTTTATACAAAGGATGTATATACTAGAAAAACTTGGGGATATAGTCGAATCATATTCATATAACCTGAAACCAGGATCAGAAACAGATTTTAATGATGGAATAGGCGGCTCATGGTAAGAGGTGGAAGCAAAAGTCAAGATATTACGTGTTATATCGATCTCCAGTCCATGAAATAGGTATATATCGCCCAAAGCGCATGGTGTGGAGTTTGTCACTATTACGCCCTTTTACTTGATAATGACTGTATATTTCGGATACAAGGCACTCCTAAAAAAGTACTACACCAAAAGGAGAGTTTGCCTGTTTTCAATGCACTAACAACATTATTATCTTTGCAGCAAAATCAATTACCAGCTATTAACCGATCAGGATCCAGGAAAACGTAGAACTTGGATTGAAGTTTTATGTCTACTTTCGTTGATAGTGTCTTACTCTATAACAGTGACACATAAGGTACTTACAGGGACAGAAATATTTTTACTACAGGTAATTTAGCGTCTGAGATTTTTTTTTTAAATAAAAGCACTAATTCAAAGTGTAGCCCTGTCATGTCAGTGCCGCGATCTTGATTATGATACAGGCTTGGCCAAGTAAACTGCCTCGATGGATTCCTCGATTACTATTCAACATTTATTTGCACACATTGTGGGGGGCCGTTTTGGCGTTGATATTTCCAGATTTGAGAGATCATGATATGCTGGGTGAGATTTTTAATTTTTTTCTGGGTAAGTTGGGCCTAATGAAGAGTGTTTGGAGGTAGTTAACTAACATAGTATTAGAGCATGGACTGATTTTGGTTGTTCCTTTTTACCTATTATACATCAAACGTATTACTGCGCTTCCAAAAAGTGTGGATGTGGCGCTCTTCAATTTTTTTTTATATGCCGCGTATCACTCACCGCTCCTTCATGCTGTGTCACTATGGTCTGGGTATAACGTAAATTACACCCTTGTCCCCCCTACAAGTAAGTGTTTCTTTGTTTTATATAATTGCGATTGTTATAAAAACTTGGAGTATTGAAACCTCTTTTCTCATAGTTGGATTTCTTATGGAAGCAGGGCAGATGTATAGATTTTATATGTATCTATCAGCTTTATTGTTGATGTTTATCACGCGATTTATTGTGGTGGAGACATTTTTGAAGGCTTTTGTTGACAATTCTGCTCAGCAAAGATTAAAGGATAAAAAAAGGAAACTTTGAAATGTTTTCAGTGCAAAAATTGAAGTAAAAGTAATTTTTTTTTCGCAACGAACTTTGTACATACTTTTTTACACATGTTTACAGTTTTGGCGAGTTACTCCTCAAGCTCCTGCTGAAATTTCATTCCCCTTGATTTTTCGTCCTGATCCCACAAAATAGAGCGTTCGCATTTTCAAATCTTTTTCTTCTTCTCTCTCTCTTTTTTTTTTTTTCCTTTTCATTATTTTTTAAAAACAAGTATCTTATGGAGACAAGCTATAGTAAATACCAACTCTGGTCGCCACCAGCGTTGGATTTGTCTTTGGATACCTTTTCCAACGACCTTATGCAAGAATTTGATAAATCAAGATCAAACATAGATCTAAACGAAAAAAAGCAAGCCACAGTTGGTATTGTCGACGAAAAGGAACCTGAAAGCAATGCTACTGCAAATAAACATGATCAAGATGAAGCTATTGTAAAGACTACTTCTGTTGAGGATGACAGTCTAAACCAAACTAATGCTATATTACCAACTCCTGACCCTTCCTCAGTGACGTTGCCTTCGTCAGAGGGTGAAACTTCGTTACATGACGAGGAAACTGCCTCCACTGCAAACCTATTTCGAAAGTCCTCCACTTTTTTGAAGAAAAAACTAAGTCTCAATGGTGGAAGTAACAAAAGAGATGAGATCGGTTCTATTCAATCCACGAACGCAGAAGATATCACGGAAATTGTATCGCGCCAGTATCCTCCCAAACCATTGCAATATTCTCCCGTTGTTGAACCCTCTCCATCCAACCATACCAGCATTTCCACAGCTTCTCAGCTTCAATCTGGACAGAACAGTAAAGATGTGGAGAATACTTCTACCATTAAAAGTAGCATCCGCAACAGCATTAGCCATAACAAAAGGGCATCTGCGCCCATTTCTCTTGCCAGTAATTCGACAACCGATCAATCCCCTTCATCATTGCCAGCAGTAACAAGAGCCATAACGACTACACCAGCTCCCGTAACTACTTCTAATACACCATCTACCCCAAAAAGACGCTCCTTTTTCTCTTTGAGATTTTGTTGAAGGGTGTTGATGGGAACGCAATAACTATTTATATACGTTTGCATTAGATGCATGCATACTGCTTTCTTTTTTTTTTCACTAACTATAAAAAAGGGAACAGGAGTTTTGTCTAACTTTTTTCTAAAACGTGGGCATCACAAAAAGAACAACCATTGATTTTGTTTTCAACACATACATCTTTCTTCAATCACATATCTCATCAATAAAATTATTTGCTTTTCATATAAAGATATTCCAGGAATACAGTTATAAGTTGGAAATGTTTAGTATGATAATGGACATTCAATTATCCCGTATGCCCTGCTTGTAGCATGAAGAACCAATAATTTTTTATGCCAACGTAAAAAGATACGGATTTTAACTCCAATCATTATGCTGGGCTCATCGAAGACGACGAGACATAAAGTTTTTGCTTATAAGGAGGAATTTATGTACAATGGTAGTTTATCTACAAAATGGCCAGCCAAGTCAATTCTTCATATAACGAAGAATAGCATTTCTTCTTTCCGTTTCAGCTTTCGCTTTCCTCGCAATTTCTTTTCCAGGATCTTTCCTGCTCTCAAGCTCCATACGTTGTCGTTTGATTGCCGTCTTTTCAATGTCTTGATATTTGTGTGTGACGGCTTTCCTTCCCGTTTCTTTGTGCCCAATGCAAAGCCGGTCTTGCTTCAACACTGTGGAGATGGGGAGTCGACGGCCTTGACCCTCTGGTCCTAGTCCCTCTTCATACTTCCAACCTTGGGATTTCATCATTCGAAAGCCAACATTAGACCCATTCAAAGTGAGGGTATCTGGTAGCGTTTCATGATTACTGCTCACCATGTGTGCTGTACCTTGAATGTGTCTTTTGCTGTCTGAAACAGGCACTGATTGACTGCAAACCTCGCACCATACAGTGCCTTCTGTAATAGCTCTCTTCTTCTTCTCTACTGTCTCTTTCTTTTCTTGTCCCACTTTTTTAGAAGTGGTTGTGAGTATACTGCGGTACAAAGAGGCAATTTCAACGCCATTAGATTCCACTTTCTGCCTTTTGGTGTCTTTAACATCCGTCACAGATCCCTCAGCAATAAATTCTATCGGCCGAGAGTACTTGGTGACTACAACTCTATTTATGTCTATTTCTTTAGGTGTTTCTGTGCTGATTTTGTCTTCAGGCATAAATATGAAAATGAAAGAGAGGGAAAATATTTATGATCAGCCAAAATGAAATATTTCATACTTTCAAATTGGTCACTACGAGCTTTATTGATCATATATTACTAAATATCTCTACTTTACTATTATCAGTTTGATCCTTAACATCATCTTGTAGTACTAGCACAATAAATGATTAATAAAAGGGATGTTCGAGTAGTCATATTTTGAGGAAAAATAAGGTTATTTTAAAAATCAAATGGCGGACTGATTATTTGCGATACATACTCATCAGTCTTCTCTTGGGAGAGCGTTAACCAACCCGGACAATTTATGTGTTCGTTATAGTAAACTTTTCAGATTCATCAACTTGTACACATATAAAACCACATCCACCAAACAGAACTTTAAGGTATATATCAACCGAAGAGTGGCGGCTGTACACTTCGCACGTAATAGTAAGTAAAGTGATTCTATCGTGAAGCAGCGCACCGCAGAATAATGGTGGTATTAATTCGATCAATTCAGATCTGAACCGGAAATCGTAGTTTAGTAAGTCTAGTACCGTCGCATCAATCTTGATATGGCCCTAGCTCCTGCAAGAGTTTTGGAACAGCAGAGGCGCGTACAGTCATTTCGAGCTTGGCAGCGATACAAGCACTGTCTTTTAACACTGGTTCGATCATATCATTTGATGAGAAAGAAATCCTTCCGTCAAAAATACCAGACGTGGTATAATTTTGGAAATCAATCAAAGAAGTAAGACTAAGAGTAGAATTGTTTGTCATCAAAGCAAATGTTGTTGAAAGCTTTGTACGTTTATCGCGATCAAATACCTCCAAGCTGAATGGTTGACAGTCCACAGAATTTACAGAATGATGTGATCTTTTTCTTTGACTAACAGTTTGACCTTGCGTGCCCAAAGCTTGCTCAGAACCTTCTTCAAAACTGAAGGTTTGCGGGTTCTCCGTTGGTATTTTCCTACAGTCTTGACAGAGCCCTGTTTTATTTCTTGTGGAATGAATGGGCTTAAGACATTGCTTGCGCTTGGATTTTGGTACCGTCAAGATAGCTGCAGTTATTGAAGTTTGTGAAGAAGACTTGTGTTGTCTCGTAGAAGATATAAAAAGAATAAAGTAAAAACAATAATAGGAATAAGAGAGTCCTTTTCCAAACAGAAATTTGCCTCTCATGTAACATTCTTTTTCGTCTTGAGTAATGCTTATCATCCAAAGTTTTCAACCAGTGCCCTTTTGACAAGGTAAAGAACAAGGAAAAACCGAACCTCTATACGGCCGTAGAAATGAAGTCTTGCATTGCGTATGTATGTACACCACTGAATTTATCCGGAATACACTTAATGTAGGGAAAAAATCCAATGTGTAAACGTTCATGATAGAGGAAATATTAGAAAAGAAAAGAAAAGAGAGCAGAAGAAGCACGTTTGTGGTCAAAATTTATAGAAATATAAGCTAGTTTATCACGAAAGAGTCCAGGAAATGATTAATTATTGACTGAGCAATCAAGATGGACGCTTGCTATTTCATTATCCAAAAAAAAAAATCTGTGAGCATAGTAACAAATTTCTGTGTGGATAAAGACTCCCATTTTTAAAAGTTCAAATTGGACTCGAAGCGGACTTTATTTTTCCTGCAGTGTTGGTTTTTTTTGTTTTTGAGATTCGCAAGATATTGACAACAAAAACATCGATGGCAAACGACACTTGTGCAAATCCCCTTTTACAGCAATGGGTGAAAGAATGGATGGACAAAGCAGAACAGCTTAACACTAAAGCCTATTATACATATAAAAAAGTAAATTCGCAGAGATCAACTTGCCTTATTACCTTGATCTTTAACACGCGGCTCCTCTTTTTACCATAGGCCTACGATTCTTTGACCAGATGCCCTATTACTTACCAGCATCCCTCTGAAGCAATAGCTTTAGCTGGGATTGGTGCTGGCATGGTGGCGAAATTTGAGAGAAATATGATGGAGTATTGTAAAGAGAGGGGACTTCCTATGCCTGAGCGACCACAAAAAAGTATTTACAACTTGAAGTTATCGAAATTTCGACGTTTTATTTACTTTTGGACTTTTTTTCATAGATAAAAGGAATGATGGCTCTCCGAGTGATACACTTGAAGATTCAACTACGCCTGTAAGAAAGAAAGCGCAAAAGGCTTACATCCCAAAGTATAGAAGTGGTGGTTACGCTATCTTACTTTGTCTTTTAGACATACATCGGATTGGCAGGGAGAGTGTTACAAAAGAGCAAATATGTAATTTTGCACAAAAGTACTGCGAAGCATCGTTCACCTTAGGCGAAGGCAACAAATCTTATACCGCTTGGAATAGTATTAAAAATCTGGAAAAATATGGTTATGTTTATAAGAATGGACGACCAGCTAAATATTGCTTGACCGAAACAGGATTGGATATTGCTAATCGGATCAAAGATCAGGCTAGTGGACAGACACTAGGCGAGTCTTCTACTTCTGCGTCCACGCCAACATCAACATTCACGAACGATAACGAAACACAACCTTCCAGAAACCCTTCTTCAGCAAGAGGTTCTCGAAAAAAGGGCAAAGGATCGTCAACAAGTGCCATTCTAGACCGTATGCTCGAAGAATATGATGCACAAGAAAATAATGGTTTAGATTTGAGTTTGTATGTATCCAACCCTTCAGAACATCAGTCGATATCAATCAATGGTCGCACGTCCAGTGGGACTCCTTCAAGCAGCAGCACCGAGAGACCCAGCACTGACATACTTCAAGCATTAGCAGATGCTAGTAGGACGAATAAAAGAAAAGCAGCGGGGAATACTACAGGTGGAAATAAAAGACAAAGAAAACCCAAGCAGAAATCAAAGACTGCAGCCTTTTTGGATAACTTTTTGGCTAATTACGACGACAGCAACAATTACAACCTTCCAGAAACCCTTCTTCAGCAAGAGGTTCTCGAAAAAAGGGCAAAGGATCGTCAACAAGTGCCATTCTAGACCGTATGCTCGAAGAATATGATGCACAAGAAAATAATGGTTTAGATTTGAGTTTGTATGTATCCAACCCTTCAGAACATCAGTCGATATCAATCAATGGTCGCACGTCCAGTGGGACTCCTTCAAGCAGCAGCACCGAGAGACCCAGCACTGACATACTTCAAGCATTAGCAGATGCTAGTAGGACGAATAAAAGAAAAGCAGCGGGGAATACTACAGGTGGAAATAAAAGACAAAGAAAACCCAAGCAGAAATCAAAGACTGCAGCCTTTTTGGATAACTTTTTGGCTAATTACGACGACAGCAACAATGGCCCGGATATGAGTAATTATGTGCTGAACCCTCAGGATCATCAATCAATTTCTGTGGGTAATCAAACCACTTATAATAAGCCATCAACTTCAGCTTCGAGTTCTAGACCAACGAGCACTCCAACCGCTAGGAATAATATCAGAATCAATAACAACACCTCGAATACCAATTCTTCATCTATCACTAACTCTAGCACTTCTTCATTTGCAAGGTCTGTTATGAATGCAGAAGACGACGATGATATTCTGGATTGGGGAAGTAGAATGTCATCCACACCAAATAAATACAGCACTCCTTCTAATTCCACTATCCTTCAAGCAGACAATAATAACAAAAAGAAGACTAAAATTAATAGGAAGCCAGAGTACAACGTGGATGACTACAGCATAGATCTTTCGCCGGAACTATTGCCTACATTCAAAGCTCCTTCATCACAGTCAAATATCAATTCCAATGATATTATTGATTTATTTTCCTCACCTGAAGCATCACCAGTTTTAGAGTCATCAAAACCCCACATAGACGACGATATCACTTTCGACGATGATTTTAACCTGGAAGAAGATTATTTTCCTATGTCCCAATCAATCACTAAACAAGTTAAGAACGACAAGTTTCATTTCACTTACTTGGATGTAGACGAAAAGGATGTGAGGTCCGTAGCTCAAGCAGCTATCACCATTGATGAAGAAAATGAAGGAATCGCTTATCGTATACGTTGTTACACCTCGCAATCGGATCACCCCAAATTTAAACAGCTTGTTCAAGTGTCCAAGGATAAAACTCACATAGGATGCTCTATTGGTTACTTGCCCGAATTGCACATGGAGTCTGTGTGTCCAGGCTTACCAGCAAGACCAGCACTCCCCCTTCATCGTGAGGAACTTGATGACTTCTGGCCGCAAGACCCTCGAGACAAGCAACTTACTAGTGGCCAAGGTCACCGAAATGACTATACCGAGCGTTTATTCACCTCACAAGCTTCACAATCTTCATCTCAACCAACCGCAAGACAAAATAATATCCAGCCTTCGTTGTCTCAAACCGATAATCTGCAAAGCCAATCGCAAAAAGCGCCAGTAGACTATTCGAATTTGGTTGACTCAGCGCAGTTAGAGTGTATGTTACCTCATGAGTACGAAATAGTGTTGATCCTTGATAACCGCGAAATACAAAGACAACAAGATCGTGATTATTTCCGTAGAAAGCTCGCTGAAAAGGGTGTTAATGTGATTACTCGATCTCTAGACTTGGGAGATGTTATTTGGGTAGCAAGAAAAAAGGGAAGTCTAAACCAATCCGATGAAGTATTTCTGGACTATATGATTGAGCGAAAAAGAATGGATGATCTGGTAACCAGTATCAGGGATGGCCGCTTTGTAGAGCAAAAAACGAGACTGAAGCGATCTGGTTCTGAGAAGGTGATTTACTTGGTTGAGGAATACAATCAACAAGAAGTAATCAACTATGGAGCGCAAGCAATACAAACAGCCATGTCTTCAACACAAATCATTGATGGCTTCTTTTTGAAACGAACCAACAATATAGAAGAAAGTATTGATTACATTGTGTCTATATCCAAGTTGATTCACACTATATATAAGGATACCACTCTATATACTATTCCCAGTCATATGATAACTCGACAAAACTATCTCGATTTGAAGCAGGCATTCAAAGCAAAATCCAATCATAATAGTAAAGCGTCTTACGTTGTGACTTATCCCATGTTTAGTGAACTCAATACAAAGAATGGATCGACCAGTCTACACGAAGTTTATTTGCGAATGATCATGACCATCAAAGGTGTTAACGCAGAGCGTGCGCTTTCATTAATCCAAGTATACCCAACCCCTCATAGCTTGTTAACAGCGTTTAAAGATAAATCTGAAGCAGAAGCTAAGAAATTAATCAAAGACGCTACACAAAATAATATTAGTAGACGTAGATGGGGAATACAAATCAGTGAACGGTTGTACGATATTTGGGGTTCGTTAGAGTATCCACCCGGAGGGGCTGAAGATAGTTAGTTTACATCCACATTGTATAATAATAATAATAAAGTAATGGTTGTACACATTTATTGCTTCTCTAAATATTCATTCGCTTCGATATAGGATTGTAAGCCGCCTACGTCAATACGACCAGAAATAGGAAACGTGCATACTTTGAAGCGGGGATAAAGATAGGCAAGACATTTTCCTGTAGCGTCGTAGGCCTCTTTTGGTGCATCCGATCTTTTACATTCAGCGGTAAAGTCTTGTATTAATGGTATCGAATTTCTTTGAAACAAATAAAAGCAAGGACATGCAGAACGAGAAGTTGTGCTGGTGGGTTCGGGTTTCTCTAAAAAGCTCTTGACGAATCCCTCAGAATCAGTTTCCACAATACCAAATTTATGAACATCACTATCTTTCACAGTGTATGTTGTGACAAGGCAGCTCTCTTCGTCATCACCCCTATTCAGTTGATTGAACTTGTCCAAGAATCGATCAAGTTTGAAGTCATGCAAGAAAAGAGTATCACCGCCTACAACCAATACATCTGATTGATTCAAGTTAAAATGGTTTATACCAAAAACAATATCAGGAACTGCGCCGAGACGGGTATCGTTGCTTGAGGTACCGTCACTCACAATATGGCTTTGAGGAATATCATGAAGGTGCGCCCATTTTTTGAAAGCATCATAACACTGATCGTTGGTCACAATAAAGACGTCATCCTTGCTATCAATACCATAACTTTTGAACAGTTCAACCCAATGAGTAATGAGAGCATCTCGTTTACCCAAAGGCAGAAGTGCTTTAGGCACACCGAGGAGGTGTTTATATTCTGCTGACTCTTTCAAGTCGCGCTGAAGTCTAGTTCCGTAACCAGCACCAAGTATCAAAACTTTAATTTTTTGCACAGTTCGAATGGTAAGTTCATCTCGACTTATTTTCTTGATGAGAATGCTCTTTACCTTTCACCATTGTCTATTTCCAATATAACTGCAAACCGGGAAGAAGCTGGAAAATACTAGACACATTATTGGGGATTTAGCATGACTTTTGGTGAGTTTCAAATGGTTTACGACGGGTGATGACGATATGAAAGTGATATTTGGCTGACTTTCAAGATGTTTCCCCCAAATATAAATCAACATGTGTTAAAGTGAAAAAAAAAAAACTTAGTACGATACGTACATACATGGAGCTCAAGACATGAAGAGCAAGTGATGTGTACTGGGAATGTACATTTTTACTCGCTTTTACCGCTTTAATACTTCAACAAAATGTATCGAAAACTATGCAAAAGAGGGTTTATCTCATCTCTCTTTCTCTTACTTATTTTTAGCTCTGTTTATTTATTTATTTTCGATATGCATTTTGCTTACTATAAGAAATGAAGAGACAGAGTTAATAAAAGACACGTTAAAACACGAGATTTCATTTGAAATGAGTACTTACATAGCCAACGGAGATCAAGTAATCAGCTAATCCTTCAACAACCTTGGTACAGGCACCGGGTTGAATCTTTTCGTCATAGAGACCAACCAAAACAGCTTGAGTAGTCTTGACAATACAGACACCAGCAGTTAACTAGAGTATTTATAAATTCAAAGTTGAGTTCTACTACTACTAATACGACTATCCAATTTCCTCTTTTTTTTTTTTACCTTTTTACCTTCTTGCCATAGATAGAACGGTCATCAGCGCGTAAGGTGAGATACTTGACACCGTCAATATGGATACCAGAAGCGAGAATACCGTCATGATTACTGAAACCAGCGATAATTTCTTGAACCTCATTAGGTTTGAGCTAACAAGTCAAAGGGAGATGAATGAGTCAGCAATCTCCATCTTACAACATCTTTTATACACTAGTTTGCTGACGCTAATAGACAAAAATACTAATACTTACAGAGAATCCAGGAGAAGCAGCCCAAACGCCACCACCGTTGAGACCGTAGATACCTGCTTGAGTGACGGCACCGGTACCGACGAGGTTGTTATCAACATAAGCTTGCCAAGACATGATTGTAAAGTGGTATTTGTTTAAAAAAAAAGTTTAAGAAACGAAAAGAAGAAGAAGCGAGAAAAAATTATTCTCTTTTTCCAATTTTCTCTCTATAGCTCGCTCGCTACTAAAAAAAAAGTTGTTGCCGCCGGAGCCCATAAGTGCCTGCTGTGTTGTTAGTACCACATGACATGGAGTTTTCAACGAGAGTTACACGAATCAGCCAATGAAACCTGTTGATGTTCATTTCTGTTCGATAACAAATCGTCTGATATTCAGTTTTTACAGTTGTTCATATTGTCTCTCTTTCCCTGGTTGTAGGGAAGAAACTTCGTTAGAATTATACGAATGCTTCACGTATATATGGATTTTATAGCATGAGGCGTATTTTTGGAAGCGTGCTTTCAGTGATTTCTAAATATAAACTCATCTAAATATGACATATTTCGCGTTTTAAAAGAATATAATCCTACTCCTTGGTAACTTCAGTGCCTCTCATCATCTAACTTTATAAAGCCAGTGCATTTGACTGTATTTTCAAAGCACAGAATGTCTATCATCCAACAGTGATGCGCTCAATGCGTTCAAAAGTACCATCACTATAAAAATGAGGCTCAGCGGAGGGTAAACCACAATAAACTTAATTTCATTTGAATCCCTAAATTCAGTAGCAGCATTTCTACGCGACAATCTAGCATAAGCACTTGGTCTCTCTCGCTCTCACCCAATCACAACTACTGATTAGATTTTTGAAGATCAGATGTGGATGTACTTTGTTTTCTTGAAGCCACAGAGCTGATTAACTTGACGTATTGATCTTTTCCCCAATGTATATTTGTTTGATTACTGCTATTGGAGTGTGTTGTAAATAAACACATGGTCTTGGGCTTATGGATCATGTATGCATATTCTGTTTCGAGCAGTCTCACACGAGATCTAATATTAAATAAGTTTCATCATTAACGGGGCCTTGCTACACACTTGATATGCGTTGGAGATAGTCAAATACAATGATACAACCCATTTTAATACTAAATGCTGCCCTAAAAATCAGAGTAATACAACTATAATATATCAAATCGATTATTTTAAGTGGCTTTGTAATTGGCAGACATTGCAATTTTTGTTGTTCGATCTTGTGCTTATTCGACCTTCGGACTCGCTTCGTATTTGAAGCGCCCCTGTTGGACCTCAACCATGCAGTGATTTTATGTGCTCGTCTGGAATGCCATAACAATTTACAGGATCATATCACTCAGACCACCACGCTTTTAAGTCATGCAGATTCACTATGTATTTGCTTCCGTGAGTTTGGAAAGTTGTAATGCTGCAATTCCCTCTGTAAGTTCCGAGTGATTCTCAACAGTTGATATTATAGAAACTGGGGGATCTGCAAGATAATGCCGTTTGTTATTAGTCAATATTTACTATCTGTATGTGGCACTTACTATCGCAAATAGCAGTAAACGGATGATCTAGTACAAAACGAGGCGTTATTAAACATCCTTGGACTATTATCTCGACATCCTTCATTGTTGGCTCTAAGCAATGATACTCGTGAATGGTACCGTAATTCAAAAACAGGAATAGTTTCCAAGGCTATCTGTTCTTTTTGCATTTTGCAGTATGACAATTGATTTTCTCAGTTGGTGTAATTTAAGCGATTAAATCGAAAATCCTAAAAAAAGGTTGCACAAGTGCAATCAGTGCATGCTAGAAAATCTCACGAAAGTGATTATCGCAGCTTCAACAGGCCGTACACTATTCACTTATCCGAGGCAGTGTGTACGTAATCGCGTTTTTGCTATTTGCGTAAGGATTGACACTCATCAAGAAAAGGATAAAATTTATTTAAAAGCACACATTAGAAGAAAAGCTGTTTCACAATTGTTCTTTAATCAAATTTTTCACACACACAAGTCCTCCTAATACATGGTAAAATCAATATAAAAGGAAAAAAAGCTTCTTTTTCACTTTCCTTCTCTCTTCAATTTTGCTTAAACGTTCAGTTATATATACGAACATACTTTGATCAAATTAAATGAATAATTACAACAAAGTCTTACCCAAATTAGTGTCGGAAGAGGAGGAAGCTTTTTTTAAGAAGGAATTTGAAGGCGGACCTAAATTTGTTAAACGGCCTTCTTCCCCTGCTCAGGACAATGAGGGTGGTCAAGGCTACTGGTCACCCGGCCGCGAGGACGAGCAGCTAAGACTGACTGGTGTGAGTGATTTAAAAGTCAAACGGAATAATCACCAGTCACTAACACGTCTTTTCATTTACTACTGACAAATCATTTTAGTCTCACTTTGCTTTAAAAGAGTTATATGGAGGGTATGCACATCAAAATGAAAAATTTCAGTATGATTTTCTCACCACTTTGTGACCTATAATCAGAAATATTCAAGCCGAAGTGCTGGAACACGTATCATTCGAAAAAGGAGCTGATTGCATTCACATTTATTGTGGTGCGGGAGCGTTTATAACTGATATGGCCGTGGAGTTCCCAAAATCAAAATTTGTCGGTGTCGATACTACCGTCTCACAGAATGTGATGTTCAAATTGCCAAATGTGACTATTATACCGGGCGATGTAGTGAAAGGATTGGATTTTCCAGACAGCAGTTTTGATTACGTTCAAATGCGCGTTGCTGGTACAATCTTAAGAACAATAGAATGGCCACAAGCATTAAAGGAGGTCTACAGATTACTGAGGCCGGGAGGTTGCGTTGGATTTTTTGAGTTCGAGCCTAGGGTATACTTCAAAATAATTATGAGCATTGTATTTTGCAAGAAAATGACACGTATAAGATAATATAGGAAAGCGGAAGTGAAGACTGTAAAAAGGTGTTTAGAGGAGGTATGCATCAATTAGTGAAACAACATTTGTTGACCAAATTCTGAAATCATACCTGTTTGTACTTTAGTTACTAAGTTGATGGATAACTTGAGACAAGATGCCCTTTCAGGGCAAAATTTGGAAGGAAGGCTAAAAGAGTCGGGATTCGAGCACATTTCGATAGAAACTACTTTGATTGACTGCGGTAAGTTCTCAAAGCTACCATTTAAAGTACGATAGATCAACATACATATGATTTATATGCATCACATAGGAGGAGGGACTGGAAGAGCTAAAAGATGGATATGGATGTGGTCGGAGCTCCTAGGTATAATGGGCCCTTTTTTAGCACCGTTACTCGGTGTACAAGAAGAAAATTGGTCAAACTTTATTCTGGAACACTCAAAGGACATGGAACAATCGCATGGCCATATAACGGCGGTCCGAGTTGTTGGCCGTAAACCTTTACATTAATCAAAACGAAGAAATATACCATTTTTCTGGGACAAGTATTACCTATCAACTTTTTATATAGTACTCACTTTTCTTGGTAATTTACTAAAATACCAACGTTTTGGTTTAATATAATACTCAATACTCAATAAACTCTTATAACTGGAGCTCAAGTTTTCACGAACAACTCTCAAATGTTTCTCGATAAGTAGCACCTCGTATTGACGGTGTATCTTTCAAAAGTATCTTTCGTAATAGCAACACTATGATATAAAACTGGATGCGGCCAGCGCGAAGGCTGAAAAAGAAAGGAAAAAACTTTATTATTGACGGCACGAGATAACTACCTCTCTTTGTCCATGGATGAGATTGATTATATTGTTTCCCAATCAAGTTTAGATGTGATGTTATATAAATGATCCATCTGCTTGTGACATGAGCTTGACTTCCTCAAAGAAGATATATATAGAAAAAAAAACGCACAACCAAGCAATCAAATAGGTGTATAGTGTGTTTGCTTTCAAGACAATTGTCGCGTCATTAGGAGAGAGCAAACAAGTGTTTAAAATAAGCGTGAAGAAGCATAAGAGGCTGATAATAATCGTTACATTTTTCCTTAATACAGCAAAATATAAGATAGAGAACCGAGTAATATTCTACGTTTTTTACTTTGTTTCATTGAAAGTTGGCACAAATTTTCAAGAAACACGTCGTTGGGGGTCAATATGGCGTGTAAACCTTGTTAGCAACGTGAAGTATCAGAATTATAGACATCAATTATTTGTCAAGAGGTTGCAGATATACTTGAGAAAAAAAACCCGCCATTACTTAATCAATTTCTATATCGGCTTCTTGCCTGAGAATTATACATGCATAAACAATAAATAGCGGTATGTACCTCCTGTATTGTGGCAACGAATAGCAGTAAGATAACAAATCAAGAAAAATTCACGAAACGTTTAGTAAAAAAAAAGCGAATTACAAATATATTATGAGATAGAGAAATGGAGGATGGATATAGGATATTATGATGATGGGTCAAAGAGGATTTTAAACTGTATGTAAAGTGCGAAGAAAGTAAAATTAAAAGAAGAAAAATGTACAGGTTTGTTAGAGCGGGGTGCTGCGACCGCTGGATCATATCTTGAGAACAACATGGCTATAACAAACGTAGAATTATAGGTTTGATATATACAAGGGAGCAATAGTAATAAAGTTATAGTCTGATATAAAAATATAATTCTAATCGTTTAAACGAGAACCAACACTGGAGGAGCAATAGCAGCATCATCAGAGCTAATTGCCACTGTTGCTGTTGAGCCAGTTGCTGTATCGTTGGATTCGGTTTCTTTGATTGCTTTCTTGTAGTTTTTCTCCATAGCCATCATCAAGAATTCACCAGCAGTAATAGGTTTGGTATATTTAGTGCGACCTTGAATAATAACTGATCTATTGGCTTCATTGATGTATTCAAGTGCATATCTAGGGCCTTGGAATTCTTCACCAGAGTTAGGGTTTCTAACCCTGTGTACTTTGCTTTGAAGTCTGTCATCTGACCAGCGGACGATCATGTCACCAACATTGCAAACAATCTCATTTTCTTTAGGGGTCACAGAAGTCCATTTATTGTCGTGATAGACTTCAAGACCATCTTGTCCAGGCTGTTGAAAGAGTAATGAGAATGTGTTGATATCAGTATGAGCACCAACACGACATGCACCAATGTTGGAAGACTTGGTTTGTTGTTTTTGACTTTTATGTTCAAAATAGCGCATACAACGTAAAGAGTTAAGGCAGTCAGGCTGACTAATATCATGACATCTGGTAAAGAAATCATGAGGAAATCCGAGGCCTATAGCAAAGCAGATCAAAAGTTGTTGGGATACATTATTACATTGTTCCATAAAATTGCTGGCAGATTTATCGAAACCGGGTACATCATTCTCAGAAGGTCTCAAATCAGGTGAATTGTGGAATGATAATTGCAACGTTTCTTTGAGATCTGCTACACCAGTGGAGGGACGAATCTGGAGAAATAAAAAATTGGGTTTGATGTCAATTTCGGTGCTTAAATTCCAAGGTTTTAGTCATACTATTTTCAATATACCTGCGATATTTTTTCCCATCCAGCATTTCTGGGATAGTCCATAGGATAGTTCTCTTTCATAGTGTCAGGTAATTCAAAAAAGGAATGACTAGCGTCAAACATGGTACGGATATCCTTTACAGGAATGTCATGGTTGACAACTATAATGTTATTTGTTGTTAATTGCTATGTTATTTTTTTATCACATCATATTTAAAATTTTATTTTATTAAGGTCGAAAAGAAAAAATTAAATAATATCATTACCATAGAAGAAGCCATGCTCAGAGGCTGCTTTCATCAAGTCTTTAGCAATCTCTTCTTTGCGGTTATCAAAGTCTGATAAGTCAATTCGCATAAAACCGGTCATGATAAGATAAAGGTTTTTATCCAAAATTAAAAAAGTAGAGGATAGATTAGAGAGAGGGAAAGAGAGAGGGAAAAAAGGAACAGAAGTGGGGGTAGTTGGGGGGTCCTAGGCTTTTTATATATGTCGACCAGAAAAAAAAAAGTTGGAAGGCAAAAGAGTATATTTTCCGTTGATAAGAAAATAGGTTATTTTGAAGAATCGGTATATTGAGAATACCCTCCTCCCAAATTAAATTTAGTGAATATTTATGTGCTAACATCTTAAACGTTGTCCCACCTCACATTTTAATCCCGACGCACGCATGCACACAAAGACGGACTCAGGCCCACAACAGATTTCTAGTTTTAGGTCAAATGTGTCTCATTGTCGCGATTATCCTTGATTAGAACCATAATTCTCGAACGGTTTCATTAATATTACGATATAAATGAGGGCTATTACCCGATCTTCCAAGTATCGACTCGGTGAAAGACATTTAAGTTCCTGATGTTAACGCCTTACAGAACCGCACGAAGCTTGCGACGTCTATGCTCACCGAATTATCGCGAATGATAGGCTTTATTTGAGCTTTGAAGAGAGAGTGGAATTGGCATTGTTCTACAACTTGATTAGCGAGCATTATTTCACAATAGTAAAGTCTTATTGTGAAACAATTACTTCTAGAAGCTTAGAATGCATATTGTCAACTATGAACGAAAATACAAACTACATCAACAACGTGAGAGACTAACGAGAGTGCATACATTCTTGTTTTGAGTTCAGGTCTAGGTTTTGGTTCTACATTAAAAATAGACAATTATAGGTGATCAAGTATGTAAGTTTGAAGGCAAATTCCATATCGGGTCTTTCATACGAGTATAATTATACCAAACGTCTATTAATTTATTAGCATAGAATACGTATGTAATCTCGATGAAAATTGAAGGCTCGCCTCACAGTAGTAGAAGAAAGTAGAAGGAATCTGTTGGAATGATGTAAACAAGAAGTTTATTAATGCAAAGATGAATAACTCATCGCATTCATTTTAAGAAACCGGGAGAGATAAGCATAGAAATGTTGACGAATGTTCCCCTGTTTCCTTGGTACATAGTTCTGCAATAAGGATTAATGAATACTACTTGTATCAGTACGATATTGTGATTAGAGTGCTAGTTGTGGGATTTTCTTGTGAAATTTAGATCCCTATCGTCTAAAAGCATCGCAATTGGACTGATATGCGAAGCATGTGGGCAGATAATACTTGTAAAATCGGAAATGAAAATGAAGGTACTGGTTCAAAAAATGATTTACTTGTAATTCTTTATCAACAGATACTAAAACCGAATGTTCTATTCAGAGTGTATCCCGGTAACATGCAATATCTATCTTATATTGACACAAAACGAGGATCAAAGGAGGACAAACCAGATGTTGTTGCAAGCTCTTTAATATGTACGACCTTTCATACACCGGTAGCCTTTATACTTCTAATAAGGATTATCCTCTCTCTCTTTGATTTATATCTTCGCAAAATTGAAGGTACTTTACACTTTTACTTGTCTAAATTTTAGCATTTTGTAATGTACGTAACTTTACTTTATACATTACGCATTTTATTAGATTTATTACAGCTTCCGACTCGCTCACACACATATTACAATAAGGTATATTTCTTTTTTATTGTCTATGCCAGGGAATCGTTACACAAGGGAACTTTTCATTTTGGCTGTGGACGTAATCCAATTCGCCATTCTCCTCCATAATCTTCATGTATTTTTCATCACGGAAGTCCTTGAATGCACACCAAAAAGCATGGTCGCACTTATCTTTTAGCACCCCACCTTCTATTGTGGGAAATCTTTCTTCAGGTAAATCTCTGCCTAATTCTCTCGCCGAATGAATAACGTCATGACTATAATGAGGGGTTGTATAAAAATTCAAAACAAGTTAGTGTTGTATATAGATGGTACTAGAAGCTTGTTAGTATTACATGTCTATCGTCACTTGAGGTTGACGTCCGCTCTTGATTGCTGTTTCCATAGATGTTGCCCAAACAACTCTCTTGACATTGCGATAAAAGATTTGAACAGCACACATAGGGCACTACAAGACAATACATCATATGGCGTGTTATCGATGGGTGCACTTCATTTACATATCAACAATTTTTTCTCACATACAGGCTCACCTGTTGTATAAAGCGTTTGATTTTTCCAGTTTAACCCAGGATTAAAAAGGTCATCGAAGGTAGCAGATGGATAGAGTTGAGTGCAGCTGACGTGGAGTAAAATAAACGTTATATTAGTGCCATATTATTGATAAGATATAGGAAGTAGTATGAGATTATAGCATCTATATTTACTTTGCGAATGCAACAGCCTCACCTATTAAAAGAAATCAAATATAAATAAATAAGTTACGTGACATTTAGATTTAATTTTTACCATGCAATAAAATATCGTTTCTATTATCGTTAACACCAATACAAGATATTGTATTTTTTATGTGATCAACGATGATTGTTCCATACGGAGCACGAGGATTACGCTCCATTCCATATTCTAACGCCATGTTCATATAACATTCATCAATTTCCAGCTGTGTAGATAGGGATTGACAGGGATTATCACAAATTACATAGCTAAAAGCGAAAGTGATGATAAGAAAGATTGGAGATAACATTTTTTATCCCTGTGAAAATAACAAATTTATGAAAAGTACGAATGAGAAATGAAAAATCACACAGAGGTATCATTTTTATGTCCAATGATCGTAATTTGTTTTCTTGTATGTCCGATTAACCTTCCAAATTAAGGTAGGTTTTGTATAGCCCGAGATAAACTCTTTATCAATTTCCAAACAATAAAGATGCGGGGAAATAGTAGATAATAGATCTGACTCTCTAAATTGATAATGATTTCAAATGTCTAATTGAAAGCATGAAAAAAGTATATAAACAAAGAACTTCCACAGCTTGGCTTTTTTTTCCCCATCACTCTTGAATATATCAATAGAATATATAAGAGAATAACATCACTCAAAATGTCTTCCTTTACCACTGAGAAAAAATACAATCCTGAGGATATAGAAACCGAAAAACCTCAAGAAATTGAACAACTTTATGCTCCCATTGATCCTCCCAATACCAAATGGAATCAATTCAAGCATAAGTTTACGACCAGAGATGGATGGATTGGAAATTATGACTACCGCGCTCTTTGGTAAATATCTAACAGAGTCTAGTATAAAGGTTCTCTTTACTCACTGTAACTTGTATAGTATGCCCACAATTCCTTTCATCACTAAAAAAGCAAACACTTCACCATTTTATGGTCCTGATGATGAAATTCCTGTACTTGTTACTATTTTAATGGGTCTCCAACGTAAATGATAATATCAGTCGAATTTGTCAATTCCCGCTTACTAACGCGACTTTATAGACTTCCTTGCTGTCATTGGTGGTATTATTTCACCCACTATTATGATATCAGGTTCAGGATCAACATTCCTTAACTTGGATGAAGATACTCGTCGTTATATGGTTTCCGCTTCGTTGATTGTATCTGGTTTGATGAGGTACCGTACCTTATACTGTTTACTTGAGATGGATATAAAAGTACTAAAAAACTTTTCTTCTTTTAGTCTTGTTCAAATCGTTCGTATTCGTATTCCCAAAACTCGTTATTATATTGGAGCTGGTTTACTTCAAATTACTGGTGTCGCATTTTCCAACATGCCTGCTGCGCAAGCAATTATTGGAAGTATGTACAAAAGCGGAGCATGTCCCACTGAAGTACTTGCCGACGGTACAATCAACTATTTGCCCTGTCCTTCGGCATTTGGACATATTTTAGGCACACAGGTAATATTTTTAATTTCTATGTATACAGTATTCAAGTAAATTCTAGTTTACTAAAAGCTTTTCTCGTTATAGATGATTTGTGCTTTATTGTCGATCATTATCAGTTTCTTGCCTCCCCGTGTTATTCGTAAATTATTCCCTAAAATTGTCATGGGTGTAGTACTTACTGTCATCGGTACATCTTTATTGGCGTCCGGAATGAAGAACTGGGCAGGTGGTGCTGGTCCTTGTATGAGTCGCCCTACCACCGGTCTTTTCGTCAACTGTCCCACTATTAATGCCCCTAATGCTCAACCTTGGGGTGGACCTGTCAATTTTGCATTGGGTGCTTCCGTGTTCTTTACCATTATTATCATCGAATTAGTTGGTTCTGTCTTCTTGAAGAACATCTCTGTTGTCATTGGTCTTTTGCTTGGTTGTATTATTGCTGCATCCGTCGGTATGTTCGACAAGACTGGTATTATGGCCGCTCCCGTCGGTACTTTCCTTTGGGTCAAGCATTTCGATTTTGGTGTCTATGGTCCCGGTATCATCCCCTTCCTCTTTGTGCAATTAGACATGATTATCGAATGTTTGGGTGATCTCACTGCTGCTAGCGATGTTTCTGGTTTGCCAATTGAAGGAAAGACTTTTGAAGAGAGATGTCAAGGCGGTCTTTTGGCTGATGGTATCTCTGGCGTATTCTCTGGACTTGCAACTAGTATGGGTGTTGTTACTTTCAGTCAAAACAACGGCATCATTGCTGTTACTCGTTGTGCTAATCGCCGTGCAGGTTGTTCTTTACCATTATTATCATCGAATTAGTTGGTTCTGTCTTCTTGAAGAACATCTCTGTTGTCATTGGTCTTTTGCTTGGTTGTATTATTGCTGCATCCGTCGGTATGTTCGACAAGACTGGTATTATGGCCGCTCCCGTCGGTACTTTCCTTTGGGTCAAGCATTTCGATTTTGGTGTCTATGGTCCCGGTATCATCCCCTTCCTCTTTGTGCAATTAGACATGATTATCGAATGTTTGGGTGATCTCACTGCTGCTAGCGATGTTTCTGGTTTGCCAATTGAAGGAAAGACTTTTGAAGAGAGATGTCAAGGCGGTCTTTTGGCTGATGGTATCTCTGGCGTATTCTCTGGACTTGCAACTAGTATGGGTGTTGTTACTTTCAGTCAAAACAACGGCATCATTGCTGTTACTCGTTGTGCTAATCGCCGTGCAGGTATTGTCTGTGCTTCTCTGTTGATTATTTGCGGTGTCTTTGGCAAAATCTCTGCTGCTTTCTTGGCTATTCCTAGTCCATTGATTGGAGGAATGACCGTCTTCTTATTTGCTTCGGTTGCGACATCTGGTATTCGTATCCTTGGTTACTTGGATTGGACTCGTCGTGATCGTGTTATTGTTGCTGCTTCCCTGGCTCTTGCTTTAGGTGTTTCCTTAGTTCCCACTTGGTTCGATCACGTTTTGCCCAAGTTTGAAAATGAGGCTATCCAAGGTCTTATGGAAGCTGTTGACACTGTGGTCAGCACTGGTTACATTATTGCTGGTATCATGTGTATTTTCCTTAATCTGGTCTTGCCTTACGACAACACCGATGTTGAAGACGAACTTGCCAAGCGCAATAGAATTGCTGGAGGTGCCTCTCGTCTTTATATGGATGAAGGTAGCAGCAGCAGTAGCAGCAAAGATGAAAAGCTTCCACATAATGAAGTATTGAAGTCTTCTGACAACGCTTAATTATTATCTTGTATTTCCTTCAACGTCATTTTAATTTCTTTACCTAATATTCTTATATCTATGCCACCTCTAATTACTTTCTTTGTACATATTTTATTCAAACTTATAATTTAATAAACAACTTTTTGAAATTAAAAGAGTCACGCTTTAACCTTTTGAACGCGAATTGAAGTTTCTATCAGCAATTCAACTTTACTCTTTTCAAATTATAATAATGGCATCCAACGTTGATCGTGAAAAGGTAATTAGATAAAACAAATTACTCTTTAATGTCTCAGAGTTATTTATATTTGAAAATAGGAATGCCCTTTCTTATTAAAAGTGTACCCTCGTGTAGGTGGACACAACCAGTAAGTTTGAAAAGATAAATTCCCTTCCTACGAGTTACATTAACAGATTGTTTGCATAGAATGAGTCAATACACTATCAATTCAGCACCCGGAGAAGAGTTGAGCTTGTACACATGGTAGAGATTTCAACATAAAAAAGTAATTTACAACAGCATTAACAATTGAAATTTATAAACGACTTAGGAAAAATGCAACATTAGAAGAGCTTGGCCAACTCATCGAACAAGTCATACCTGAAGCTAGAGATCCTGATGCTCGAATTGCCTTCAGACTAATTTATCTCGATGTTGATCGCGCAAGATACCAAAGCAAGGAAATTGGACGTGTTGTTCCTGCAAAGCCTACTGCTGATCAAAAGAAGACTTTGGACGAATGTCAGTTCTTTATTGGCGATTATTTGGATGTTGCAGTATTCATTGGACCACCCAACAACCAAAACAAAAACGGTCGTCAATTTGGTGGTAGAGACGGAGGAAGACCTCGCGATGGTGGAAGATTTGCTGGACGCTTAGGCGGTGGTGACAGAGGAGGTGATAGAGGAGGTGGAAGAAACTTTGGAGGAGCACCTTATAACAGAGATAACAACAGATTTGGAGGTAGACCACAAAGACGAGGTGATCGATTCTAAGTACATATTATAACATAAAAAGAAAGATGTAAAAAAAGGCAATAAAAAATCAAAAGATATTATATATGATTTGATGAGGAGGAAGGAGCGTTTTGAACATCTCTTGTTAAATATGAAACGTCTTTAATGACTACTGTAAGCTTTATTTAAACTTTTTGTCCAAAACATTCTTGTCTTTTTGATTATTATATATTTTAAAGTGTTCATCCATTGCCATCTTTATAGTTTTTTCTACATTTCAAGAATATGTTAAGCTATATATCAATTGCGTTTGATGTTAAAAGAAAAACCTTACCAAAGCCCTTCAACCCGTCTCGCGGTAGACAGTCCAGAGCTTTCAAAAAGGTATGTTCGCCTTTTATCATTTCCAGTTCAGACAGGAGACGCTGATGTCTGTATATCCTTTCTTGATTTACTTTCACTCTATTCTTGATCATCATGGATGTCTTTACAGGTTGTCTCCAACCTCTCACACGTTTAAACTCAAACCCTAAAGCATGGTACGACGTTATTGCCGTTTGGTAGGGTTTTCGAGTAGTTATGGTAATAGTTTTCTTGCTTATTTCCTTAGATCTCTTTTCAGGATTCTAAATAAACAATTATTAGTTGAGGTATAGGTGACGAAAGACATGCTCTCACCTCTATCTTTTTCTATAACACGCTCTTTAATAAATACTATCTAAATATATCTTTCTCTTATTCAACTTACATTATATTTCTTAGCATATTTCTTGACCAGTTTCGTTATATTCTGTTTGTCTGAGTTTCCATTTTCCAATAGTTCTCGGGTCTGGAGGGTAACAATGTTAACAACGATCCTTCAAGATCTTCAAAACAAAAGTTTATAACATACTTTGTCTGCTTCTTCTAATAACGACAATACTTTTGATCTGGAAGTGTTATATTTGTTCTTTTTAAAATTGTCGCGAATGGAGCTTTTTAAGACGTTGGAATGAGGGTATAATTCAGTTGACTTGAGCAACGATTTGTATAATCCCAAGGTCTATGAATCCCAGAGGTTAGTCGCTGAAGAGTTATTGAAATGAGAAATAAAAATTTACTGCTAGTCGGGTATCTGCAATAAGGTTTTTATGTATCGATTGAAAGGCTGTGGCTACGAGACGTGACATACTTGAAAAAATGGGAAAAGGTTTGACAAGGCGAATTTGATCCTCAGCGCTATTGTCTCCTCTCCCTTCAATCATGCGGGGCTATTGACAGCTACCGTGTCAAATCTTTCCTATTCCGCATACCTTCATGGTACACTTGCAGCGCATTAAACGTAAGGATGATTGCGGCTATGGAGACGTCCAGTACACCCTCAAGTGCCGTATCTCGGCCTGTCATACACCTCGGTATCATCTCCTTTAACTTTATAAAATTAACTTAGATACCTGCTCTTCTCCCATTGGTTAGTCTGAAATAGAGATAGGTTTTACCTTAAGGAACTAGTTTTAGCGATCAAATAAGTTTTAGAACGGATTCAGGTTTTAAGATTCGGGAGAGAGTCAAATATAGAAAGTGTTATCAAAACTATGGTTATGTTTATTTATAATATGCAAATGCTAAAAGAGAGATACATAAACAAAAGAGAGTGGCTATGGCTATCGAGAATGAGAAGAGGGGGAAATACGCTGTGTATACAATATAAATAAGAGTGCGTAAAGAGATAATAAATAAATAAGGAGCTCCAGTTTTTTAACCCTTCCTAAACAACAACTCAATTGTATACCCACCACGTTTATGTGTTATGTAGGATGAAAAAAGATGTGATTTACTCGGACTTCTTGGCAGCGGCCTTGCGCTTACCATAGGTCTTGCGAGCAAAATCGACAAAGAGGTAAGTAAGAGGTAAGAGATAAGCAATGTTGCATCCAACGGCGAACAATTGACCGGGAGTTTGAAGACAGCTGGGAACAACGACGTAACTGATAGCGACAGACATACCGACCAAGAATTGAGAAATTTGCATGGAGGTCAAATAACGCTTTCCGGGAGGGTGAAGACCAATGGAGGTCATGGCGTAGTACATATACATGATGGAGTGAATTAAAGAGTTGAAGACGACGAAAATCCAGATAGGTTGGGCTTTATAACGGATACCAGACCACATAGTTATCATAGCACCAGAGTGATGGTAAGTTTGTAAAAGAGATGAACGACGACCCTTCAAAATAATGATAGCGGTATCGATAACTTCGTAAAACTTGGAGAGATAGAAAATATAACCCCAATATCCAAGTCCCTCATTCCATAAGAAGCCATCAAGATCGCAATACTACAGAAAGCACACAAGATCAATACACTGGTCCATATCTCGGCGTTTCCCTTATATATATACTTACGGCGTCATGAATGGTAGAACCACGGTTGAAACTTTTGTGCATAGCTTGAGCCATGTTGATGAATGTAATACCAGAGTAGACAGAAAGGAGCAAGTTGTGGACAAAGACAAATGCAGTCATGAATTTGCTTGACTTAGAGGCGTTGTCAATACCACGGTTCTTTGCTTCCACTCTGGAGAGCTTGGCAGATTCAACAGAGGGGTTGAAGATATGGACGCAGGTAGCGTAAGTAGCAGCAATAGCCACTGGTGTCTTCCAATCCATAAAGAATTCATAAAATTGAGGGAAGGGAATACCTGCAATGGGAGTAAGCTTATCTACGTCCATGTTGATATTATGTTTATAGAAAAAAAATTGAAAAGGTAAAGAACCCCATATTTTTTTCGATCAACTAGGCAGTATTTATATGAATCCTCTTAACGGTTCGGGCAAATCGTAGCCATTTACAGAAAGTGTGGAGATCCACACAGCTTACAGCAGCGTCAAAAAATTTTATCTCTAAAAAAAAAAAAAGTAACTCAGATCCCCAGAATTTGGGTGTCGGCAAAGCGCAGGGAAATAGACGCCTTAAAAATACGACCCTTTATTGTTATACTTCCAATGTGGGGACATAGCTTATAGCAACACGTTATGATGTTGTTCTTGGACTAATATACAGAGATTGAGCTTCAGCCATTCGAACTCCATCAAGATTTTCTATCCACGATTCGGCATAGGCCTTTCGTCCCTCAATTCTATTTAGAGCACCTTCAATTATAATCCATTGGTTTGGGTATACAGGCTCGAAATAATCAACATTCAAATTTGCGGTAAAGCCCGTTTGATTTGGTAGACTGGGGAGCGACTATTCACGAATTTTAGTAAGTCAAATACATGAATATTCAAACGTTATTTTACCACAAATGCCAAATGCTCATCAAGCAGAGTTGCGAGTAACCCATTGTGAATCGCTTGCTTATCACACCTAGGTATTTACAGTCTTATTAAAAAACGTTTCTGATCTATAATCCTTTAAGGTAACCCTGGTTACCAAATAAGGAACAAGGAAAGAAAAAATGCCCCAACATGCCGACAAAAGACCAGTAAAAAGACGTTTCTCTTTTGAATTGATCCAACGTAAGCGATATCATATGCTTCTTCCCCCAAATCGTGTTAAAATTCGATTGTAATTATACTTACAAATGATCACCAAGATAAACAATAAGAACGCATTTGCTTCTATCTTCGTTGAAGAATTTAAGAGGCCGGCGTAAGATTTTGTGTGGTCCTCGAAGCGTACTTGCAGTGAGTGAGTGTTCGAAAGCAGAAGGTGTCATGTAACTGTACGGAAGCACTTCGTACCAGTCAGGTGAACTTCGCAACTGCTTCAGCTTAACCAGTTGATCCTCTTGTTTCTTTAATTCCTCTTCCTCTGGGCTGAGTACCTCATGTTCTTCCACAATCTTGACGTTCTTCTCCACTGATTTCGAGTGGCGACTCATTGCAGGTACAGTTGTTGTGTCATTCGATTCCGTTGACATTGTATAACTCTAACGAAAATGCAAATGCAAATAAAGCATTGTCAAGAATTCAGTTTTATTTAGTTTTGGAATGGGGACTCGTGCGAAAAAATGATATGTCATCAAAGGCAGGCGGGTTTTAGTTTTCCAGAAAGTGGGTTTCTCAATCTAACATTAGAGAATAGTTTTTCGAGTAAGATTACTTTTAAACGCTCTTGTACATATTTTTCTGCGTGATGAATCAAGTCTTGACACGCTGTGAAATTGATAGTTACCGACTACAATTCCAAAATGCTATCGTGCTCATTTATTGCAACAATCATGATAATACGGAAGGAGTCCCGTTCTTCATTTATCACCCTGATCTATATCAGACCTTCCATCCAATTTAAAGAATACAGCACTTTAAATTTATTTGATCATTATGCCTATATTTTTAAGAGCATTCTGATTAAAGAAGTCCTTGCTGTTCATGTATACACATCAATTGATCAAGAAAGGGCGAACACATACGTAGTATCAATGTGAATTGACTTTCAGGCACTGTCTTTTTATAACCTGGCTCATCAGTTGGTAAGATTGATTTTTGATATGAGTGGAACGACCGTCCTCTGCAAGGTAGAAAAATGTGATTTTGTATGCGCATGGAGGTTGGAAGAGGTGATGCAATATTGACTACAAGTGGAGAAAACGAGATGATGATCCCCAGCAGATAATGTGATCGCTGAGAAAAAGGCACCCTGAAAGGGCTTACCAACAAACACGTTGTAGTCTAAAAGGCGGCATTACCTATCAACCAATTTGCTGAATCTTGAATAAAGTTTTTTAGAAAAGCAAATGTTGGGTTCAAGTCTTCAAAAAAAAGACGGATATAAATGCAGCAAAGACAAAAAATGGTAAATTAGTACTGATACAGATAAATGAAACAGCCGCATCATTAATGAGTTCAGTGTTGCTTGCTTGCACCATCTAATCTTCACTCCTCCTCCATAACAATCTACAGCTCAACGATTACTTTGATATTTTTAAAGTCGGTACCAAATTCAATGAAATTCAAAGCTTAGAGAAGTTTTTATGAATGACTACTTGGTATGGGGATTTGAATAAAGATATCCTCAAGTTACTTTCTGATGGTGCATTTTACGGTTTCGCATATGGATTTTTCTTTTGTCCCTTTTTTTGGGAGTCTCTTAATGAGAACTATGTATTAATAAAATCCAGTGCAATTTTGCAATATAGTAGGTTTCCCATTACATTCTTTGATACTTGACTATCACACTGAAGCTAGCAGAAATTGAAAAGGTACCTTGATATGGACATTCACTTACCAGTACTGTGAAATTGCACAATCCAAAAAAAAATGCATCCTTGCGAAATGACAAGAATCCTTATATCTTAACAAACTGTGAACAATTTAAAAAAGATGTATTAAGACTCCATTTTTTAATATACATTTTATTTTCTTTTGAGTCAAAGGAGCGTTGGAACTCTTTTTGTGTT
Organism: Mucor irregularis B50; assembly: GCA_000587855.1. Taxonomy (NCBI): domain Eukaryota; kingdom Fungi; phylum Mucoromycota; class Mucoromycetes; order Mucorales; family Mucoraceae; genus Mucor; species Mucor irregularis. Next base: position 84,273 of record AZYI01000157.1, on the reverse strand, counting down.
AATAAATGTCTGCTCTATTTTACTCGCAGCCTGTGAATTCTAAACGGCAAAGCCCTGCCTGGCCTCCAGAAGCCACCCAGCCGCATGCATTTTTATTGTTATTCCACGCAACCTGTAGCATAGCGATTTAGTGAAAAAAAAAAAACGATTACATCAACAGAAGATATTTACCTTGTTCACAGAGACAATTGGATCTACCAGGATATTGTGGTATAAACGGTCAGGTAAGCTTGTCTAGAGGAAGCGGTGTCAGATAAATGTGCATACTCAATCTCACTTCTGTAATATAAGTCTACCTTCGGTTTTAGTCCATCAATATATTTAAAAACTTGCTCTTCGGTATTGTAGATTAGTTTGTACAGAGTGTATTCCAAAACATTCAACTATAAAAACATAAATAAGTAAATTATTGAGGAAAAATGTAAACGTTCACCATGATCTACCTTGTGTTTCGGGTTGAATGCATACTCGTCACTAGAAAACGGTTTTATCATCACAGTGCCATCAGAGGCGGCTGAGGCAATTATACCATGGAAAGGGCTCACTGCTAGGGACCATACTAAACTATTATGCATAGTCAGCGTTATTGATTTTTTGGAATGAAAAGTGAGGTTTTTTCTAGTGATCCCGTCCGTGTCACCAAATATAAAACCAGTTCCATGGCCCGTGCCAGACATACAAACGAAGGTACCTAGATTTTTTTTTAAAAAAAACAAAGAACTTTTAATATCACGCATGTAAGTCCTTGTATTTAATTCCAAATATATTTACTTCGCGCTCGAAACATTTTGTACACCATGAATGGATCTTTTAGATCGTGCACACTGAGATATCCACTTGAATCAGAAGATACTAAAACATCACCATCCAATAGTGTTGTCCAGCTGATGCTTCTTATAGATATCAAGCTTGCATTGGGTATACTGACAATAACTTTGGGCCTCTCATTTAAAAGAGAATCCAATATGTCCCAGACAATTATTTCACCTAGCTTAGTGCCACATGCCAACTTATGGTATCCTCCCCAAGAGAAACATAAATTATATATTCTAGGGAGTTGTAACAAAAGTCTCGGTTTAACCGCTTTGACTATACTTGGACGAGCGGTTAAAGAAAGCGCACAATAAAGTTCACTATCGCTTATCCTTACTGTACACAGTTTGGTCTTTCTCGAATCCTTCTTTTTCACGAATATCATCTGAACGCGGCACTACGAATACTCGAATATCTCCGTCACCAAAGAGAACAGCCAAGATACCAAGTTTTCCCTCATCCTCAAACACACTAAATGGACACCACTTGAATTCAGTCACGAAACCAAAATCATGCAAAATGCACATATCTAATTTCGGTGAAAGCGCCTGATCTACATTTGATGAATACTGCCATATTTGGATAGCATTTCGACATTGACTTTTGTCTCCAATAACAAGGTGGTCGTCGGTTGAATTGTAGCCTCCTATTGCTATGAACTGCGTATGATCATCTATCGATGCCTTTTTAGGAACAAAGTCTATCGCCCAAATCGACGCACCCGTGTTCATTACATATCCTCTTTTATAAGTAATAGTCTCGCTCAAATCCAAAGACTCTAAATTTTGAAGTTTTTGTGTCTTTAAGTTCTTGATTCCAGTGGTGATGGAGACTGTATTCTCAGAAGGAAGATAAGTATTTATCTCTACACTAAGGAAATATAAGCTTTCTTTGGTTGTCATATTAAAACTAAATAAAACACACATACACACCTGTCTTTTGTAACCTCCCATTCTTCTTCTTTTAGCGGCACTTGTGTATATTGGTTGCTTATTGAAAGCTCATTGAACTGCTGTGCGTATTCCGCGATGGTCAACATTGAATGGAGTAGCTGCTTTAACTTGCACTCTAAACTCCTCTACATAGTGTGTACGTTAGGAACAAAGTCTATCGCCCAAATCGACGCACCCGTGTTCATTACATATCCTCTTTTATAAGTAATAGTCTCGCTCAAATCCAAAGACTCTAAATTTTGAAGTTTTTGTGTCTTTAAGTTCTTGATTCCAGTGGTGATGGAGACTGTATTCTCAGAAGGAAGATAAGTATTTATCTCTACACTAAGGAAATATAAGCTTTCTTTGGTTGTCATATTAAAACTAAATAAAACACACATACACACCTGTCTTTTGTAACCTCCCATTCTTCTTCTTTTAGCGGCACTTGTGTATATTGGTTGCTTATTGAAAGCTCATTGAACTGCTGTGCGTATTCCGCGATGGTCAACATTGAATGGAGTAGCTGCTTTAACTTGCACTCTAAACTCCTCTACATTTGACAAAAATTTGTGGCTTATATGTGACCATTTAATTTCATTTTTATAAAAGATGTAAGAAAGTCGAAGTCGAAAATATTTTTTTCTTTCACTTCATAGCAAGCTACTTTGAGAAGGTAATTATTACACTTGATTTTACATTCTATACTTCCGTTTATTCGGAACCCACAAGTCTTGTCAGGTGATTCAACGAGCCTTGCGCTCACTTCACAATGATGTTTCTCTGTTACACTCGTGGAATAATAACATATCGTTCTACCTGTGATCCACCTGTTCTAGGTGTGGTCCGATTTGGATGATTTCGTCTCGATTGAGTTGAATCCAACCTTGCTTCATTGCAACTATTTGGTTGTCTTCTTAGTTACGGGACATACATTTTCTTCCCCTTTTTTATATGAAATTTATATGTATAAACAATATACTAATAATTTTTCTTAGTTTTCTTTATTAGGATCTTCTTTAATGGTGCTTATAAATATTTTGTAAATAAATATCATTATTTTCTTGAAAGATAACTATCTCTTTGTTTTTGTTTGTCTTTTATTGTTTTTGGGGAAATCATCTACGTTATATCCATTGATTTTCTACTCGTGCTAGAATGTGACAAGGCAGAAATAAAAGAGGGTGCAGTAGACAATGTAGCATTTGAGAAGTTGTGTTTGCCATGCATGTAGCAAGTGGGACAAACACAAGGATAATTCTCGAGGATTCTGACGTTGTTGACAACAATGTTCTTAATACAGACAAGACTCGTACACAACGTCAGTATCATCAATAACGTCAAAATTAAGGTTGTGAAGAGCAGATTGTATCGTGTCAACTAGATGAAATAATAAAGTTTTTGTGGGTTACATGCGTGGAACAAGAAAACGTAGCAATAACAACAACAACAACAACGTACCAAAAATGGATCAGCTGTGACATCTCGAGGTATGCCAAATGTGAAAAGTCGGTATCCAAAATAACCAATCGAACCAAATATGATCAGGTCAAATAGAATCAAAGTCTTGACCTCTTCATGTTGGATAGAATACACTGCAAGCAAAAACGCAACTAGACTAATAGCAAACACGATGAGGCACTCAAATCCAGGCACATTAGTGTACCCTATCAAGACGCTAGGTACAAGTTGCATAGCGTACACAAAAGCATAGAAGAAGGCAATTTTCAGAAGACCAGAAAAGATGGACCACGATATAATAGCGTTTCGAAGCTGGGTATCAGAGAAAATATGCATAGCGTAATTTTTCCATTTAAAAAGCCGGTATAACTTGATAGAGCCTATTAGCAAAATAATGAAGGATATAGCAACGATAGCAAGGGAGCTATACTCAAAAGGTCTTATGTTGGAAATGCTAGCATCAACACTATCTTGAAAGTTCGGTGTTTGTGTTGTATTGCTAATAATTGCCAACATCTTGATTTTGTTAGAAGTTGTTATTGTCGAATTTGGAAATGTTGTTGTATTCCTGTTTTGTTGATAAGATAAACTACACCCTGCTTGTTCAAAGATCATGTGCTGTATCGTTTGGATTCCCGAGAATATCACCATCACAATACCTGCAACAAAATATACGTATCAGTGAAAAGGTGACGTCCATTCTGTATACATGTACATCATTTCATGAAGTACGTAGATAACATTACCAAATAATATCACAGTAAATAGTTGAAATATATTGCGTTGACGCAAGGCATCCAGATACAAAAACAGTTGATAGATGGGTGAAATAATATATATTCCGTGATAAATCAAATCTGCTTGTGCTAAGCCAAGTGTGTTCAAAGAGAACTCACATTGAGAAAAAACTGTACTATGATATAATATGACGAAACTTTCAGTGATGGCAATTAAAATCACCTCTAAAGTCAAGATCAGAAGTAACCCCATACAAGCTGGATATTGAGTGATTTTCAACTGTTCTTGGTGAGATTGATCACCGGACTTGGTGGCAGTTTGATGCTCAGTCTCTTTCGGTTCCCTATCGCCTGTAATTGCACTATTATCACGATTTCCGAAAGCCGGTTCTTCCTTTATATGCATGCTTCTTTCAATCTTGGGAGTTTTTGGAAAGCGCTGCAGTGTAGTTTGAAACCTATCGCGGATATTACCCGAAAATGACTCCATAGTAATTTCTTAGAAATGTGATGTATTATCGTGAATAAAGCGCAATGAAACTGCAACAACATGTATATATATAAAGTTTTGTTGTAAATAAAGGAGTATGTATGTGGCTTGAAATATTTTTTAATAAAAAGGAGGGTTCAACTTTAAGAAATGGAGCAGAATTTTCATCATACACTACGCATAGCGTGTGATCATCATTCCAAAAGTAAGAAGCAGCACTCAACCAAACGTCATGTTCTGCCAAAAGATACGTGCGATCAATTCGCTAGACACGTCAACTCGTCAAAAACTTCCGTGAGAAAAAAAAAAAGCCTGTGAAAAGTGAAACTCAAGTCTATTGAAACACAGGGAAGGAGGTATTTCTTGCACTAACTCATTGATAGCTGAAGCTCGTCTAAATTTCGGGTAAACACATATACATAGAATTTATTATGAGGAAAGTATATGTAAAGTATATATATATAAAGAAATATGCTGCTCTAAAACTACATCAATGGAATGAAGAAAAAGGTGTTTTATAATAAAAAAAATGTTGTATTACCAGAGTAATGGGGGATAGTTTTTTTCTACTATTGTCCTTTCTTCATTTCAATTAACAACAACGGACCAAGGGTGTTCAACTTCACCGTATTGGATGGCGTTGATAGCATCATTGAAACGCTTGGTGTAGGGACCAGCTTGAGAGTTAGGATCGTTAGGATCAAGAGGGACCTTGAGGTCTTCTCCCATGTAACCGATTTCCTTGATAGGACTGACAACACAAGCAGTACCACAACCGAACATCTCAACAACACGACCTGACTTGATAAGGTCGCGAAGTTGGGGCATGGTCATACCTTGCTCCTTGACCTTGAATTCATTCCATTCCTTAGCCAAGCCAATGATGGAATCACGAGTGACACCAGGAAGGATAGAACCATCCAAAGGAGGAGTGACAAGTTCTAATTCTCCATCATCGTTCTTCAACAAAACAAATAAGTTCATAGTACCGACTTCAGTCAATTGATGCTCTTCACCAAACAACCACAAGTTTTGTTGATATCCTTGTTCAGCAGCTAAACGTTGAGGTAATAAACCTTTGAACAAATTTACGTTAATCAATCAGAACTGGCTACGGATGCTTTTCTACTACTTACCAGGAGCGTAGTTACCACCGATCTTGGCTTCACCGGTACCACGGGGCCATGCGCGAACATATTCAGTTGTAGCTAATAAACGGACGGCGTTGAAACCAGTCTTATAATAAGGACCAACGGGGCAAGCAATGACAAATAACATAGCCTTGGTAGGGGCGTTGACACCCAAAACTTCTTGTGTACCAATCATGGTAGGACGCAAGTAAAGGGAGTAGCCCTTTCCTTCGGGAATCCATCTTTCATCTGTCTTTAAATATTCTCCAATGAGCTTAATCAACTCGTCTCCATCAAATTGCTATTTTTCAAAATACATAAAAACTGTTCAGTAACGTAAATTAGATTCAGTAATAGCTACTTACAGGAAGAGCAATACGAGCAGTTGATCTGTTCATACGAGCCATGTTCATTTCGGGTCTGAAAAGACGGATTTTACCGTTCTCATCTTTGTATGCTTTCATACCTTCAAAACACTAAAACAATTCATTTAATTATCTGCACATTTCATTGAATCTTCGTACGAATTACCTCAGAGGCATAATGGAAAACAACAGCACTAGGAGCCAAACTCAAGTTTTCGTAGGGACGAATTTCGGGAGCTGCCCAACCATTCTTTTCATCCCAATTGACAGTCAACCTTTCAGTTTCGGAAACACGTATAAGTTCAATCCATCATGAAAAATCCAATACTTGTGAGATACTACTACTTACATATGGTCAGTGAAAGTGTTACCGAAAACGAGCTTATCGTTAGCAACTAAAGGCTTAAGGGTATCGGCCTTAGTAAGCTTGAGCTTGCTAGCCTAACAAAGTGGATAATAAATTTAGGAGATGTTTCGAGGAGATGATAATTTTCGCCTGTCTTACACTGAGTTGAGAGTTAAATCTCTTGGCTTGAGCAAGAGCAGATTGTTTAAAAGAAGGCAAGAGTCTAGCAGAGAACATGATTGTTGCAAAGAGAAGAGGTGTGGAATAAGAAAAAAGGGAAGAAATGATTATTTAAATAAAATCCCAAGATTGAATAGTCACAGTGATTCACTCGGAGCTGTTATTCACCGTATACACGCTTTTCTCTTGGATATTTTGCACATCAAACTGTTCCTGTGCATTGCAAACTTCCCACGGCCTCGATTTTAAGGTTCGTGACTTTATCCTTATTATTTCTCAGATTACTCTCGTAGTTAAGGATATTAATAGTAGCGTCAAAGCTTCAGGAAAAATAGGAAGAATTGTAATAAGATACGGACACTATGGAATCAAAAAATAGAAGAAGTATAAAATGTAGCTGGAAAGTGAATCATAATGCAGCTAAGCCAATGAAATTCATTTATTAAACTTGTATACAGATTTGTGTAATCTATTTTCATAATGAGATTTTTACCGCCCATATTAAACAGATCATCCAACCACCGAATCTTAAAGATATACATCCACAACACTTTGGTTGCTGAGGTGGGGGGAAAATTGGGTTATTGTACATTTATTTTTTTAACAAAAGTATGTGATTCTAAGTATAAATATGTAGGTGGAATATGTATAAAGTAATGGAAGGGTGTATATATGTATGTAAATCTCTTGGCTTGAGCAAGAGCAGATTGTTTAAAAGAAGGCAAGAGTCTAGCAGAGAACATGATTGTTGCAAAGAGAAGAGGTGTGGAATAAGAAAAAAGGGAAGAAATGATTATTTAAATAAAATCCCAAGATTGAATAGTCACAGTGATTCACTCGGAGCTGTTATTCACCGTATACACGCTTTTCTCTTGGATATTTTGCACATCAAACTGTTCCTGTGCATTGCAAACTTCCCACGGCCTCGATTTTAAGGTTCGTGACTTTATCCTTATTATTTCTCAGATTACTCTCGTAGTTAAGGATATTAATAGTAGCGTCAAAGCTTCAGGAAAAATAGGAAGAATTGTAATAAGATACGGACACTATGGAATCAAAAAATAGAAGAAGTATAAAATGTAGCTGGAAAGTGAATCATAATGCAGCTAAGCCAATGAAATTCATTTATTAAACTTGTATACAGCGCTCGTCAGGTCCAATAATGAACGGCTCTCAATTCCCTTATCTTTTTTCATAAAATTAAATTTGTGCTTATGTATATTTTCAATGCATTATATTTTATTTACGAAAGAAGAAAAGATTGAATTGGGGGAATAAATATATATATGGTTTCTACCTGTTTAATAGTAATTTTCGTCATCATCATCGTCGTAGTATTGCTTTTTATTCTGATGATAGAGAAGTTCTTCTTTTGATAAAGATTTGCGTTTAAGTTGTTGCTGCTTTTTATTATTTAAGGGCTGATTCTCAAATAAGGACGAGCTATTATTGTTGATAAATGTAGGTGTAGGTGAAGGTGCATTTTCAATATCCACGATATTTCCATCAGGGCCTAATCTAAAGCCAATCGTAAATTGCGAATCTCTCCTTGTTGTGCCACCAAAAGGAACTTGAAGCTGTTGATGATGGTTATCTTGCATTGGCGTAATAGCAGAAGAAGGTGCTATGGATCGCTTGATGTTTCTGAAGGAGAAGGTATCCTTCTTTTTGGTCGACTTTGATCTTGGCTTATGATTATTTAAGACGATGACACTTCTATCATTAGGGAAAGGACCAGCTCCCGCAACACCTCCATTATTAATCATAGCTGGGGGAGGCATAGCAACAGCTCCACCTGGACCCATGGGTATATTTGCGTCTCGAAGATCTGCACTTGTGTGATAGCTTCTTCGTACAAGAGAGAAACTATAAATGCACAATGCCCAATACACCTAAGGAATTAAGTTAGACTTGATACACAAGAAATAGTGTTTGTACTTGTCTTACATAGAATGCAAACATCAAGATGTAAAATATAATGCCAAACTTTAATTCGTCTTGCCATAAATTGTGACAGTTGTAAAAGTCGCCATTGGTAAAGTCGAATCCTGACAATGTGGTATTTGCGCCTGAAGCGTTTACGTTTTGAATGATTGTTTGAGATGATGTAGTAACGCACCAATTATTGAAATTAGATTGGTTTGTAATAAATAAAATGATATTAATAAATCCATCAACCAAGACAAGGAATACGCATACAAAAATTGCATGAGAGAATGTTCTAACGTGGCGACCGACATCCTGGAAATTATTATTCGGGTTATTGACACAACGAAAGCCATTGTTTGTGAACATTGCTGGTTCATTAAGTTAGACTTGATACACAAGAAATAGTGTTTGTACTTGTCTTACATAGAATGCAAACATCAAGATGTAAAATATAATGCCAAACTTTAATTCGTCTTGCCATAAATTGTGACAGTTGTAAAAGTCGCCATTGGTAAAGTCGAATCCTGACAATGTGGTATTTGCGCCTGAAGCGTTTACGTTTTGAATGATTGTTTGAGATGATGTAGTAACGCACCAATTATTGAAATTAGATTGGTTTGTAATAAATAAAATGATATTAATAAATCCATCAACCAAGACAAGGAATACGCATACAAAAATTGCATGAGAGAATGTTCTAACGTGGCGACCGACATCCTGGAAATTATTATTCGGGTTATTGACATGATCTGAGTATTTCTCTAAATAGCTTTGATTTTATACATACAACAATCAAAATGATAAGACCACCAACCGACACTAGTGATAGAATAAGATTCACAACACCGTACACCGTAATAGCTGCTTGTGGCAAGTATGAATAGAATACTAAAGAATAAAAGGAACGATGTTATTCACAGAAAGAACAGAGGTCAGTTCGAAATATGTATGTAACTTACAGCTCGAGTTTTGAAAGGATAAAACGGCCAGATACATAGAGAAGGCCTGTAATCATGCATGAAATAACAAAGAAAATGAGTATACGCATTTGTGTAATCTATTTTCATAATGAGATTTTTACCGCCCATATTAAACAGATCATCCAACCACCGAATCTTAAAGATATACATCCACAACACTTTGGTTGCTGAGGTGGGGGGAAAATTGGGTTATTGTACATTTATTTTTTTAACAAAAGTATGTGATTCTAAGTATAAATATGTAGGTGGAATATGTATAAAGTAATGGAAGGGTGTATATATGTATGTTATATATAAGTGTGAAGGAAAGAAAGAAAAAAAAAATAGGTTATTCGAGTGATAAAGAAATTATAGAATAGAGAAATGGCCAAAATAGCAAACAACAACAACAAAGAATAGTAATTTAGACAGCTTGGACTATGTTATTTTGGTAAATTGTTGTTTGCAGATATCCTTATTTGGTGTTGGTGGTACCTGAAGAAATCATCATCATCATTCGTTTTTTTTAAAACAAAAAAGATGATGACACACATAACTAAAGTGGACGTTTTATTTTTAACCACCTTCCCTTTCATATACGCACATTGATAGTGCGGTGATGACACGGAGTCCTGTACCATCGATAACAGCCCTTGTATTAGCTTAAACCAATCAGTTGGACCCCTCTGAATACGTAACCAACTTTCAACTTAATCAAACATAATTCTATTATTTATCAAATTGAATAAATGTCTTTTAGCCATATCAATTAAAACATACCTCAATAGTGAATTTGAAGAGTTGCTATGAAAAGATTAGGGTGGGCTTTGCTCAAGTAAACCATAAGACTTGACCATTGGCGTTTGACAATTAAGGAAATTATCCTGTTCCGGTGGAGCCGCCTGATCCGAACTTACTCCAAGTTAATCCGCCCACGATTACTGTTTTCCTGCTAAATGCAAATCCTTTACAAAATAATGTACGAAAAAGGAAAACAACCGAGGATACTTGTTTGATATACATATAATTCAATAGGCAATATATTTTATATGATTATCCCTCTGTGTCTTTTTTTAATATTGATAACGCTATCAAACTCACTTTATCTTTGTATATCAAGTACTATATGTAATTAATACAGATTCTTTCTATATGTTCTTTGAATTATGTGTACTTAGGAGACAATTAGTAGCAAAAGTTCATAAACGTAGATGAAAGCATGATATGAACAATTCAACTTGGAGAACCGTAACATTTTAGAATAGCTCAATGCAAGGGATTTTTATTACGAGTACTATAGCTTCCTTCCTAAAGATGTGCTAGTAATTCTATTTTTCTTATATCTTCGGTGAGCTTCACGTAAATGCTCAGGCCTGATAGCTCCATGATGACCCCACTCTTCCATAATTTCTCTCGCTATTGAACCGCAGTAAAACGCTACTTAGTCTACCATTTTCCCTTTCTCTCTGAGTAAACTTACCTTTTTCGATAATTTCGCCCACATAAACTTTTGAAAAACCAGCGACAACGAAAGCCATTGTTTGTGAACATTGCTGGTTCAAAACCTGGCCCACCAACTACACGTAAAACTATTACTTAGAATGACCCTTACATTATATTCACTTTTAAACAAGTACCCTTTTCACATTTGTGCGATTTAAGGCCGATCGACGATAGCCTTCGTATCTTTGTAATTGGTCTGCTGAAAAGTTCTCTAATAGAATCTTCATGTCCTCCTTTGCTTTTTCCATTTGTGCTTGCATGTGTGCATCCAAGTCAAGTACTATGTCGTCTTTTTCGTCATCTTCTGCTTCAGCCTCTGCAGCTGTTTCTTTATCTTTTTCTTTTCCGTCATTACCCTGTGTTTGTGATGAAACCATATTTTCTTCCTCATCGGCCGCCGTAGTCGCCACACTTCCTTCACGATCCGTCTCTACTGAACCTTGACGCGAAGGCGGTGCCGTACTTCCACTTTGTCTTCTAGGTTGTGAAGATTGTGCAGCATTGATGCTGGCATTGCTTCTTTTTATAGCAGCTGCCGCCGCGGCTGCTGTTGATAATGGACGGCCATATTGAGGAGGAGCAGGTGGGCTTGTACCCATACCATGGTGAGGTGGTGAAAAAGCAACATGTAAAGGTGACTTTTTCGATGGTGGGGGACTTGTCGCATGGAAGCTAGACTTTCTTTTATTAGAATTGGAGGGTATCATGTTGACTTGATTCGAGAAATTAAATAATTGAGAATAAACCAGACAACAGCAAAAGTTTTTGGAGAGAGATAAGTATAGTAGTAGTGGACTTTCAATTTTATTTATAAACATCAACCAACATGGATTTTGAAGGTAAAGAAAGGGACCTTTTATGTCCTACTAGTTTACCAACGTCACTGGTAGAATGCTTCTCTGCTATAGGCAATTGGCCTTCTTTAAAACTATGAATAATGTCATCTTCATCATCTTCGTCTTCATCTTCTTCACTCCAATTCTGTTCTTGGGGAATAAATACAACTGCATCATGATTAGGTGCTCTGTTGTTTATATCAGAATGCTTTTTGAAAGGCCAAAAGCCTCCCAATGACCTTTTGGTCTCTCCGTCCGGCGTCGTTGGGACAATATGGTTTGAATGTGCTGTGACATCAGTATCAAGTGTACTACTACTGCTATTGTTGTTACCATTATTGCTGTTAAAGCGTATAAAAGAGCTTGCGCTTCCCAGAATAGATGAAGAAGAGTTGGTATTGGCCAACATTGTTGGACTTGTATTGATAGTAATAGGCGCAACAGGAATAGTGCTCTGATTGTTTAAAACGATGTTGCTGTTGAGAAGGGCGCTATTGGTGGATGTGCTTACACTTGGGCTGATGAGGAACCCACTGCTAGGTCTACCTCCACCGTTGGGACTAACCATACTACCATAAGACACCGATGATGAAGCAGTAGGTGAAGAGGAAGACCTTGGCTTTGGTGGCTCACGTAAAGTACTGAGAGCATCGATGGTTTTTTCACTAACCCATGGTCTCATCAGGATATATTGCATAATCAACTGTTGTTCCAATTCTATTTCAACATCTGATCGCTGGTCCTCGCCCATCAAGGCAGCTGTAGTTGTACGGTTTGTATTCTTTGTTGACGATGAGCCAAAGTGAAGCGACGGTCTAAATAAATGCTTTTTCGTAGTGGCATTTGTATATGAAAGAGGTGGTACTTGAGGGTATTCGGGGGCATTTTGAAAGAGTTGCATACTAGATAATACATCTTTTAAACGAGGGTCGTCAGGGTTACCTTTCACGGCAGCTTGAAGATAGGTGATATCATGAATAAAGACACCCAAGAAGGGAACAACAGGCTTAGTCCAAAGTCTTCTCTTTTCCAATCCCATGTGTTCCCGGTACCGACGATAATTATCTGTTTCAGACATTAAGCTATTGAGCAGTTCCAGCCTTCCCATTCGCTTTTTAGGAACACATTCCCAAGTTCTCCGTAACCGCTGCACAGGCGGAGTTCCTAATGCGGAAACAATTGCCTTTAACGTTTGATAATTGTTTAGTGCTAACAACTTGGTAGCGATCTTGATCCAACGAAGAATGATTTCAGCTCGTTTGGGAGCTTCTTGGGGTAGTAAGATAGAGTGTTCAATTGATCTCGTCATAAAATTGAAGAAGTCGGTAGAAGCAACGATTTTACGATGGGGTGTGCGAGCTGAATGAGATAATAATGCTTGCCGAGGTATTCCCATGAAAATAGAAGATTCAATTAAAGTTAGCTGATAAGCTACTAGATGAGGTGGGAACTGAAGAATGCTAGGAATTGTCATAGCACTCATGTAAAGTGTACGCACTTTCTCTAGCGTTTGCTTGGCGCACGATACCTTATGCGTTCTTTCCAGCCTTATAAGACCTCCATCGTCGGCATATTTACTACAGTCCTCCAAATCTAATTGCAAATCTTCGAGACGTTGTTGCAGTCGACGATGTGTGGCCAGCAGAGGAGGAGCCGGAATGTTCGGCACATAGGCTGGAGATGTAGATGTATTTGGTAAAGCCAAACTATCACCTGTGTTAGTTTGAGCTGGTACAAGGTTTGATGGATCTACAACTGTCTCCATTAATACGTCAATTGAATTTCTTTTTGAGGTAGAGTCACTTTGCACAACCCATGACTGGCTCCTTCCTCTAACTACTCTTGTAGGGGGAAATGTGCCATTCACAGTGGATGGTCGTTTCATTACAGGTTTAGCTATTTTTCAATGTTTTGGTTATTTTCAAACTTTTAATTTAAAAATGATGAAACTTACCGTTTCCAAAATCAATAACCACATCATCGTCGTCATCGTCATCCTCCTCTTCTATCACCATGGATGTTTCATCGTTTTTATTTGTATCCGTTTCCTCTATCGGTAATACGTTCAAGTGATCATTTTCAATGATGGCGGTTTGCTGCAAATTTGGACCATCGGCGAAGCTCACAGAGTTGCCTCTTGATCTTTTTGTGGTTGTAGTAGTGGTAGATGCATTCTTGGTGGTGTGATTTATATTGGCAGCAATAGCACCAGTACCAGCAGCAGCAGAATCATTTGATGTGATTATCTTTTTCGGTTTAGGTGGGATTGTCGGCTTTTGATGAATTGTTGAAGGTTTGGGTGGTACGGGAGGCGGCGGAGATTTGGTGTGGTTTGCTTTTATTGCACCAGGCAATTTCAGGATAGCGATTTTTTCTAACTGATCAAGACTAGATCGAAGCAATGCGATAGAGTCTTCATATTGATGTGGTTTTGATACAATGGCTACATTAAGATAGTAAGGTAAACTTAATAAACAAAGACATCGACTATTTTATGTATAACCAACTTACTTTGATGAATAAATTTGACTCCATGTAGTTGTTGTGTGCTGGACTCAACTACAGAAAGAAAAGCAGCGTAGGCATCCTGTATTTTCACAAAACACAGTTAATATCGCATTAAATTATGGTGTGTGTAACTATACTTGCTCTGTCTTTTCCTTGTTCAAGAAGTTGAGTAGCATTGGTATAACTTAAAGTTGTGTTCATGGTTGATATGTATAAATATGAGTATGGTAGGCGTTGTTGATATATTTACAGTGGCTCTCGTTGTATATGAATGACGATCGTAACAATGAGTAAGTGAGGAAAAGAAAAAAAGTAATATAAGAATATATTTAAAGAAAGCTAAATAGTTTCAAACTTGTTTATAGTATTGTACTACGCTTTTGATACACCAAATAATGTTTTTTTTTCTAGTTAATGAATAGTTAAAGCCTGGTCGTCATATAAATATATATTATTGAATAGGTATACGTACATATTTTTTTTTTAAATTTTCTTAATTTTGTTTTAACGAACATGGAGACTTCCTCCATCGAGTTTCGAATTTTCTGCTGTTTACTTGCTCTGTCTTTTCCTTGTTCAAGAAGTTGAGTAGCATTGGTATAACTTAAAGTTGTGTTCATGGTTGATATGTATAAATATGAGTATGGTAGGCGTTGTTGATATATTTACAGTGGCTCTCGTTGAATATGAATGACGATCGCTACAATGAGTAAGTGAGGAAAAGAAAAAAAGTAATATAAGAATATATTTAAAGAAAGCTAAATAGTTTCAAACTTGTTTATAGTATTGTACTACGCTTTTGATACACCAAATAATGTTTTTTTTTTCTAGTTAATGAATAGTTAAAGCCTGGTCGTCATATAAATATATATTATTGAATAGGTCGTGAGAGAAGAAGATGGACAACAAGGAAAAGAATTAAAAAAAGCAAAAAAAGATAAGCAATCCCTATTTAAAAAACCGCCTTTCTTCCCATCTTTTAGTGGGGTTTTACTTCTTTTTTTATTCAGATGTACGTACCCGAGTATATGTCAGCAGTGCGTCTTTTAGTAACATACAATTTTTCACACTTTGAAGGCAGTGGCGAAAAACAGCTGTAGGATGACAAACTTGCACATTTTACACATATGACAAGAAAAGTGATGATCATGGGCCGTTGAGTAAGCCACCCTTTACCTTTATGCTGTACTACAATCTTATTCGTTCCCTTCAAGACGCCCATGATTGAAGCTCTTGCAATTGCACACATAATGGACACCACTTTACTGCTTCTTCTATCAAGGATCTATCATACTATACGCACCCTTCGATCGATCTGCGTGAAATATAAAATAGTCCATGAACTAAAATATATAAAAAAAATCACTGTTAGAAGTGGATTTCTATTGGCTGATTTTTTTTTTTTTTAGGAAACTCAATGAGTGTAATCTCATCAAGAAGTTCCTGGCGCTAACTTTATGCAATCAGAAAGAAGTGAAACACAATTGTTCTATTAAAAAAAGGAGATCCCATTAAATTTCTGTAAAAACGGTTGCAAGTAAAATAAACGGATGCTTGCAGAATTTTGGCATGATTTTTATCCAATGGGTGCTCTGATAGTAACAATTGATTCGATCTATTTCCATCTAAGCGATATACTGACCGAGATTTCTATTACTCATACCCCAGGATGTGTAGATTAAATGTTTGATACTCTCATAAATTACTTGCGAAGAGCGTTTAAATATATGAGACAATGTAGCTGGTTTGTGATAGAAAGTACAGTGTTAAAGAATGGTTACAGTCCTCGTGTTTTGCATGCATACTAATCATATGTAAGATACTTGTGAAAATAACTCAAGTATCATCCTATTTAAGAGAACTCCATTGGTACTTCAGTCAGTTGCATGTACTTATGAGAACTATAATCCATTGCACTAGTTCAGATGGGCAAAATATGGCTTTGATGTATATACAAATTTATCGATCATTTTTGAAGTGTATATAAGACGTTTGAATTGATTATCTTATGTTTATGCTATGAGCAAAACTAAGCAAACACTCGAATGTAATTTCCAAATATTGTAGAGTACCTCAGCAATATTATTTGCTTTAGCAATGTACTCGACTATAAAGTATTCGAGTAATTTATGTGTTGATTTAATTCGTATAATCATTTGAGTGAGATCATCCCTTATGTCATCACATTGTCCTTAAAATGTTTTGTTAGTACTTTGTATGTGAGATAAATTTATTATCATTTACCCTGCACGGATCGTATCAGAGTCTTGACAATAATTTCTTTTTGCACAATTTTTCTCGTAAAAAATCGAGGCATTCACATACCTATGTAATTTTCAATGATAACTTTACCATTTTTGAACCATCGAATAAAACATTCTGAGCGAGGTCTTTAGGACAGATGCTCTGATCAAGGAGGGTGCTAATTCTCTCTGTAGTTCTAAACATTGAAGTATCTCTAGCCTGTCAGAGACGTTCATCTGCCTATTTATAATTTTTTACGCTCGGATTCGTACGTATGAAAGATGATGCATTGTCAATATATCCAAGTATTTCAGAGATATCCAGGTTTTTTTCTAAACCTATTTTATTAGTTCTGCTTCACTTCAAGTTGGTGTTGCATTTTTCCGAACATAACATCAACTGAAGCTTTGCAGGATTGCTTGAGGTGCTTTACACAATGCTAACTACGAATTAGCTGTTCCTTTCGAATTACTTGGAACAGAGGAGCAGTATATATTAGACATATGCTTTTGTCCTCGATTCATTAATTGATACCTTCCATATGTAATAATAACAAATTGTATGAAAACAGGGAACGCGCGGGCGATTATGTTATATGAATATGACGTTCTCTTCTCCAATTTGCGGACAATGACCGCTTCTTACAGTTTTCTCAAACCAGTTTCCAACAAGCCATCGAGATGATAACAGTGGAGTACATACGTACATATTTTTTTTTTAAATTTTCTTAATTTTGTTTTAACGAACATGGAGACTTCCTCCATCGAGTTTCGAATTTTCTGCTGTTTCAAACAAGTTGTGAAGAATTTTATCGCTTCCTGACTATACAGTTTTTCGATGTTTCCCTTCTTTCATAATTAAAGATCATAGAACAAAAAGTATAAGTTTAACCGAAGAGAACCACCATTCAATAAGGTATAGCCGTTATCTAATCGCAGCTTCACCCCACAGCTTTCACGCTGATAATGCTTTTTCATTGGGCTGTAAAAACTATCACCTATATAAGAGTTTATCTTTGCTAATAAACCAAATAGCCGTTAAGCAGTCAGCGTTGCAGTATAGTAAAGGGCCAACAATTTCCTGCAATGATTTTCAGAAAGTAGAACGATTTGTGATTGGCTCTTCGGTTCTACCTATTTAGTTTCAAAAACAGTAAACGTGGATTACACAAAGAAATTAATATTGGGCCACTTAACATAAAACTAATCATGACGAGTTTCCCTATTTTCTTTTGGTTGAAGATAAGCCGGAATATTACCTAAGCCGTCCTAAAGTAAATTATTTACTTCTTTAAAGAAAAAAAAAACCTATACGAGTGTGAGAAAATCATGATTTTAATCAGACCATGTTAGAATTACATGGAAAACATACTTTTATACGTACGAATACATGTTGAAAAGTTACCCAAGCACAAAATTCCATTATCATGTAAAAAGTACTTTCACGGCGGCAATGCTTTAATTGTACATATCTCCATCTCCATGAACTTTAATTTTCTTATCATTGTTGGTTATGTGTACAAACTAATACTTTCATCATCCTTGGGGGGTGCATCCCTCTTTGTTTGTAATAAAAATAGTCATTTACGCGTACCACGCTACTTGCCTCTGTGATAGCTTGAGTCAATGTTGCTGCAGTTTAGTCAATTAATTTATAATATAAGAATCTGATCATGCAATAAAACGTTATACATACACGCATATTGATTATGCGCGTACGTACTATACAAAGTGCTGCACTTGTTATATTTATCTTATCAAACTTGCTACAAGTTGCTGCAACATTTTGAAACAAGCTCAGACATAGAAGTGATGGGAGAAGTGGTAATGTTGCAGAGATGACCAGATGTGCTGCATAGCTCACCTAGGAACCAACTCCACACACTCTCACTTAAATGTTTCATTACCAAAAAAGAGAAGGGATAAAACCAATCATTCATCAGCAAGCTAAAGAGGTTGATGTCCTGAAGTATGCGCAGTTACGGAGCGGCGATATGAAAATCTTTGGATGGCTGCGTAATCTCGAGAACGAACTTTTCCCCCCTATTGTCACAATTATACACAACTGTGGCTCATTCCCTATTTCTGTGCAGAATAGCGACACAAATCCTGGTTCGGTATAAATCTAGGTTCAAGATAAGGACATTACAAACAATAGAGTCATGTATAAAGAATGTTATTCACACGCGCTTTGGTTGATTTCTCTTAAATCATATAGAAACCGCATAATAAGTAAATTTCCAAATAAGTTATTATCTATTTGTGTTACAAAAAAGTCTTTATCTTTGACCAATGGATTGAATGTATTCATTTGGTATACGTCAAATCTTTGATTTTGGTTGGTGCAACAGGAACTTCAATGTAATTTTGTGTGACAATAAGGTAATATTTATTTGAGTTTATGTACAATAAGAAATATATAGGAATTATGTATAGCATGCGTAATTATATAATAGAAAGGAAATGAGTGAGGACCTAAGCGACTTTAGGTAAGATAATGTTGTTATGAGATAAGAAGGCATCACGAACTCCATCCTCTTGAAAGAATTCGTTCAATGTTTTCCCGCTTTGTCCCGTGAGGGCTTCCAAATCGCGAGTAATTTCTAAACGTCGACCACTCAATTTCTGTTGAAGTCCCCACATTTCTAACAAGAAGTCTGCGTGGTCTTCATTACCGACGGATTCAGAGATGATTTGTTGTAAGGTGCGCATGTCCATCAAGTTGACAGTGTTTTCTCTATCAAGACCAGAGAGCACTCTTTGACTGACTTCTTCAAAGGTGAGCAGTTGAGGAGAAGAGATCTTGTAGGCGTTTTTACTATGACGAAGAGTGGGCGAATGAGCTACGCAGGCAGTTGCACGAGCAATATCAATCATATCGCAAGATTCAACTGTGATTTCAGTGTGTTGATTTGACAAAGGGAAGGCATTGTGTTGAGCAATATATTTGCCAAATACAAGTAAATGTTGGTGAAGGACACCGGGATATCTTAAAATGGTAATTTGATTGTTATCAAATTGTGAGTGTAAATAAGACTCAATAAGCATAAATTGAGAACGATAAGAGCCGTAGCCGTTCACTATCATTTCACCATTATTGTTATCTTCACTTGCAGCAGGTGAAGCAGGTGGGCTAAGAGAAGGATCAAGTGGAGTGAAAGGTGTCAAGAAAATGACATGCTCAACTTGAGCATCCTTTGCAGCATCAATAAAACTACGATTACAGAAAAAAAATTTTCATTTAGTATTTTGTCGGTGTAGAATTTTTTTTCTTTTAAAAAAATAATACTTACGCTTTGCCAAAGAGATAAGCATTGGAGCGTTGCATTCTTTCGCTCAAAGGGTCAATCAACAAACATAACTTATTGACACCAGTAAGAGCATTTTTAGCAGCTTCATGGTCGTTAAAGACGTCAAAGGCGACAACATTAGCACCCAAACCTTCGAGAGATTTAGCTCTTGGAGTCGTGTTGTCAGGCAGACCAGCGTAAACAGTTTGAGGTTTGATGTGTTTATATTGTTGGGGTAATTGTAACAACTGTTGAACAATAGCTACACCCTTATCTCCGTCAGTGCCAGAAACAAAAATAGATCCTCTTCCAGTAGTTGATGTAGACATGAAATAAAATATAAAAAAAGTGAATGTAATAAAGTAAAAAAAAAAAAAAGGGAAAAACCCGACAAATTCAGGTCCTGATATTTATACTTTTAAAAGTTGCACCTGAATATATTTTATGGGGGGGAGGGAGGAGATTACTTCAAAGTCACGAAAAAAAGAAAGTTTATTTTATTTGTGTGTTTTTGACCCTTTCTAAGAAGAACTTTTGTATATGTACACCAGTAAATGAGTACCTCAATAAAATAACCATATATATCATCATCCAACATTACATCAGATAAAATACGAGCAGATCATTTCATCACTTTCTCCCATATCTTTGGTTCTAAAAAGTACAAATTTAACATCAACTGTTGTTATCTTTGCATATACAACATGTTAAAAATTACTTATCTACATGCATTTATTAAAATAAGTAAAACATTTAATACTTTCTTGACAAGATTAGCATGCTTTAAAAAAAAAAAAAGAGTTCAAATGACCTGCTACGCGGCATCCAGCAACTCACTTTAACTATAGATAAAGTCAGCCAATCACCGTCCTCCTTTTCTTCATAGTGAGTTCGAGAAGGAAATGCTCTGGGGGACTTGCGAATTTCAATTTTCTGCTTTACACGCTTTTATTACTCTCAACATCTAAGCTCTATTGAACAATTAAAAATGGCTGCTGAAAATAAGAAGGCTCTTGTTTACTCTATTCTTGAATTCTTGCAAAAGTCTTGTGAGGATGGAACAATCAACAAAGATGATGCCGAGGGAATCGAAGGTACATTTTGCTTGTGAAGCAAAACAAATAAAGGGGGACACAATTCAGAAAAACTAACTCTATATAGTCGCTATGCAATGTATTGGTGAGGCATTTGGCGTAGATGCTTCAGATGAAGCTCAACAAAAGCTTTACTCTACCAAGCCTGCCAACTTGCTCTCCATCTTTGATGTTTACCTCAAGACCAAGTCCAACACTGCTGCTGCCAAGGTAAAATCTATTTGAAGCCATCGAGATGATCTATTGTCACTTACTTACTAAACGCGTACCCCCACTTTTCTTATAGTCACCTGTTGCTGTTGAAAGTAAGTTTTGAGGTCTTTATTATTATTTATCTGTTTCACTCACATGTCTTTTCCTTCTCTTTTAATAGCCGTATGTGCATTTTATCAATTAGTTTCATATTTTATTATTTGAAAAAATCAAATACTAAGCTCAATTACTTGTAGGCTTCCAACAGTGAAGAAGACAAGAAGGCTGCTGAGCAAAAGAAGGCCATGGGTAATCGTAAGGTCGCCGAACGTAACTACCCCGAAGCCATCAAGCTCTACACTGAAGCTATTGCTCTTGATGGAAACAACGCTGTCTATTATGCTAACCGGTAAAACATTGAAATCAAAGTTGGTTTGCCCTTGCCAATATTTATTAAATTCATGCATGTATTTTAGTGCTGCCGCTTATAGTCAACAAGGCGACCACGAGAAGGCTGTCAATGATGCTAAGAAGGCTATTGAAGTCGATCCCAAGTATAGCAAGGCTTATAGCCGTATGGGGTAATAATCTATTTATTTATATCATATCACAAGGGATCATTCTAACAATCATCTTATCTCTAGTCACGCCTACTTTTGTTTAAACAAATACAGTGATGCTGTTGAAGCTTATGAAAAGGGTTTGGAACTCGATCCCGAGAATGCCACCCTCAAGTCTTCTTTAGCTACTGCCAAGAGCAAGGCCAATGCCAGCAGCGTTGCTGCCACTGGTGAACGCTCCGTTCCTGGTGCTGGTGCCGGCGGTATTCCTGGTATGCCCGATTTTGGTGCTGGTGGTATGCCTGATCTCGGTTCTTTGCTCAACAATCCCGCTTTGATGAACATGGCTCAACAAATGATGCAATCTGGTGCCCTTGATAACTTGATGAGTAACCCTAACATCGCTAGAATGTAAGTAGAACGACGGTGATGGATAGGATTTGATTTTGCGTGTGTGTGTGTGTGTATTAAGTTCAATTTGTGTGAATTAGGGCTCAACAAATGATGGGTGGTGGTCAAAATGGAAGTGGACCCAATCTTCAAGATATGATGAATGACCCTGAGATGATGAGAATGTAAGTGTGTTTGTTTATAACGCTAAGAGCGAGAAATTGGTTAGTTCAGGTCCCTGATTATTTTTTAATTTGATCATAGGGCTCGTGAAGCCATGTCTGGAAGTAACAATCCTCCTTCCGGTGCCGACAAGAAATAAAAAGTAGTAGGAATAGTAGCACTTTCACATCATATATACACATCATTAAAATATTTAAAAAATCATGTAATTTGAATAAAAAAAAGGGGGTTTATTAAACTGGAATACAAAAGGTATCTAAAACAAGTATTATATTTACTCGTCGTCGTCTTCATCATCTGAGGTATTAAGCCATTCAATGAACTTGGCGCTCTTCTTTTCCAAAGGACTTTCCTTTTGAAGCGTATCATACCATTGCACAAACGCTTCCTCTTCCACCATTTCACAGTCGTACCAATGAGATAATACTGCAGCTGTCTTACTAACCATGATAGGCTTACGATCATTTACAAACTTCTCCCATGCCTTTAACAACAACATTTGGTCCGCATTTGATTTCACAAACTAAGAAGAAAATATGATGTCAATAAATGCAAAAGATACAGCGCTAAAATAACTTGAAACTTACAGTGTTGAAAAGTGGGTTACGAGCCTTTAAAATCACAAGCATGTTTGCAGAAGTTGGATCCGGCATATCTTCAAACAGACTGACAATCAAAATATAAAGCAATTGTTTCTTGGATAAATCATTACGCATCTCGATCTTGGTCACTTCCTTGACATCGTCTGATAATTTACCCTTGACAGTGGTAGGTGTATTGTTGGTAAAGAACTTTTTCAGATCGGAAATAATAAGCTCTGTTTGAGCTAATTTTCCAGGAGAACAGGTAGCTTTTGTCTTGGTGGTGGAATTACTATGATAAGCAAGTTTTAGTTATGCATAACATGAATGACGTACACAAATCTTACATTTCCATCTCATCTTGTTCCTCTTTTGTAAGTTTGACTACTTTCATCCAAGACTTTTCCGTGGTAACAGGAGCTACCATAGCTTTTTTCTCTTTAGGTGCAGCCTTCTTCATACTATTGTTGCCGCTGTTGTTAATGGCTGAAGGAGATGTACGAGTTTGATGTTCTACAAAAGCAGGACGACGAAGTTCGTCTACTACAGTTGAGATAATAACGGGCTCTTGAGCAACAGCAATTTCTTCCTTTTCTAAGCCTACTACTACTGGAGCTGGAGATGGACTGGAAGCTGCCTTTGGAGGACTGATAGGGGTGTGCATGGGAGGAGGAGTCTTGGGAGAAGATGGTGTAGTGGATCTCCAAGTATCTCGGTTAGAACGACCAGGTACGTACACAGGTGTATCTTCTTCAGAAGAGGAAGATCTTGCTCTAGCAGAAGCAGTAGTAGTAGCTGAACGAGATATATCCCCATTGTGATGATAATTATTATTGTTGTTGGATCTCCAAGAAGTCTCACTACAGAAAGAGATATTAGATGACAATTCCAATCATACATAGAGATAAAACCTTACGATGATCTGCTGCCGTACGCATCTGAAGGGTATTGATTTCCCGATCTCCAGCTCGTGCGTTGTTGCGGCTGTTCGGCATAATCAGGGGTATTTACTGAATGATCGTTATTCTCGTTGTAACGGCGATGATTATTGATACGAGCTTCTTTTACTTCATCTTCCGCTTTCTTGGGTCTCGTTTTCAATTCATTTTCACCATGAGCTATAAAATAGTATGAGTTACAATTGTCTTTATTTCAAAGCACTGAAAGTAATTACCAAAGTGACATTTGGGGCCATATTGACAAAACTTTTCCTTCATAAACTTTTCACACAATCTTGTCTTGAAAAGTTGATTTCCCGAATCTACGGATTGATTGGCAGTAGTTGCCGCAGTAGCGGGACGATCTTCACTATGCTGAAGTTGGGTTTCTTTTCCACGTAATTCAACAACGCCATGAGCAAAATTACACTTGGACCCATACGGACAGCTACCTTCTGTCTCGAATCTTTCACATAGTCTTGTTTTGTAAAGTGGAGAAGCTTGTTGTTGAGATTGTTGTTGAGGTTGTTGAGGAGGTGATTGCTGACGAGGTTTATTAACAGCAATTTTAGTGTCTTCGACAGGTACAGTGCTGGATTTGGTCTCGCAATTGTTACTAGGAGTCACCGTAGCAGGTGGTGTCATAGTAATGCCAGCAGTAGAAAGAGCATGATTATTGCCATTACTATTGTGACGATTTTCATAGGCAAGTTTTCTTCTTTGCTGCTTTGCCTCAATAAAAGTTTGAGCATGTTTAAATACATCCTGCATACTTTTGAATACAACTTTTTCAAAGCAAGTTGGTTGACTAAACCATTGCATATGAACCCCTTCTGCGTTAGATAATAATCTTACATGATTATCTACTAGTTGAGCCAAATGGTATTTTACTCTCTTTGGCCTATGTAATTTTAAGTTAAACTATTTTTGTGATTCAAAATTACTCGTGCTTTACTTACTTTGTTCCAGAAAGATATTTTAATTCAATAGCAAATCCTTCTTCGATACGTAAATCTGTTGGGCGAAGACCTGTGTTTTCATAAGTCTCACGCAATGCACATCTAAAGAGGTCAAAAGTGTTAGTTGTGGTTCAAAAATATGCAATAGAAAAAAAAAGGACTTGCTTGATTTCATCTTCATTTCCAATTACTTGTCCTTTGGGACAGAACCAATGTTTCTTATTTGTAAATGAGTCGTTTAATAATAGATACTCTACGTTTCTTTGAATTCGATAAATAACTAATCCGGCGTAAGGTTTGGTTTGAGAGGGCTTGTCCATATGTTTTCTTTCGTTAATTAGTCCTTTATATTATTATCTTTTCTTCCGTTTAATAATATGCTTTCTTCTTTTTTGTTAGAAAAGTAAGTCCTCTTTAATAACTATTATTTTGTGAAAAATAAAAAAGATCTAAAGAGTAGGAAAGAACAAAGAAAAAGGAAGACGAAATTTTTGTAACTAATTGGTTCACTGCCCCAGTCACTACACGCGCCGGAGCAGGAACTGAGAACACTTTGAATTGAAGGTACTCTACTCACTCTCTCCAACAGAGTACTCATAATAATGTTGCTTATCGTAATGTAGTAATATAAAGTGGACAAATGAGTTCAGTGTGTGATGACGGCCATACAATAGAAACTGTATCAACTTACATAAGCGCATTAATTTTCATCATCACAGTGTTCAAGTGACTGTGTAGGCAAAATTTATGGTGATCACATTCTAAGAGGGAGGCAGCGTGTGATTTTTACAGACTACGCCTATTTCAAAAGGTTCAGGGGAAGTTACAACTTGAATTCTAATTATTTTACCGTGGAAACAATGAGGCATAACATTATTCTCCCTCGTTGATCGTATTGCTGAACACTTGGTAGCATCAATGAAGAATGGCACTTGCCAGTCAACCTTTGCACTGTACAGCGCATACAAAATCCTGGTCAGTCGTCAGCCCTTAATGTAAGATAACGTATATTCACCGCTTAAGTTACGAAGGACATAGGGTACAACTGTCAATACAAATGACTTTCAATGATAAAGTAGTAGAAGTATCTTTTTCGTTGGTTTAACTTGTTACATACTACTAGTATAACTCGTAGATAGTACACCAAGACACACTGTGTATTCCACACGAAATGTCAAACACAAGTCGCACAAAGCATTACTGCTATGAAATATTCTATTACAAAAATGATATTGCGATATCAGTCTTTGAGCAAATGATTTTGATATGTATCTGATTGTGGTTCTAACTACACTTCAGATCTCCCAAAAAAAACTTTACAAATTCCGCAGTCCATTTTTTGACTGAATTTACAAAGTTGAAGTACATGTACAGTGCCATGGACTACTATAATAAGGTGATCAACTGTAGCTGAAAGAAAACAAACTATCTTTTCATACATATTACATTATGGAGACTTTTGTTAGTATGTCTTACTTATTTGATCGACCATTTAAAGATATCCAATGATCAGACACTCTTCATAGTCTTAGGAAAACTCTTGTAAGCTTAAAATATGTCAATATCGATTTTAAAACTTTATCTGTCAAAAAAAAAAAGCAGCAACTTGATCGTCGCAAACAGGTTTTCGTACGAAAGATGATAAATTACATATGAACTCTAACAGTCTTAATTTACAACTGGTTCGTATTTTTCCTGTCTGTGAACCCTCGTTTAATATCCTCGCTTTTTGTTTAGATTATCGACGGATACATGACCACATACAGCATCACCACATATTTTGTAACGACAGGAGAATGACCAGAAGTATAGTGTCATCTCGCAGATATGAGAGGACTATTAATTACTGTAGCTGAAAGAAAACAAACTATCTTTTCATACATATTACATTATGGAGACTTTTGTTAGTATGTCTTACTTATTTGATCGACCATTTAAAGATATCCAATGATCAGACACTCTTCATAGTCTTAGGAAAACTCTTGTAAGCTTAAAATATGTCAATATCGATTTTAAAACTTTATCTGTCAAAAAAAAAAAAGCAGCAACTTGATCGTCGCAAACAGGTTTTCGTACGAAAGATGATAAATTACATATGAACTCTAACAGTCTTAATTTACAACTGGTTCGTATTTTTCCTGTCTGTGAACCCTCGTTTAATATCCTCGCTTTTTTGTTTAGATTATCGACGGATACATGACCACATACAGCATCACCACATATTTTGTAACGACAGGAGAATGACCAGAAGTATAGTGTCATCTCGCAGATATGAGAGGACTATTAATTCTCGTTAAAATCGTACCATTTTTTGGAGGCTTCTATTGAGTTAATATTCATCCTGTCTAGTTTTTTTTCTCATCAATCCCTTCTTATTTCCTCTTCATCCGTACTTGTAGAAGGTTTGAAAGGAATAGCGGTCAACAGGAATTTAAGTCGGATTATGAAATGCATGATTTGCGTATTTTTCTCTCGCTGGATTTCCCACGCCGGAAGACAAAGCGTATAACTGCTACCGAGTTTTTTTTTTTTTTTTTACATTTTATTTCATCTTTTTCTGCAACACTTTACATTTACTTGATATAAAGAAATGACATCTTCTCATAAAACCGATTATTCATACCACGAAGGATTTGGTAACCATTTCTCGTCAGAAGCATTACCTGATGCTCTTCCTAAAGGTCAAAACACGCCTCAAAAGTGTCCTTATAATCTATACGCCGAACAGTTATCAGGCACAGCTTTCACAGTCCCTCGCACTCACAATCAAAGAAGGTAAGATAGCACAGTGGTAATTGCTGATTTGAAGCTAATTTAACACTGATGATCATAGTTGGCTTTACCGTATTCGCCCCTCCGTCGTCCACTCTCCCTTCAAACCTGAAACAGTAAACAACTTACTCGTATCGAAATTTGGAGGTGAGGACGTTTTAATTACACCTACTCAAATTCGCTGGAGCCCCTTCGATATTCCCGACGCTTCAAAAAAAGTCAACTTTGTTCAAGGATTAAAGTCATTAGCTGGTGCTGGTGACCCAGCTTGTAGAAGTGGTCTTGGTATCCATATCTACACCGCTAACACTGATATGGGTAAATCAGCTTTCTATAACTCGGATGGTGATTTCTTAATTGGTAAAGTGCAGCTTGAGGATTTCTTTGATACTTAAAACTAAGGTTTCTTTTTGTTATGTACGAATTAGTTCCTCAACAAGGTGTACTTGATATTTTCACGGAATTTGGTAAGATGAAGGTAGCCCCCAATGAAATCGCTGTCATTCAAAGAGGTGTTAGATATTCCGTTTCTCTTCCCGATGGTGAATCGTAAGTGATAGGATGATCAAGTTTTAATTTGAAGGCGTGATATGGATTATTGATTATATGTTTTGTTTATGCAGTCGTGGTTACGTTCTTGAGGTATTTGGAGCACACTTTGAATTACCTGATCTCGGACCAATCGGAGCTAATGGTTTGGCTAACCCTCGCGACTTCTTGACACCAAAAGCCGCCTTCGAAGAAGAGAATAATGTTGATTGGGAAATAGTTACAAAGTTCAACGGTAAAATGTTCACCGCTAAGCAAAACCACACACCATTTGATGTTGTTGCATGGCACGGAAATTACGCTCCCTATAAATACGATTTGAAAAACTTTTGTGTCATCAATAGTGTATCCTTTGACCATATTGTAAGTACGTGTCTTTGTAGATCCGGATGTCAAATTAATGTTTATTTTTATTATTAAAGGATCCCTCCATCTTTACGGTCTTGACTGCAAAGTCAGATACCCCTGGTGTTGCTATTGCTGATTTTGTTATTTTCCCTCCCAGATGGGCTGTTACCGAGAAAACAGTAAGTTGATAGTTTCGAAGCGTACTAGTTTTGAATATTTTCTAAGCAAACAAAATGTAGTTCCGTCCACCTTATTTCCATCGTAACTGTATGTCTGAATTCATGGGTTTGATCAACGGTGACTATGATGGTAAAACTGATGGATTCTTGCCCGGTGGTGGCTCTCTTCACTCTGCAATGACACCTCACGGTCCTGATGCCGCAGTGTTTGAAGGTGCCTCTACTGCCGAGTTAAAACCAATTTACGTTGGGGCAAACAATCAAGCATTCATGTTTGAAACATGTTATATGTTATCTCTTACACCTTGGGGATTAGAAACCTGTGGAAAAGTGCAAGAAAACTACTGGAAAGCTTGGGCGAATTTAGAGAACAAGTTTAATGGACAAAAATAATATGTATACAATAATAAAAAATGATGAATATGTACACTTGTAAAATTTTATTTTGTCAAAGAATCTTGCTTTGCCGATTCTGGTAACCAATTTCCGTCTACAACACCCTCTCTTCTCAGATGGCGAATCATTATTTCAAAAGTATCTTCGTATACATTAAAGTGGCCTAAAGCCATCATTTGATCAGCTAACCCAGTGATAGCCTCCACCTTTTGTCGTCTAGCGTTTTCTTCTTCTTCGCTCAATGCCGCCACCGGTGCTGTAGCATCTTTACCTTTTTTATTCTTATTCTTCTTGTCCAACATTTTTTGCTTCCAAGCAGGCAGTTTTTTTGGTATAGAGTTTGCTAAAGATGTTAACGCTTCCTGTACAGTCTCACTTGGCTTCAAATATTCAACTAAAGCGCGATAAATATCGGTTTGAGTTTGAGGGATATTCGATTGACGTTCAGCTTCTTTTAATGCTTCTTCCCTCTCCCGCTTCTCCAGGGCCTCCTTGGCTCTGTTCATATCTTTACGCGAAATACCCTCCATCCATTTATCGTGGAAGGCTTGAGGGTCTGCCTTGTTGCGAATATAATTTCCCTTATCGTCTAAGCTTCCTTCCTCCATTTCTTGCTTCATATTGAAAGCAGAGATTTTACCCTCTTTCTTTTGTCCATTCTCTACATCATCCTCGTCTTCTGATGATTCGCGGTCGTAGGAGTTGAACTCTTGACCTTCAATTTGAGTATTAGGGTCCACTTTTTCCTTTCCTTTTTCTTTGGCTGGTTCAGGTTCACCGCCAAACATATCAAAATCTTCAGACGCGGTTGGAACTGTCTCTTCTTTTTCCTCCTTTTTGTTTTCATCGTCAGAGTCACTGCTGTATACGCCTCCACCTACTTCCTCATCCTCACTGTCGTAGACATCAAAGTTGACTGCTCCTCGGCGAGATTTCTTGTCTTCTAGTTCATCTTCGTGATTAAACTCAAAATCTGTTTCTGAGGACTTCGTTTTAGCTTTGTTGTCAAATCGGACACGTTTTGAGGAAGAAGGACCTCGCATGTCGAACGTTCTTTTCAAGCCAGACATCTGTTTAAGATTTTATCTACGTGCAGAGTGAAAAGATGCAATAAAAGTTTAGAGGGATTCTTGAAAATGCCAACAGTCACGCAAATTAGACCAAAAAAATTGCATTGCCAATTGCATGAATATGAAATGAAGAAAGACAAAGCAAAAAAGATACATACGTGAGGATTAAGGTGAAGAACAGATCATTTTAATAAATGCAACCAAAAGCAGTTATTCTCGATTCGCAAGAACAGCGGTGAGTGTTGAAGAAAATTTAAAAGGTTGAAGACAAATGACAATCGATTAGACTACATCAACTTATTGAGCCTCGAAAAAAGACGGTGAGCAGCCGTGATATTTACCATTTGATACAATACGAAACAACCTGTTGAATTTTCGTAGAACTAAAAGGAAATCGAATTAAGGAGAAGAACAAAATCGACGTTCCAGTACTTTCTGAACCTCGTATCAAACATTTCGTAAATCAGGAAAAATAGAAGTTGAGAAAGCGATCCTTCCTTGTAAATGCCCTTCTAATTTTACTTTTGGCCTTCCTTGCAGTCATGTTTCGTTGCTCGGAAGGGAAGGGGAAGAAATCTTGGAAAATGTAAGCACATATCCAGAAGCAATTATTTAATTTGGATATAAATAATTTGAGGGAAATATATCTGCTCGAATTCTCGTTCAACTGCTTCGTTCGAGCTAGAATGGATTCGAATCATGGCAAACACTTACGATATTACTATCTGTGTCTACAGCTACTTTTTTTCCCCGTTCTTATGTTTGAGCAAATATAAGAGTCTAGTGTAATACAATTTGTATCACGATTTTCATTCATGTCTCTATCTGGGTTACAAGTGGAAGATCCCATACTTGTACTTGACCACTCTTACATTTCGCCGATCACCCGCTTCAATTGGTATCTTTTATCGACGACATTTATTATAAATCGATATAAACAATATCCTGGTAATTCTCAAAATCTTCTGCTTAGCTTGTGTTAGCAGTTATGATTTTGATGGGCGAAAAATTCCATAATGCACCTTCTCGGAGCAAAGGAAGAAGAAGTAGTTTGGTGAACTGAAAGCCTATCATCATCACATCAGAGACCTCAGCAAAAAGAACAAGAATTATTCATAGAACGATCAGTGACTGTTCTTGATACGTGAATGTGATATCAATACACTTATCTTTCTTCCCCTTTTTGATGTTTTGCCGTAATTACATACACACAAACAACGTTTAAATATAGCAAAACACCTCTTTACGGACTGCAGCTAAAGCGCGTGTAGTTCAGGAATACAAGTTACACAATTCGTTACTGCCGTAGGTACGCGCTAACAGTTTATAGGAAGTTGATACAAACAATCTATGAAACCCAAGAAAAACAAAAAACCGTCGCTTGCTCCTGTTCATTACAGCTCGTTATGATAGTCTATTCCCATTAATTGTGGGTGCATCAAAATATAAGTGGGCGTTTGCGGTGTTTTTGATAAAAGAATACCCTGCGCAGGCACTTTTTCAATACGGTATACTATCGTGGTACGGTACCCGCTTTTCTAATAGTGCTAGCAAATATTAAAGCACCCTCGCTAAAGAAACTAGAGGGTCACTATATTGTATTAGCTTTATTGTGATTATAGGTAAAGTACGTTCGTCAGAAAATTGCATTTATTATAATAGTATTATATCAACCGAAACAGGCGTATGATCATCTCTCTAGTATGGGAGTGTAACCAAATATGATGTACAGTCGTTACGTAAATGGCAAAATTTTCTGCTTAAAATAAATATTAAAGATTAGATTTTGGCAAGCTGCATAATATATGCATGTATTGAATGAAATTTACCTTTTTTGATCGACCTATTGGTAATAACTTGCGCACCAAAAATATCTAAAAATAATCAAAGTTTTTGTAAAAAAAAGGTAAAAAAAAAAGAATGGTGCAAGTATTTCCAACTTGCTCTTTGCATGAAACTGCACGTAAATGTCGACGCCTTATGACGACTAATATGATGGGGCTATTACACGCAATATATAACATGTTTATGGTACCTGCCAGTAATCCTCAAGTACATATATTTGTTAAAGAAAAGAATGATACTGTCTCTATCAAACGGCATTCGAGTATTCAAGTAAGTATATTTCAGTTGTCTTGCTTAATATATCTCATTTATGCTAATTTTATGAACAGGACCAATACCGGGTTCACGCGTTGTAAGTACATATATCTTAAAGATAAAAAAATGAGGCTTTGAAAAGCCCTTAATGGCCCTGACGAGTAACACCCTAATGGATACGTCAAATCTATTAATAACATTTACTCGCTCAGAAAGCGATACAAAATTGGTATAGTATTGTGTTATCAGGAGTGCCAGTCATTTGTAAGTCAGTTAATTTGAAAAAAGAGAGAATACTCAACTATATAAAGGGAACTCATCCTCCTTCAAGTAAATTTTTATCAATTAATTTTTTAAATACAAATCTATCTCTTAAAAATGAAGTTCGCTTTTATGTTAGCTCTGCTGTTTGTTATGAACGTGGTTGTTCTTGCTCAAAATCACTGGATCTGTACATGCTTCAGACCTCAATACGACAGAGGTTGTTGTCACGAAGTTGGCTATGAAATGATGACAGATGGTAACGTTTGCGATATTGACAGAGCAGACGTTGAATCCAAAGAAAAGTTCAAGCAATGCTGTTATGGAATCAAAGGTACTATCAAGTGCAAGTAATCTCAAGTTAACAAGGTCATCTATCGCTTTTTCTATTCTCATGTCAATATATCTACCGTGCGCTGTCTGACTCACCTCGCCTTTAACATTATCTTATCTTATAGTCATACCATATAACATTTATTCATAATAAAGCGAATATGTACACGCATTATATTATATACTCAATTATCTTTTAGTGAGTTTTTTAACTGGTTGGTATTTTGGTGTTGTTTGATAAAATTTGCCTCCAAAATGAACATTGCTCGTAAGCAGTGAAGGATTTAGCAAAATAGAGCTCAATTACGTAAAAATGAGCACAATTTCAAGCCCTTTTACATCCTGATCTTTGATGTACAGGCTTCGATCTATTTTCAAGCACGCTATCGATTTAGTAACCGTCGACTCTTGCCATCCCCATTTCGACTTCCTTGATTATATTTTGGGTCATTTATAAACGCTTTCCTTGTTGCCATGTGATTTTTGCTAACCTCGTTAACGGTTTCCGCAGTTTTTTGCTGCAGTCAAAAAGACTTCGCTGTAACGATGAAAAGATCAAAATCAGCCGTCTATTGCATTGTTGATTATGGTAAAAGAGTCCGTTAGTGGACTATCTTAACCTGTTGCTTTTGTTCGTACCTATGTATAGTAGCCTTTAAAAACTGAATTGATATCTAACGCGGGCAATGTTGTGTAACTGCTGATTAACCATTTACGTAATGACCCATAATCAAGTCAGATGTATATATTTGGAGCTTCAAGTTGACTTTATTTTTATTTGAAGATAAAAGTTAAAAAAAAGTGAATGATTTTATGTAAAAATATTTGATCTTTTACATTTTTGTTGTAGAACAGAGTATAAATAATATATAAAAAAAGATATCAATAGAACTTTAAGCTGGGTATAAGAATACTAATATTATATACATTATATCGTCAGATAAATAATAAGTTTGTTTTTCGGCATTAGTTGTCGTGGCTGTCGTCGTCAAAATACTCTTCGTCATCATCGTCGTCATCGTTCTCCGACTCGTCGCTGTGGTCCGAATTTCTCATCGATTTGATACGCGTAAGAACATTATCCAAAGTAGAAGGCTTTCTGCAGAGCTTGCTTGTACCTAAAGATCCCACAGCAAGATCAGCTGTATCATCGTGTTTATTTTCGAAATCTCTTCTTCCATAGAATGATCCCCTTTGTGGGGAATCGTTTACGACTGAATTTCTATCCACGCTGTTGTTCTTATTATTGAAAGATTGGTGTCTCGATAATGGCGACAACATTGAATTGACGTGATTGCTGTTCAGTACGATATCGATGGGTTGAGTAACCATGACGCCCTTGGAAGATAAGATGCTGAGACGTTCTTCATCGTCACTTAACATATTTAATTTCAAATCAGAATCAGATAATGTGAATGGTAGAGGTATATCTTTGATTGCGCGATATTGTCCACAATTGTTAAGATGCTAAATTTTTTTATCAACAAAGTTAGTACCCAAGTTTCCCGTGATTTATGAAGTTGTCATACCTCATTTTCAAGTCGGAAGAAATTCCACTGTATTCTTCTATACGCTTCCAAAAGAGCCAATAAGATTGCTAGTAACTGACCATTCATGCGTAAACTCAACAGTGTCACCATCCAAGAAAATCTAAGAAGAACGTTGATCGGAACGGCCACGTAATAAGTCTGTATAAACAAAGAGTTAGTTAATATCATGTGGGGTCACATGGGTACATGTGTATGTAAAATGTTTCAAAAACTTGTAGAAAACGAAAACTTTACCCATCGATAGAATACAAGCTCATCTCTCAGTAAAAAGTTTGCAGCTTGTGGACGTAAAAGTCCCCAATCCATCTTGATGTCCCATGTAGAGGTGTAGCACGAGTTGAAAATGCATGTAATAACCCAGAAGATAGTCATTGACGTGGAAGCTGATATGTGTAAAATGTCTAGTTAACTTCGCGATGTTATTGCAAGATATAAATTATACTTACGGTACATGCGGCGGACACCTGTGACAATAGCCGCCATAATGCTACTAGTATATTTAGCTGCATTTAGTAAATGAACCTGCTCATTTGAATCTCTGTATCTTCTAAAACATTGTAATAGACGCCACCAAGGAGGTAAAGAAGCAAGAAAAGGTGCAACCCACATCTGTGACATGTTGCAATTATTACCTGCGGTATGATGTTTGTTACTCAGTGCCTTTTATGTTTACTAAATATTTATGGCTGGGGAAACGTTACCTAAATCACTCCAATGCCAGGAATAGGCACAGAAGAAATAAGAACTCGTCCATATAGAATAGCTCAAACTGTTCAGTTCATCAGCTATAAAGAAATCTCTAAACTCTACTGGAAAGCAATATGACAAAAGAATCCTTCCCTATTAATCAACCAAAGCAATGTTAGGAACTCGAAAACTAAATGATGTTTTTCTTTAGACTTACTAATGCAACACCAAGCCACTTTCTTGCTGAACAATAAAGAATATCAAAAGGACACAACATGATGGCTATCAGAATGACAAATAGTATGAGGGGACACAACTCGGATGGTATCATGGGGGAAAACCATTGTGCAAAGTCCATGTACATGACAACCGAGCTGATTAATAGCATGATTACAGGAAGTTCACCAAATTGGTGATAATCAAGGTTGTGACGGGGATCGAGTTCAAAGATAAATTTGTAATTAATTCTTGATCTGTGCCATACTAGTAAGTTTATGGAAAAGCCGAGACAAAATATTATGGGTAAGAGGAAACAAGCGTATATTTGTATATTTGTTTGTAAATTTGGTAGCTGCCGGGAAGTTTTGGGATCGAAAGCAAGCTGAAATGATTGAATGAGAAGAGGTATTGCCATACCTAAAAAGATACCAATCCGTAATGTTGTGGAGTTATAATTCTTAAAAATGAGGAGATTTAAGGTTAAGGTTTTTTTTTTTTTTTTTTTTTTAGAGAAATGAAATTAAATAAAACAAGGTGACCTACTTCATCTTTCTCAGGTGCTCTAAGTTTTCGCATACCGCGTCTTCTGTGACCATCTGCAAATTCGTTGATGTACAATGTCTATACATAAAATAAAATA
The DNA here is from genome assembly GCA_000587855.1 of Mucor irregularis B50. Lineage (NCBI taxonomy): Eukaryota > Fungi > Mucoromycota > Mucoromycetes > Mucorales > Mucoraceae > Mucor > Mucor irregularis. The sequence continues at coordinate 48,550 of AZYI01000157.1, read as the reverse complement.
AAATTAAATATATATATATATGTATCTGATATTTACTATACTCGTGCATACCTCCGTTTCTTTTATGATAAGATCAAGGTCAGTGGCATTTGACCAATGATGTTTCTTTATAGTTTGAGTGTAAAGGTTACTTGCTTTCCAACCAGCCACTTTGTCGAACTTTTTTAATATTTTTTGGAAACCAGTTTCGTTTAAAGTTTTGTAGGATTTCAGGAATTCCAAACTACGATAGTATTCGGTGATAGCTTTTTTTAATCTATTTCGAGCCACGTTGTAGCTTATTCTTTGGTCGCCTGCATAATCAAAGTTTGGTACTTGGGAAAGATTATAGGATTGAGTATGTGGATCTTGATATTTAAACCAATTATAAAGCCGGTGATGACCGATGTTTTCAGGAGAAACGAGGTCTTGATGAGTGGGCTAATATTGAAAAAAAAAATGATGCCATTTAATGATGTGGTTAATATTATAAGCTTTTGATATTACCCCTATATTCAGTAAATGACGCCCATACTCGGCGATGAACTGCATTTGACTTTTTAGCGCTTCTAGCTTTAACTTGGATTCATCTTCTTTCTCTAAAACATTTTGACGGTATAAGATTAATTAAACAGCTCATGAAACTCGGACCAGAATAAACTACCATCATAAAATCTTGATATTTTATCCAACTCAAAGTCTAAGGCATCAAAAAACTGTCTTTCTGAGGAGCTTGCATGATACAAAACCTCATCAAGAACTGAAAGAGTTGTAACTGAACTTCTAACCGAGGCTATAAAACAAATTAGTAAAGCGCTACTGCAAAGAGTATGTTTTATGTAAACTTTATTCTTTACCTTGCCGAGAGATTGGCCGACTATTTATTCCTTTATTGTTGTTTAGCTTCGAAGATATTCTGCTCATGATGGACTGAGGTCGAATATAGTCGCTTCTATTATACCAATAATAGCTATCATCGCTATCTTCCATGTCTTGGAGGACATTATCAAGCTGTATTGCAGCTTTTCTCTCTTTTGATCTACGAAACTGCTATGTGTAAATGATAATAGCTATATGAATTATATGTTATTCCCTTACTCTCTCGACCTGTTTCAACTTCTTCTTTAGGCCTTTGTAATTTATATAAGCCTTTCTCCATTCAGGTACGCTTTGACTTTCCAAATATTTAGAGAATTTCATTATAGCTCCTATATCTATTTCTTCTGGTGGGTTATATTTTACTCCAAAGTATTGAATGCAATAACACACATGCACACACGCACACAAGTAGAAATTCTCTTTTGTATATGATTTAGGTTTGCGTACCCCTATTATGAAATAGTATTTTCAACTACGTTTAGTGTTTGAAAAAAAAATCAAATAAATAAAAATGAGAGCAAAAAGAAAAAGGAACTGAAATTTCCATTGACATTCCCTATTTATATTTTTAAAAAAATACCTTGTAACTTTTATGCACGTGTCACTTCTGCTCTGCTTTTCTTACTTGCTTTTTTTGTTATTGTTGTCAGTTTTAGAGTTTACTTCTCAAATGTTTGATCACAATTGCTTTACCCGTGACTGCTACCACCACACTAAAAATGTCCTTTCACCACATATCATTCACATTTTGTTTCACATAAAATAGTAGAATGGCACTGAGGATCGATCGCGCATTCTATAAGAAGACAAAAAGCAATGCAATCATAAAACTTGTTCGCGAACGTAATGATGTACTCATTTATTACGCATGAACTACACAATAGCTAACTTGGACAGTATAGAGTATCTACGCACTGACATTCCGTGTTTATCAAAAGCATGTCCATCGCACTGCAAGAATGATGGTCAGCAAGGTCTTTTGAGCTCCACAGCAGACCACTACATTATACCTGATATCTCGGTTCGTCTTTATTTGTTATTATTAATATTAATATTTAAACTATCACAATTTGCTCATCAACGTGTGCTTGTTGATAGGTTATTATGCGTTACTTGGAAATTTTAGAGCAAGAAGAAATAACTGGAATTATTTTAAGCCAAACTGTTACTATCAATGTGCGTCGTACGTTTCTAAACTTATTTTATACATATTAAATTAACAGTTTATTCTCTAGCTTCAACAGCATGATAAATCGAGAACTTACCGTAAATTACGACAAATTACCAATGATTTGAGAAGGAAAAGCATCATGTTCTATAACGAGATATTCGAAGAAACAAAAGTATTAAGAGCCCCTCATGAATCAAGTGCAAAACGTGATTGGAGAGCTCTTTGCCAACTAGCCATTTGGTATGATACACATTTACAACACACGAAAAAGATCATTTTGCTTTCAGAAGTAGATCATGATGATACACCCGAAAACGTCTCTGTCATGACAATGAAGGACTACATAAACCAGTATTATGGTGACAATGCATTATTGCAAAATTTGGTTCAGGCCTTAGCGGATGTTGTTTTAGAGGATAATGAAGAAGGGAATAAAATTAAAATTGGGTCGAAACTTAGGAACGGTAATGTTGGGGATGCCCCTGTATCCGGTTACCGTGAGGTATAGTTTACACATTATATATATTTGGTAGTAGTTTGGGGAAGCTTTATTTACACAAATAGTCATATCACGTTTCATTAGTACAAAACTTTAGAAGAACTCGAAGTAGGTATCAAATCAGGTCGCTATTTCTCTGGCACTCTTCGCTGTAGAAAAGATAGTCGTGATCAAGCCTACGTGAGTGGTGGAGGACAACTCGGTAAAGATATTCTCATTGTCGGTAATGAAAATCGTAATCGTGCAGGTAAACAAAACTTCCACGGAACTGATACAATAATAAACAATGCGCTAACAGTAAATATTTATGTTCAGTTCATGGGGATGCTGTGGTTGTAGACTTGCTATCTGAAAGTAATTGGACAACTCCTTCTAGTGAAATCCTATTTAATAGTAGTAATGCAGAGGATGGTAAAATTAATAATATTTTTTATATTTGTTGGAATATCAACTGAAAATTATTCTTGCAGAATATGAGGAGGATAGATTCACAAATTCTTCAACTTCCAACCAGCCAACGGGCCGTGTCATTGGTATTCTCAATCGCAATTGGAGGTCTTACGTCGCAACACTTCAGGAGGATAGCGCTGAAGTTGGTGGGTCAATTCATTTGGCTATTCCACTAGACCACAAAACTTCCACGGAACTGATACAATAATAAACAATGCGCTAACAGTAAATATTTATGTTCAGTTCATGGGGATGCTGTGGTTGTAGACTTGCTATCTGAAAGTAATTGGACAACTCCTTCTAGTGAAATCCTATTTAATAGTAGTAATGCAGAGGATGGTAAAATTAATAATATTTTTTATATTTGTTGGAATATCAACTGAAAATTATTCTTGCAGAATATGAGGAGGATAGATTCACAAATTCTTCAACTTCCAACCAGCCAACGGGCCGTGTCATTGGTATTCTCAATCGCAATTGGAGGTCTTACGTCGCAACACTTCAGGAGGATAGCGCTGAAGTTGGTGGGTCAATTCATTTGGCTATTCCACTAGACCCCGTCGTTCCTAAAATTAGAGTAAGATACCACGATGTAAAACTGATAGAGAATCAACGTATTGTTGTTCGTATCGATAATTGGTAAGATGTGCAAATGAAGCAAAAATACGGCTATACTTATATCGATCTCTGTTGTTAGGCCAGTTTCATCACAATATCCAAACGGCCATTTTGTTAGATCTTTGGGCCCTATTCACCAACTGGATACAGAAATTTCTGCTATATTGGTCGAACATTCAATTTCGGTATCTCAGGCAAGTCAAGGTTTCAGCCAAGCGTCATTAAATGAAATGCCAGTCGATAGTCCTCAAAGCCCGTGGAAACCAAAAGAGGTATCCAAATCATATATTTCCCCTTTTCTTTAGTCCATTATATTCATTCTAATTCCCCGGATCCCAAAAAAAAAACCTTTAATAACCCCTTGCAGAGTGAAATTAAGGAAAGAAGAGATCTACGGGATTTGACTGTATTCAGTATTGATCCCCCTAATTGTCAAGATATCGATGGTAGGTAGTAAAAAATAAGGTTTATCATAATCCATATTGATACTAAGATTAAATCAACCGTAGATGCGCTTTCGGTCAAAGAACTCCCAGATGGTAAAATAGAGTTGGGCGTTCATATTGCTGATGTCAGTTACTTTGTAAAGGAAAATTACATGACAGATCTAGAAGCAAGATCGAGGTAGGGGAGGATGTGAGAGCCACATAATGGAAGCTAAATTAGTTACAAAATTTAAAATTTACAGAGGTACTACAGTATATTTGGCCGACAGACGTTTCGACATGTTACCCTCTGTACTTAGTGAAAGAGTGTGCTCTTTAAGACATAAAGTGGATCGTTATTCGGTATCCGTTATTTGGACTATGGATAAGAATTTCAAGATTTTAGATACATGGTTTGGCAGGACAATTATCAATTCCAGTTGCGAGATGGAATATGACCAGGCGCAGCAATTTTTGGATGGAAAACAAACTGCTTCGGGACTAGGTAAATTTTCAAAAGCGTAAATATGAAACGGACTGATCAATAACTTTATTTTCAGACGCGGCGCTATGTAAAAAGCTGAGACCAAGTGTAATGAAACTTGCTGAAGTACTCCGTGTTATCAGAGTAGAGTTTCTATATTTTGTTTATAATACCCCAATGTTACGTTTTCTGAACTATTTCTTTTGGTATTATAGGATAAGCGCTTGGAGAAAGGTGCTTTAGAGTTAGAAGGCTCTGAAATCAAATTCAAAATTACTGATCAGCATGAAATCACTGATATTAATATCCTTTTTTCACCAACAAACTGCTTATTATTGAAACACGCTTGATTATACTATTAGCCTTAACACAATTTTTCGTTTTTACTCCCCAAAGCAAGTAAAGAGATTCACGGACTAGTTGCAGAGGCTATGATTTTAGCAAATGCCTCTGTTGGTAAGCGAATCTATGATGGATACAAGGATGCAGCTATTCTTAGACACCATCCACCTCCAACACAAGGCCAATTTGAAAGACTTGTAAAAGCGTCGAAAAGCAGAGTATGTTATCTCGAAAAGGGAAGAATATTAAAATCAATTACTAAAATTTCGTCTTCCAGGGGTTTTCTGTTGATTTTTCGTCCAACAAAGCATTGGCGAAGTCATTACAGGAGATCACCGACGGTTGCAAAGACGACCCAGAAATTGCAAAATTACTTAAAACTATGGCAACTATTGCTATGAACGAGGCTGGATACATTTCGTCAGGTCATTATCCTGTGGACCAGTATTACCATTACGGTCTTGCTTTAGAATTTTACACACATTTTACGGTTAGTGACCCTTACGAATTTAAAATGCCTTTTTCGACAGCTAAATCGTTATTATTGCAGTCCCCTATTCGTAGATACGCTGATGTGGTGGCTCACAGACAATTACTTATGTGCGTAGATGATCCAATGGCGTTAAGGGACAATAATAACAGAGCATCTGTCATGTTTAATGACAAAACCATCGCTGAAATATGTGACAATCTTAATTTGAAATCAAGAGAGTCCAAGTTTGCACAAAGGGTATTATTAATCATAAGAAACTTGTAGCCTCTCAGATCTGTTGACTTTTGGATTTTATGCAGGACTCGACCGAACTGTTCCAAAGTCTTTATGTTTTACAGCATGTACGTCAATCTCGGGTCTCCCGCGTGTAATAGCCCTGTTTATTAACACATTCATGCAATAGACTTCTGACGACGTGCAACTGATTGAAAGGGGTGTGATATCAGAAATCAGATCCAATGGATTTTATGTTTTTGTCCCTAGGTTTGTGATTCATAGCTGGTAGTTCAAGTGACTCAAATCTTACTCAAGTTTGTATTAGGCTTGGATTAAAGGGTCCTGTTTACTTAAAAGGAAAGGAGGGCGAACCTAACGTTCCCTTGTCTCTAATCTCTGGAAAACAATCGCGAGGTAAAAAGAAACGGTAAACCACATGGAGAACTATGTTCATCTTTTAAACTATTGTAGATGAAAATGAGACCATACCCAACTGTACGATTGAAGTTGATATGCCCACCCGTATCTCAGTCAACTCTGCTAATTTACCTCACCCAATTCATTTTAATTTGTTTGATAACGTCAGAGTTTCTCTTAAACTTCGAAAATCGCATGCTCATCGTCATATGGTGTATATGACACTGGTGGATTTGGAACACACTGAAGTAAGCAGTAAAAATACTCCTGTTCGTATGACTAATACGGAAATGATTCAATCGATTGAATCTGAGCAACTATCAAAATCTGAGAATACCAACAAAAAGCTTAGCAGTAAAAAGAAGAAGAAGAATTCTTCAATGTATGAAGTATTGGAAAAGTTTAGAAAATTATCCGTTGTTGAAAGCACTAGCAATAATGACTTGTAATGACTACACTTGTAATAAAAGTGTAAACTTAATTAAGCACTTTTTGCTGAGCCATTTTTCTGGTGTGTGTAACTCACGAGCGGCATTCATGCTAAATTTGAAAAAAAAAGTAGAATGTTGATTTTTTTTTTCTCTTTCTTTTCCCTTTTTTCATATCGTTTTTTTACTTTTGTATTTTGCAAAAAGGTTTATAATAGAATGTACAACGAATTCTCTTTTAGCAATAACCCTTTTCGCCAATACGCAAACGAACCTTCAGGAAACGAATTCGCTCCCTCCGCCTATGAATCCTCCGTTGAAGAATATCGCATCCTAAACAACTCAAAGGTCTACAAGATATTGCCACTTTTGGCTCCTTATTTAGAGGTGAATGATGTATTTGCTTGCGCAATAGTCAACAAGAAATTCAAAACGCTGGCCGATATAATCATTTGGGAACACCCCAATTTTAAAAAGTTATCCCACATCCACGACGAGCTATATATGTTCAACAGATTCTTGAAACATTTACCAAGCATCAGCACAGACACTTTAAAAAAAATCCAAGCATTAGATTTGTCTGATATAGAGGAAAGCTTATACGAGCAAGTAATACCAAATTTTTTTGAACTGATAACTCAGTTCTGTGAAAATTTGGAGTCGCTCAATCTTTCTCATGCAAACTATTTTAATCGCAAATCATTACCGAGAGACGAATTTTGGCAGCTTCCCCAACTAACCAGAATCGATGTATCATATTGCTCACAAGTCAACGATGATATGATTGTGACCATAGCAAGAGGGTGTCGTAACCTCGAAAGTGTGCGACTTGACCATTTACCACGCCATAAAGGAAAAGGTTTAGCAGGCATTGCTTCAGACTGTGACAAGTTAACATCTGTTTCGGTTAGACATAACACATCGTTGGAAGATCAAGCTTTAATTGCTTTAGGCAAATTTCGCCACATCCGTCTTGCAACACTTGATATCACGGGATGCAAAAAGATCACACCTGTTGGATTTGAAGTATTAGCACGCTATGCAGCTCATTTAAAACATTTATCACTTGCCCAAACGTCTTGCCAGTTGCAAGATTTACGCAAATTTACCTGTATTTCTCGGAAGACTATCTTTTTAGACATTTCATTGTGCAAAAAGTTTGAAAAAGAACGACATGCTCTTGCAGAATGGATTTGGAATACGGAATTTCAAAAACTCGATGAGCTTATACTAGATAGCTCAGTGTTGAAAGCCATCTTTAAAATATCGCAAATTCAATTGATTGATGTGCCTCTTCATGTACGCCAAGTAAGACATCTTACTGTGGCAAATCTGCCTGAACATACACCATTAGCTTATTTCCACACGTTATTGAAAGTTTTTCCACTACTCACAAACATTACATTCAAGAGAGCATACTTTGAAACCGATTTTATGCTCGGTACATATAGAACACCCTCGCCAGAAGATGAAGAGTTCATTACCGACACGAGCGTACAAATGTTTAACAATCGACAATCCCAGACAATTGCTAAAATGGTTCATGAGCGTGAAAATGATATAGACTGTAGTCCAACAAATTGGTGAGATCAATTATATTTGTGTATTTACTAAATGTCAAAAGTATAAACCGATAAAGTCCAGCATGATGTGCAAAATAAAGTCTTATTAGGTTTTTTCTTCCGTGGCATTTTATGGAAACGTATCAAATGTTCTTTTCATTATTCTCGAAATTATTATTACTGATTTGATTCTTTGTCTATTTTTTACTCCTGAACAGATATCTTCAGAGAAGAAAAGATAAAGAAATATAGTAATTAGACAATCAACTATTAAATTAAAACTGCATCATGGATATTGTATTCTTTCTTTATTTCCTTTAATTTCAAATATTTATAAAAAAACAATTGAACAAAGCAACTTTTATTAAGCAAGATGCCTTTTACCTCCAATGCAATTATGGGAAAACAGGAACTACGGTAAGTCACAGTATACCAATATTGGAGTTTGCAATGAGATTCTAATGGCTCGGATCTAGGACTAAAGTTTTCAATTTGATCACGGAGCGAATGAAGATTTTGTGTCTTAATACTCAGGGCTTAAATGTTGAAAGAATTAATTTCCTTCACCCAAATTACCATCCCTCAAGCACTGAACATACCTCCATCACAATGGGATGCAACTTCAATATAAGTGATGAAGAGCTGACTACAGTACTCGACCTAACTGAGGTCACTAACCACAATGAATCATTACTCGATCACTCCGGCTATAGGTGCTATATCAGGAGTTTTACTATTAATTATGAGTTAATGTATTGTTTGGCTCGCAAGTGGCTAGATCAAGGACTGTACGCTAGTATCGTTAACGTCTGGCTCAGTCATCTTCAGCAACATCCAGGTAGAGACTTTCACTACCGCTATGTTGGTCACAAAGTTTCAAATAATGTCAAGAGACATACAAGTCTTACGTCATCCCGACTACATGGTTTCGTTAAAAGATTTTTTGACACTCTTAAAGAAATCACTTGTAAAGAAGTATGGTGGGAAAACTATCGCTATTTTTATGTCAATCCCTTTAGCCCATCATGTCCAGGTTATAATCTTTTCAACTTCAAGATTTTAAAAGAACATGAGCAAATGCTTATTTCTTTCTTTGGTATTGACAACCTCCTGAATTTTCAAGGTGGCGATACTCAGAAGTCATATGATCCTGGACAGGAAGAATTTTCCAAGTACATACAGCTACCTACAAGACAAGAATTTTTCCAAACATATCGTACGCTCAACCGTGTAAATTTGGCAGATGTTCAAGGCTCTTTTAGTGAGTGGATTGCTTTGGTGGCTGCTGGTGGAAACTCAATTAACGCAAGACCTGCCCTTTCTGAAAAGCAACTAGAATTTATTTACAACCAAGCTATGCCAAAGTATGTCGACGACAACGGAAATATCGTACTGGTCTGTATATCAGATTTTGCCCCACTTACTGCTGCTAAGAATGATCAGCATTTCTTCAATCCGGGAAACAATCACTCTGGCGTCATTCTCTGTAATCATCTTGCTCGTCTAGAGGCCTGGCAAGAGGGGCTAGCTCATTACGAATTAAAATCTTATGCAGAAGCATTTCCTTTTCTGAACATCATACCTTGGACAGCTTCAAGCAAAGAAATTAAAGTACTGCAGGAAGGTGCCCAGCAAATCAATCACTATATGCGCATCACGTTGCCCTTGATCACTATTTCAATTTCGGACTCTGCTAGCAAATTTTGTTTTAGTAGCTTCATACATCCTTTTGGGTCAACACGGTATAAATCTTTTGTAAATGATGTTGTCGGTGTGCCTAAACGCGTGTACATCAATGACATAACTCTTTTGCAAGATAAAGATGTTAAAGATATGCCTCAGGAAAACTCGACTATTGTCATTCCACACTTGCATCCGAATATTGACAAGTATACTGCAAGAGATAATACTGGTGTTCGTTCTATTATAGATTTGACATGGCAAATTACTTTATGTGTAGCACAGGTGGCCATGACTTGCTCTAATCAATTCCCCTTCTTGTCAAGAGAACAATTGGTCACTTTTATTGCTGATAGATGTCTTCCCAACTCACCACAATTGGATCAAACTCTGGAAATTCTGTATGGAAGACTAAATCAAGCTAAAAATGATCTTCAGATGTTTGAACAAGAAAGAAATTCTAACAATCATAGAGTTGTATCAAAAAGTTCAGCATCTGTATCTCGTGCTCAACGCTCAGAAAACGGAAGATTCGAACATTTCGGTTTAGCTAAGGGCCTACCATATTCCAGCAAAAGAAAAGAACAAGCCGACAGACTATGGATTACAAATTTTCCCAATCTTCACTTACACATCAGTCGTGAACACAAAGATGAGTGGTACAATTGGATAATGCGACTCAAGGAAGATAAGTGTATTGCAGCGAGCGTTTGGCATGAAATGTCAGGTAAAATTCAATTATCATGAAATTACTGATTTAATAATTTGCTAACAAGAAACTTCCGCCTCTTGTATATATTTTAACAGTTGCTGAAAAACCATCAAGAAACTATGCGACGCTTAAAAGATTCAGACCAGAAGATGAAAGTGGTGAGCAAGACGATTGGATGAATGATCCTGTCAAAGTAGCTGAAGCAAACAAACGTTGGCACCAGTCAATTGCTCCTACTGTACCCATGAGTCATTTTTCATCTGAAGCCCAAAGTAAACGCAGAAGAGAGTATATAGAAAGCACATATGCAGCTAATTTAGAAGGCTCTTATCAATCTGTACAAAAACAAGGATACTTTATGCTTTTTTGGAGATCACCTACCGAAGAACAGCTCAAGTTCAAGATATTTCTCAACTTTTTGATTCACAAACAGGATAGAGGGCAAGTTCGATGCATGATAAATTTTACTCCCGAGGGTATCCAAGTAACAAAAGATGACGGCAAAAAAGGTCTTTTTGATCTAATTCACATAAAAGGTCATCCAGAAGGTATTAAGCTCCTACAATTATGGGGACTGGAACGGGAAAAACTTACTGGGCAATTTCCACAAGAAGCGCTCGCACAAACATTTGGTATGACTCCTGGAAGGTCGATGATCAAGGTTTATAACGACAACGCGCGCGAAAAGTTCAAAGAGATACAAGAGAACGACTCCATTGTCATTTTGAAAGCTTATTTAGACACATATTATCCTCAGGGCGGTACCCTTTGCTTCATGCAACCTCAACATTACCCGTCCTTACGAAACCATAATACAACATACCAGTTTGATACATTCATTGATACATACTCGCAATTTTTGAATTCAAGTACTTTCAATATTCATCCCTTGTACGCAGAACATGTATCTTGGATAAGTAATCCTAAATATATTAGATATTTCATGGAAAACATCAAGCTACTTAGACCAGGATCGGAATCAAAGTCAGAAAGAGTCAAGCTAATAGAGCCTAGAGGCAAGATAATGAATGTTATGATGTTATTTTTCAAATAGAGGTAATGACTACATGCTAGCAATAGCTTCTTTCGACAAGAAAATACCATTAAATAAACAAAAGTGCTAAAAAAAAACGATTTATTGTAATCTTGGAATCTTGAAGAGATCCTTTTTTAGTCCAGCTTGATTGTTTAGTTAATAATAAACCACTCTCTGGGCTCTTCCGTGATGAACTAGCTTACGTATATTCCTGTTAATACTGACGACAAATTTGTTTTCTTTTGCTTTTCTTTTCTTCTTTTATATCTCCTCTATCATGAATGTTCACATACAAAATTTGTTGTTCAAATCAAATGAATTCCTAACAAATCCAGCGGTGTACACCATTTAAGGCTTTTCTCAGTTTACATCATTTACACGACTTTATGGGGACTCTTTCTTCTGCATTCTTTGCCATTTGGAGACTCTCGAGATTAGACGCAGGGTAAGGGAAAAGCGATATCTCGTAGGAAAAAATTTGGTGTGAAGGTAAAAAAAAAAAATACCCTGTGTGGATACATGAAAATTCCCATTAGAAAAAAACGAACAGAAATCCACTGTTTGGTGCATCGTATGAGGATTGCTGGGCGGCCAGAAACACCTAGCAAACAACCGCAACCGATCGATTAGAGAAACGCGCTTATGAAGTGATTGAAACCATTAGTGAAAATGTGCTTGATGCAATCGTCCACTATCCAAAACGAGTACTTTGTGCGTATGGAACTAGTACGTACATCGATTTTGGTCAAATCATTTATTGTCTTTCTATAGATTAGCACCAATACAGAACATTATATTGAAGCTGCAACCCATTGTGATGGAGGTATGATCAATGTACTTGAGGAATGATAATTCTGATAAAAAAAATTAGTTTTTTCAACACTCAAGTCTTGCGTATATAAACGCAAGACTTTCATGCGTTCTGTAATCAGTGAATACATTGATCTTTGAGTCAGTCTGTAGAAAATATTGACAACAGTTGTATAATTGTTTGCCTTGACTTACTGTAGCTCTTGTTTTTCAGTAATTACATGGGAGGTAGCAGACACCTGGAAGATGAAATAATTACTACTTTGCTTGATTTTTAAGAAGAAAAAGGAAAATACGATTACCGGTTAAATTTATTTTTACCATGGTCCCCTCTACCAATTATCTTTGGAGAATAACCTTTCTTATAAGAGATTTTATTACAATCTTCAATCGTATGTCATTTTAAATAAGAAAAGCTGAAGAAAGTTGATTATTGAATTCAGCATTGATCTGACATTCATGTTTAATAAATACATATACTTTGATGCATAAAATGGAATCAATACATTTTGTAACTGCCTATATTTGAAGAAAACAGTTGTTGAAGCATGCAAACATCACAAAACACACAAATTCGGTGCACACATTTACTGATAGCGAAAATAAGATTTATAATAGTTGTTAATGATTACGCTGTCCACCTTTAATTCGCGGCTTGACTTTTTGTTTTAAAATTAGCATGAGTTGAATTAACATATCAACGTCTAGCAATCAAACATTAGTTCAGTAAATAACTTCAAAAATGATTGATCAAGAATAAATTGCCATAATATAGATAATAAATAACATAACAGATGATATGATAAAAGGCAAAGTAATTTTGTCATGGTCTGATCGCATATAAAAGAACTTGAAATTGTCGCGAAGAGGATGGGGTAGCATTTAAAATACAGAAAATTCAAGCAACCGACCCGGGCAAAGCCAGGAAAACCCGTGAATTTCACGTGACGTCACGTGACTGCCCGGATAAATATTATTCCTGTTGTAGTTTTACAATTATGAGACCGTTGTCGATGTAGAAAGTGTTATAGAGCCTGAAAGTGAACTGGAAGTTAGGATTCTAAATTGGAACAAAAATAAAAGATTAAAGTTCAAGCCCGTCATACCCGAGCGGCGAATCAAGAAGCAGAGACTATTCAGTCTCAGCTCAATATTAAATAGAATCCTCCCATGAACATATTAATAAACCATCTTTATTCTACACTAAATCCTTTACTGTATATTATAAGACTATAAACAAACATCCCTTTTAAGAACAACTATTCCTGCACTCTCTATTCACTAATTGTATAATTCGTGATTAGACACCGTCACGAACGGTACAATGGCGGAGTGGTCTAACGCGCTAGATTTAGGATCTAGTCTCTTCGGGGGCGTGAGTTCGAACCTCACTTGTATCATTTTTGAAATGCCCGTAAAAATTCGTGTAACCTTGAAGATTTTCAAACGTTTGTAGTGCATGTAGCCGGTGCCTGAATGCCTCTTTGACTATAAAAGCACTTGATCGTAAACTTTTTAACAAATGAAAGACTGTTGGCATCACTTTTAGTTGAGAATTTTTCGCAAACCTATCTTTCATTTTCTGAATTACGAATTTTGGCCCTACTTCAGTGGCCAAAAAAGACGTATAAACTTCACTTTAATAAATGATGAATCTCATACATCTGACTACCACTCTCTTTATCATTTGGTCAATTGAGTTTTTCAACCATCATTTACCTTTATTGAGAACATGATCATTGCATCGCTTGAGTCTTTTCTAACTCTTAAGGACATCTTCAATTAAGCTCCGTTTGAATTTCAATTCCGTTGTACTCTAATCACTCTATGTTATGACATTTTATTTACTAGACTTTCAAGGTGAAAGTATTATTTTCTACATCTATTTCGCACATACTCTAATAATCTCTACCATATATCAGATTATAGGTCTCAATTGTATAAGAAATTTCTATACTAGTCAACATGGCCAGCACAATCAACCCTCTGCTCATTGACAAGGTGGTACTTCATTTTCTGAATTACGAATTTTGGCCCTACTTCAGTGGCCAAAAAAGACGTATAAACTTCACTTTAATAAATGATGAATCTCATACATCTGACTACCACTCTCTTTATCATTTGGTCAATTGAGTTTTTCAACCATCATTTACCTTTATTGAGAACATGATCATTGCATCGCTTGAGTCTTTTCTAACTCTTAAGGACATCTTCAATTAAGCTCCGTTTGAATTTCAATTCCGTTGTACTCTAATCACTCTATGTTATGACATTTTATTTACTAGACTTTCAAGGTGAAAGTATTATTTTCTACATCTATTTCGCACATACTCTAATAATCTCTACCATATATCAGATTATAGGTCTCAATTGTATAAGAAATTTCTATACTAGTCAACATGGCCAGCACAATCAACCCTCTGCTCATTGACAAGGTGGTACAACAAAATTGATCCTGATTAGCCAATTAGTGTAGTGTTCGGATTTGTGACAGCAAAGAAAAAGATGCCAATCATTTACTCGTTTTATGTAGTCTTCAGCATGGGGAAAATTCTTCACAAATTTACTTCGGTCCTCAAACCATCACCACAGGACGTCTCAATCGCAATAACGTTTTTTAGTTCAAGGGTTCATTTTCAAAAGTTCTTGACATGAGCCAAGTGCCTTTCACCCCCAAAAGAGACAAATACTAATGTCACTCAAGTGTAAATGATAATATTGTACCCAAGTCTTTCTTCAAGTCGTAGTTCATCGCACGATCAGTCACAATTAAAACTTTTTGGAAGGGTGTATCGTCTCATCGATTTGAATAGCACATATACTATTTCAAATGGTTTCTACATTGCCGCCTTTTTGACAAATCTTATATTACGAGAAAGAACAGTTTTTAAATATGTAAAAAATCTTCATAATCAGGCGGATTCAAATATTGATGAGATCATAGAGGTTTTTATGCACCTAACATGTATCTATCGAAAACTGATCTGGGAGTCATGTCGATCAATCCGAGATCACCAAACTCTTATCAACCAGAGAATGGCTCAATTGACCTTTTGATAATAACATCAATATAAAGAACTTTATGTACCTGATCTGACTTTTTGCAAGTAAGAACTGAATTTAGTCTTCCCTATATTTACGTTGATTTACGTAAAGGTCTGAAATGATTAATAAGGTGCCGTTTTTTACGATAGGGAATAGTTGATCGGCAATAGTGCATTATATACACGTTTGATCGAAAATATTACAGTTTTCAAATTCATTAATTCTTGAATGATGTTTGAGAATTCAGACTCTTTCACATATCTCAATCAATGTAATCCGACAGTCTTTGTACCAATCGGAATCTGTAAATAAAGTTTGACAATTTCTTCACCAGAGATGCCTGTATAACTTCCCTTCCGAAACGGAAAGAGTTGGTTTTTTTAAAGTGGACCGAGAAAAACGAACAACTCGAATCTAATTCATGTAAGCTACTTAACCAGCGTATCGCAGACTACCGGAATTTCTTATTTTGCTCTCCTCATTGCACAAGTATTTTATTTCGTGCATTGCTAAAGCTAAGGGATTCCCTTATTTGTAGTTCAAGAATTTCAATTTGCAATAAAAATATCGGACTACAATCTTACTAATAACGTTGCATTTCCTCATCATGTACACCATAATCAAGAAGTATAGATTGAGGTTTCCCGGAGAGCTTAAACGCTTTCTATTTCTTTCATGCAGTCCTTTCAATTACAATTTTGTCTGTTAAGGAGCATCTTGCGAATGTGCGTGCAAGTACAGCTTGCAACAAGATAGTTTGTATTACTGTCTATTGGCCTGCGAGTACCTGAAGAGGTTATAAATAATATGCTATTGATTTTCGGAATAATGCTGTACGGACCTCAAGAAATGACAATTTGATATGTTAGTGTTACAGAGCTCATAAAAACCGGCTCAAACTGCCACTACCGCAATAAAGGCTAGATTTACGGAAGCATAACTGTGCAACCTATGTCATACTTGGTTTATTTTTTTCACCTGATTTTATAATTGTAAAGCGATAGTAAACGAGTAATTTAAATATGGAAACAAGCTTATGTTAATACACATACTATATAGTTCACTCAGTGATGTAAATTGACTATCACGTAATGAATAAGCGGAAGTGATGTAGATACTTTTCAAAAAATTATGCACAAGCAACTTTAAAAAAATTCCTGCCGCTGCCACCCCCTTTGCAATATGTGCCCTATTGATTTAAACAATGCGGTAAAAACAAACAAACATGAAGGAGAGCAGAGAAGAGGAGTAGTATACTTAGCAAAACAAGAGTTTGCGATATTACTGAAACATTAGAAATAGGCCACTGTTGAATAATGTTATTGATGGACTAAACATTTTCTGGTCTTCCAAATATGTCACAAAAAAAAAACTTGGTCGTTTGGGGATTTGAGAAAAAAACAATATATCACTTTTGCTCACTGACCTTTATTAATCACATGGATAAGCGTGTTCAAGTTTCCATTTAAAGCACCCCAGGTGTAACAAAAAAAGAGTTTTGCTGCAAAGTTACACCACTTTAATCAGTTAATATAGCAGACTGAGATTTTCTTAAAAGTTATTTATTAAAGCTGTACTTAATTATTTTTGTTGGTTGCATTCCAATTTTGTTCTCTTTTCCCTTCTTTTCTTTATTTTTTTTCTACAAATATTACTTTCCTGACAAATATTCCATGTCTTCATACTATGGTTTAATTGTATCGGAATATCGCCATTATGACTATGAAAAACAAAACGATAAAAGCCATACGAAACTATTGCCAACAGCAAATACAATTTTATCGCAATATGATAGTTCACCACCATCCTATTCCGCTGTTTTGGCGGAAAAGTATTTTCAACAACAACA
Organism: Mucor irregularis B50; assembly: GCA_000587855.1. NCBI lineage: Eukaryota > Fungi > Mucoromycota > Mucoromycetes > Mucorales > Mucoraceae > Mucor > Mucor irregularis. Next base: position 31,455 of record AZYI01000157.1, on the reverse strand, counting down.
ATGTGCAACATGGGATCAAAAGGCAGGTAACACGTACACTCTTTTGTGGAATTACCAAATAACTTTTTGTCGATTTTTAGTTGAGTGAGATAAACAGCATGCTACGAGCAATGAAGCAGTCCATTCATGAGACTCAAATAATGATAAAATCTTTTCAATACTGCTGTCAAAAGTAATTCCATATTCTTTTTGTATCAGATGTCATCTATGGTTATTAATTTCTCATATAGACTTAAATTTAAAAACCAATCCCTATTAACAGAGCTACAACAAAAAATGGTTTCGTTTTCCGAAATGTAGGTTGAATTTAGTGTTACTCCGCCATCCCCGCTTTTTTCTCATTAAACACTCCATTACAGGAACAGTGAAGATACTCCAACATACAACAATAATACAAGTTATTCAGAAACATTATACCAAAAGAAGGTAAACGATAGTCTGACCCGTATGAATATGTCCCTGGAAAAAATTGATCGAGGAGGCAGAAAACAGTTTAAATACACGATTATCACTTCATGCAGACCCCCATCCACTCAGCAATTGCAGTACGATAGTAATGTGAGTTTATACTAACCGCAATTGACAAGGACTGGTATTTTTCCTTTTCGAAAATCATCCAAAATTTCATGTCTTGTCAATACTGGAGTTTTGCTTGTAATAAAGGAGGCGTTTATTCCGGCATCTAAAAATGCATTGCATAATTTTATCGTATGTTCAATATCGACAGCAAATACAAGCGTTGATTTCCTTCCTTGTTCGTGAGCGTACTTTTTCCAGCTGGAGATAATAATTTCATTTCTTAAATCAGTGTTTACAGCGTGCGATAGCTCTGCTTGTTTAAAATCAAGTTTTGTAGTACCGACTCTATCCAAGTCGACATCCGTGTTGACAGTTGTCACCTTCATTTGACTAAGGAAATTTTCCTCAATCATCTTCATAAAGTCCACATGATATGTGATTTTGTCAAACACATCCGCCAAACTTAATAGCAGTTCATCATCCATTTTCTCACAAGAAAGTAGTGACGATACTTGTGAAAGTGAACGTCGGTTTAAAGCGCAACAACAAAAAAGACGATACTTTCATAGTCAGTGGAAGTTAGCAATTGCCATGAAAAGCCTCGTACAAACTGTGCAAAAGTCAACTGCCCCCGATATCAAAAGAGTCGAGATTAAAAACCTCAATGACAACGTCGTTGTTCATCATCATATACACCACCACTATCACCATGTCTATCATCATTACAGCGATATTCAGGAAATTCAGGCACCCATAAAAGAGATTACACCCGAGGCATCCGATTCAATGGAGCGCGAGTAACGGTAGTACCAAATATATCACAAGAAGTTGCAACCAACTCAGTTAGTTCCAGTATGATGAGAAGGGATAGCTCTTCGTTATCTTCTCTCTTCAAATACGCCCTTCACACAGCTGCCGGTATGATCTCAGAGCCGCGGTCTTCTAAACCATCTGTCAAAAATATGACAAAGCATGTACCGCGTCCTGTCAAAATTCGAACTATCTTTGTTGCTACTGTGATAATTTTACAAAAGTATAACAAAACTTCACTCTGGTCCGACCGAGGTAACTATCTTTTATCTCGTTGGAATCAAATATCGAAACAACAATGTGAGTTATGGATACGAAATTCACATTTATTACATCTGGTCATTCAGTTGGTCGCCCTCAGCAAAAAGTAAATATGCAAAATATCATACAAATTGTACATAACGTCATCATATCTTTTCATTCTTTCCATATACCCATATTCCCAAATAACAACAACAATTGTAAATAAATAGTACAGCCTCTTTTCTTTTATTTTTCTTACACTGCAGAAATAAGCCTATCTCTAGTCAAAGCAGCCGCTTTCATTCTTCTTTCCTCCTCTTTCATTTGAGATTTACTGACTTTGACCAGGTTTCTCCAAATTTTCAATTGGCCAAATCTTAGTTTAGTTAAGAGATCCATGGCCTGACCTTTGGTCATTTTATCCGGAGTTTCAATGTTGTACCGTGCTAACGCTTTCAGTTGTGCTTCCGTGATACTACCATTACGGAAGGCAGATTTTCTTGATATCTGATACGGGATACCATTTGCGGATCCAAATTTCTGATGTACCCAAGTATCAGCAGCCCGAACAGCGGATACCATATCGTCCGATTTCAGGGAAATATCAAACGCTCTGTAATGCTGATCTTTCGTGCTGTAGCGGAAAGTACCCGTCCATGAGCCGTCTTCTCTAGCCAAAATAAGATACCCTTTACTAGGAACAAACAATACACATTTGTCAGCCCCCACATCGACCCATCCATTAGTGGATGCACTTCGAAGATCTTTAGAACCGGACAGGTCTGCGACCAACTCGTTCAGGGAGTCATACTCTGTAATTTTAAGACGGACATAGCATGGATCATTCTCCAGTTGTTCCTGCTCTTCTTGTTCTTTTGCGGCTGCTTCTATAACACCGGGAACCAGTTAAATCACCTCATTTAATGGAATCCATCATGATTTCACTTACTCGTTTCCTTCTCCTCCTTTTCAAGTTTCGCTTTCGCTTCCAACGCGAGGATATCTTGGTCTATTTTAAAACACGCAGTAAACAACAGATTAAAAAGGTTATTTTGTGAACGGTTGCACATGTGTCTCCTTACCAACAACCATTGCTTTCGTACTCAGACCGAGTAATGTTGGCACTGTCACAATACCAGCGGATCCGGATCGCTTAAAGTTATCGACAAAGTCAATTACTAAACAATTTTCCTTTCCTTCAAAACGTCTAAGCCCTCTTCCAAACATTTGTTGAAATAAGGTATTTGATTTTGTTGGTCTAGCCAACAAAATGCAATCAATACAGGGTATATCGGTTCCTTCGGTCAAAATGGCTATCCAAATCAAAATGATAAATAAACAATTGCAGTACGATAGTAATGTGAGTTTATACTAACCGCAATTGACAAGGACTGGTATTTTTCCTTTTCGAAAATCATCCAAAATTTCATGTCTTGTCAATACTGGAGTTTTGCTTGTAATAAAGGAGGCGTTTATTCCGGCATCTAAAAATGCATTGCATAATTTTATCGTATGTTCAATATCGACAGCAAATACAAGCGTTGATTTCCTTCCTTGTTCGTGAGCGTACTTTTTCCAGCTGGAGATAATAATTTCATTTCTTAAATCAGTGTTTACAGCGTGCGATAGCTCTGCTTGTTTAAAATCAAGTTTTGTAGTACCGACTCTATCCAAGTCGACATCCGTGTTGACAGTTGTCACCTTCATTTGACTAAGGAAATTTTCCTCAATCATCTTCATAAAGTCCACATGATATGTGATTTTGTCAAACACATCCGCCAAACTTAGTCCATCATGACGTCGTACAGTAGCAGAGCAGCCCCAAACAAGAATGTTTGAATTGGGTTCATCGACGCCAAAGTGATTTAAAATATTCATATAAGTAGTCGCAACCGCATGGTGAGCCTCATCGATTAAGATAGCCTTGAACTGGTCAGGGTCGTATTTATAAATCTTTTTAGAGTTTGACCTTCCAAGCGTAGGAACGGAAGCAACAACGACATCTGCTTTATCGATATTTGCACTTCGTTTTCCTTGTTCCACTTGAACGTTCTAACAATAAGGATGTGTGTGAATAAAGGCGTCGTTAGAACATTCTTTTTATAAGCTATTTACCAAATTTGGGTTATATTTATGAATTTGATTCTCGGCTTGGTCGAGAAGCTCCGTTCTATGAGCCAACAGTAATACTTTTGTAGCTCTAGGAGTTGGACAGGGTATAAGCGGTATTAAATTTGACATGATGACCTGTAAAAAAAAAAGAAAAAAAAATTAGTATATCAAATACGGGTAGGTGGAGAGATAGATTGTTACAAACGTACAGTTTTCCCACTACCTAAGAGTTTTGAACCACAGGGTGTGAATGCTAAAGAAAAGTTTGACAATTGGACAAATTGAAATGAACTTACCAACTGGTAAGGAGACGATCTGTTTGCGAACACCTTGTTCAAGTTCAGCAAGACACGTCTGAATGCAGTCCTTTTGGTAAGGTCTCAACATTGAATATGTAATGGCAGTTGACTTAAAACGACAAAGAGAAAAAAGAAAAGGTGTTACAGGTTTCGTTTTCAAATATAGAGTTAGAGTGACTTTAAACATCAAGAAAATCTTATTCCATCTTTAACCAAAAAAAGTGAAAATCAACAAAGCGGAATGATTTATTTTTTACACAAGTCCTTTACAGTGGATCTGGATTTATCTACCCGTTCTAGTAATTGCTGAGCTAACCTAACACCTTCTCTTCTGCGCTGTCTGGCAGTTTCAAATTCACTAGGACACTCCACTCCATCTAAGCTGATCAAACCTTGCATAATCTTTTCTGATAAATATATGCCCTGGTCCTGTAACTTCTTTTTGTCAGCGTCATTAAGCTTCCTCTTCTTTTCTAATGAGGTAATCATCTTTTCAAAATCGCTGATTTGCTCCACAGTGCCGTCTGATAATGTGTCGACTATTTTAGCAATTCTAACCATGAGACCATATTCTTCTGGATTACCGGAAGCTGTTTGCTTGACAACGGATTCCTTTGTTTGACTTTAGTGATTTATTCTTTTAACGATTAGCCCAACAGTCATTGACTTACATCAGCTTTTTCCCCGTTCAAAGTTATAACAGAGTTTTTACAAACGCCAGCACTTGTTAAAGTTGCGGTATCATCCTTCATGTTAGCTGAATACTCACGTCAATGTCATCATCAACTTGATTACATTCATAGGATTTCTCAACTTACCACCAGATACCTGAAGCTTCATTGAGGCAACAGGAACATCAGTCAATAATTTACATTTCTCTTTAAGGTCTCTAACTGTAGCTTCGTTGAAGCCCTTAGAAAATTCTTTAAAATTCAATTGTAGCTTTCTATTATTCCAAGAAAGTATCACAGTTGTGTTTCTCTCATGTTTGGAAACCTTACGATAGCCAAAGAAGGACTTGAGGCTAACTATGAACACCTTCCAAAATAGATATACCAAATAGAATATGGGATTCATTGGTAAAGAGTTATTGGAGAGAGAAGGATAATCGTATGAGCTTTTTTTTTAACGTATGAAAGAGAAACTGTGTTTCAGCCAACCGACGCAGACCACAATTATTTCGACCACTGTGGTGCCACCGCCACTTCAAATTTGGCGTATTGTAGAACAATCGATCTCATTTCAGGCTGTCTTACATAAAGTCTTTGATCTGCCCTTATTTAAAATCAAATTGAACTGTATTGTTTACTTAATACATGCATTTCATTACCGCCATGTTTTCTTTTATTTTCACTGATACTGACTCACATATTATCCCCATACCGGAATCCAGTAGGTCATATGTATAAATTTCCACTGGAGTCAGGTCAAAGGATGTTCCTGGACTGAAATTATGATATATCCCGACCGTACAGAAAGAAGCTTAAAAGCTTATAATCAAACCAGCGGCAATTGCAAGAGTGTATTCAGACCATCGAATATAACTTGGCAAGTTTCTGCAAAAATTGATGAAAATGCCGTAAAACTGATTGTTTCCATGGTTTTGAAAGACCCAAAACGAGTCCACTCTCAATGTCTTGACCTCAAAGTTATTAACAACAAAATTAATGCTACTAATTCAATACGGTTCACTGAAGCGTTGTCGACGAGCTAACAATTTTTTTAAAAGACACTTTAATGATAATAAATACAGTAATGAATTCTGCCTTGATGTAGTACAAAACTCGAAAAAAAAAAACGCCATTTCAACAATGAATAGCCTAATTGGTAAATCCAAATTTGCTCAATCTAACTCTACTCACTATACCTCCAAAAACAAGGAATACAGCTACCCAATGCAACCAAAGGAGGTGAGGACTATACAAGTTATTGTACATATAGTCAGCTCTGACGCCCAACTGTGCTGTGATCCAGACGAGACACAATAAAATATACCCAAACACACGGTGATATTTCCAAAGTTGTTTTCCTTTTTCAACAGATCCAAAAATTTGAGGTGCAAAGGCAATCACAATACCAAACACCAGCTGAAGCAAAAGATAGATAAATACAAACAAACCCATTTTGGCATGAAAACTATCGAAGAAGAACAATATGTAAGTCATATGTCGATTGCATAGATAAACCATATTTACTACTTTACGATTCAAAATGAGCTTTTCCAGAGACAATTTTGTTGTAAAAGATAAATGAAAATCCCGTAATAATAGATAGATAACTAGTTGTTTGGATGATAGCATGATGCAATAATCCCTTTCTCTTTTCTGCAGCTGTGGAAGTGGGTTGTAAGAGAGCAACACCTTCGGTGACAAGAACAATAAATAGTGTAGTAAAAATAGGATGGAAAGTGAACAGATTAAAAGGAATTCTGACAAGTACAGAACCTACAAGAGCAACAAACAACACCAATCCAGAAATGATGCTGTATTTACCAAGTTTTTCCCTAGGCGATTGTACTGCTCCGTTGGTGTTTAAAAGTAGAGGTGTTTCTTCATCTCTGAGAGCCATTTTAGATATAACCTTGAGAAAAGGGGGAGGGGGAGATTAATGTAAGTGGTAAAAGATAAAGAAGAAATAAAATTACATTTGACAAAGTTTTTATAAGGAAAAAAAATATGTCGGAATTTGGAGGAAAGGGTAATAATCACGTATGCTGCATTAGAAATTCATCGAAGTTTTTATATTTGCACATCATCCTTAAGGTTTTTCTTTGCTTCTTTTCCTCTTTGTTACCATTGCAAGGGAGACACCACTATCATATTCTTCTTTACCAGAAGAGGTGGAATCTAAGTTCTGTCTTTTTATCGATATGAGAAACATTTATTGGTCACTGGAAGGCGTTGTGCAATTCGAAAAACGTATGGCTACATCGGGATCTGACCCTGAGGTTTTTTGAGATCTGAAATTGCACAAACAAATTCTGATTGAAAGCGGGGAGAAAGTGGAAAACAATTGGATGTCAGAGGGCTTATTGTGCCTGTCTATCGGGATATCCTCAAATATAAAGCATATAAAGTGTGCGCACTCTGTCCAGAGTTGAAATCGTTCATAACTCACTTTAATATAAAATAGTATATTATTCGTTGTATCCACAGTAGTAATAATACTCCATCTTTCCTGCTTCTCATCATTGCAACTATCGAGTTGGAGTCCACTTTTATTTCGTGCAGTTTTAAAAAGCATCTCTTTATACCCATAATTTCTCATCTGATTTCGTTTACTCTCTTTTTTTTTATTGCTGTATAATGTAAACATTCAGTAAACATATTTTAGTCGTACATTTTAAGGGTAAAACCACAACAATTAGCGAAAGTCACACAAGATGACTGCCTTCTTAAAAAATTTTTCGTCAAAATTTGTTTCCACCCCTTGTTTATATAAATTTCTTTCCCTTTTATTTTTCTTTTTCACCAGTTCCTCTTCCTTCATCACACTTTTAAAAATGGTTGCTTAGTAAGTTTTAATTATTCATACACATGGAACGATAAGTAAAAAGCGCTACCTTTTTACAAATATGCAGTAACTGTCCTGTTGTACTTTTTTTGACGAAAAGATGAACAGTGGCATTATTGTCTATTTCTCCCTCTACTTCACCTCCGTTTTACTGAATGATTGACACCCATTCTGGAGTTCTTTTGAAGGATTTGAAGTGTAAGAAGAGTTCTTTCTCTTTTTTACTTTAAAAATGATTCGTACATGGTTTACATTCAGGAACTTTTTGAAAGTTCTTTCTGGGTGACATGTTACTTTTTATATGTATACCTTGTATACATCCCACTTTTTTCTTGTATACAAGAAGAAAGGTCTTGTGAATTTGCGTATCACTACATGTGAATGCTTTCATTAAAATCATGATCTGTCGTTAATTTTGGGAAACGCTTTTAAATTGGTGTACATTATAATATCCAAGATGAAAGTTAACATGTGTTTTCTTTTCTCTTCACCTTTTTTTCCTCTTTTAGTAACGTTCCTACTGTCAATGACGTTCTTGTCCCCGAAACTCTCTTGAAGAAGAGAAAGACTGACGCTGATGCCGCTTCTAAGGCTGCTGCTCAAAAGGTCGAGCTCCGTAAGGCAAGTTATCTAATTCTTTCTGAAAATGTTGTTCAAGTAGAGATGGCATACTTTTTTTGTATGATGATTTGGGGTTACCCCCATTTAAATGGCTAGATTGCACTCGATGCTGCCTATTTGTTAACCATCTTTCGGGGCTGATTTTATGTTGTATACTATTTCTCTTGAACAATATTTTATTTAAAATATTCTTTTTTACAAGATATCTAACCTATTTTATTGTTAACAGGCTAAGCTTGCTAAGCGTCGTGAACTCTTCAAGCGTGCTGCCAAGTACGATGCCGAGTACAAGGCTGCTGCTCGTAACGAGATCCGTCTCCGTCGTCAAGCCAAGGCTCAAGGTAACTACTACGTTCCCGCTCAAGAGAAGCTTGTCTTTGTTGTTCGTATTCGTGGTATCAACAACATTGCTCCCAAGCCTCGCAAGGTTCTCCAATTGCTCCGTCTTTTGCAGATCAACAATGGTGTCTTTGTCCGTCTCAACAAGGCTACCTCTGAGATGCTCCAATTGGTCCAACCTTATGTTACCTTCGGTTATCCTAACTTGAAGACCATCCGTGAATTGATCTACAAGCGTGGATATGCCAAGGTCAACAAGCAACGTATTCCTCTTTCTGACAACGCCGTCATTGAAAAGGCTCTTGGTAAGTTCAACATCATCTGTGTTGAAGATCTTATCCACGAAATTGCCACTGTCGGTCCTCACTTCAAGGAAGCCTCCAACTTCTTGTGGCCCTTCAAGTTGTCCAACCCCAACAACATGTGGAGAGAACGCAAGTTCCTCAACTACATTGAAGGTGGTGACACTGGTAACCGTGAGCACTTTATCAACAACTTGGTTCAATCCATGAACTAAATTTTTTTTAAAATAAAAAAGACAGCTCTCTATCACCACTTGTATATATTTTGTATTATAATAAAACCTATTACTTTATTACTATTATTCTACTTCAATGATATTTTCTAATGCTTGAATTATGGACTGAAGACCCGTTAAATAACCATGATCTGGCTCCATGGGCAGCTTGGGAGGACAAGTCATCAGGTTTGAATGATCACGCATTTCCTGTGGTGTCATACATCTTGCAAAGTCAATTAGCCGCACGTCAATTGTGTCTGAACCATATTGTTGATGTTCTCCATCGTACACAATAAGTAAACTGGAGCCATAAAATCGGTATCCTGGCAGACATTCGATCAAGTGATAGAGGTTGTACAACTTTTGAATAAAACTTGGTAATAATTCTGTGCGTAACCTTGTGCCGTCATGCAAAAAAAACCTGAGTGCTTCTTGAAATGATTTCTGATTTGTCAAGCAACGACCTGCATATTTATCTTGATAGACAAACGAGCGACGATTGGATTTGAATACCTAGTAGAATCATAACAATGTGAGTATAAACAGCAAAACAATAACAACATTATCAACAACAACAACGAGAAAAACACATGTTACAATTTGGACACATAGGGTTTTAACGGATTATTATTATAAAATTGTTGAGAGATAGGGGTGTTATCTAGGTGTAAACAAAAAATTACCTGCATCCCGCACACCCGTACGCCGAGTTGTCGGCTTGTTGAATTATCACATTTTAAAGATTGGCTCTTTATTTTAGATAAAGAAGCATACACTCCATGCTGCCGTGTGCCCATTTTAATGTCCAACATACAGGGCTTTCGTTTATTCACAGTCAAATCCTCTAATATAATATACTCACCCATCTTTTCATTGTTATTTAATTGTGATAAATCATCCCCAATGAAATCATGATGCGATCTATTATTATTAGAAGAAGTTGTTCCCAAGATAAAGGAACCCATGTAATGCGGTAGGAACGGGATGAATTGAGGATGGTATTGGATGATATTTTCATAGAAAGAGCGTTCTTTTGTATCTGTCACTGATTTACAAATTGCATCATGGTAGGGGAGACGAAACATAGGGACATGACCACCTACTTTATTATGTGTAAAGGGCACTAATGTCTTATTGTTGATGTTCCCACTGTCTGTCCTTGTGTTCACTGCTGTCAATGATGATGCTTTGACCATATTGTTGATATGATAAGAGGGAAAAGGGGAAAAAGAGAAAAAGAGAAAGAGAAGAGAAGAGAAATTACAAAAAAAGGAGTAATATTTATATCCAATAAATACGCGCTTCAACAAAGTATGTGTGTGCGTTGTTGACAAAGAAATTTAAGCGATAACACTTGATAGGTAATGATTGGTTGATTGAAAATATATTTATATATATATAATGGTAACAGGGAAAGGAATGCAAATAATAAATGACTATATAAGAGTGAGGGTGTGTGTGTGTGTGTCTTCTTTTTTATATGTATATAAAGTGGTATATGGAGAGAAGATGTACATGTGTAGATGTAAAAGTATATGTATAAGATAACCTAATTCAAATCCATTTGTTCGGGTTGTTGGTCGACAGAGGATGGCTTCTTTGTGGTTGAAGTGGTTGAAGTACTTCTACCTCCAGCCACACCAACGACACGGAGACGACTGAGCCACAACTCTGCACGGTCGATAGTGTCAGAGAAGACGTGAGAAACAGATTGAATCATTTCAACCGACTCAGCGCCAAAGTTCAGTAGCTTGACCGAGGTTTCTTGGACATGAGAATCAACTGGACGTAAAGCAGGGGAAGCAGCGGGTGAAGCAGTAGTAGATGAATTAAGAATAGCCCATCGAGTGGGTAAAGCAAGAATGAAGCCACGGACAGCAACCTTGGCTTGTTCAGGTAAACCTGATCCAGCGTACTTTGATATCACATCCACTACTTTACGGAGGGTATCTACGATTTCCTTTTTAATTTGAGCCAACGTAGAAGCATCATGTGTCGTTAGTGAGGTTTGTTCGGCGGAATCATGTTGATTGGATGCTAAAGAAACTAGGAACTTCTTGAGCAAGTTCATTTGCTGATCAATATGTTGAGAAGCATACTATGTAGGAATTGGTTAGCATATGTATGTAAGGAAAACAAGAAAAAGCTAATTTTTTTTTACCTGTAACCAACTTAAACAATAGCGCAAGCATTTCATACTTTCTTCACTAATGACAGCCGCTGTAGTTCCAGCAGCAGAAGAAGCATGCATGACAATTTGATGCCATTTACTACGAACTAAAGGTTGTTGACGATGATGGCGAGTAGGAGTAGGTTTTGTAATTGAATGTGGTCTATGAGGAGAAGTAGAACGAGAACAATTTCTAGATCGGCTTTTCAATGAATCTAATAAGAAAGAAGGATAATTACTAAATTAAAACATGAGAAAAAATTAAACAAGTCTTCTTCTATTTACATTCATCACGAGAATCTCTTCTTTTGCGAAGCGTTGATGTTTCATGATCATCCAATAAGACACGAGAAAGAGCAAATGTAGTTGAAGAAGCGTCATCATCATCTTGTTCTTCTTGTTTAACGGTGGTTGTCACATAAGTAGGATATCTTTCTTCCAACTAAAAACAATACTTGTTATTAAATTATGAAACAATCAAATATTGTATGATGAGACACTTTACCTTGTCAAGTTGTTTACAACCCCATTCATCCACACTGGTCAAAGAAGCGTGCTTGCCAAACTTTCCATAAATAGATTCGACCATTTCAGCTCCGTATTTCACTACTGAACTGGAATTTTTTGAACTTTCGTAGGCTTTCAAAGCAGAATTGACAATGGATATATTGGATACTCTATGCATGAAATGTGAGCTGGAGGGGGCTCTTTGAATGGTTTGATCATCATCTGCTGTTGTGGTTGATTCACTCGAGAAAGAAAGTCTTTGTTCGTTTGAGAAAGTAGAAGAAGAAGTGGGTGTAGGTAAAGGTGAACTAGGGGTGGTGGAGGGTGTAGAAAGAGGTGGTAAAGTAATAACAGGTTTGACTAAGAAAAAATAAAGGATGAGTCAGTATGTGAAGTTAGTTGCCATGGTTACTCATAATACCTTTCATTGTGGATAGTCTTGCCATATCACCCAAAGCCTCGGCAGCGAGTTTTACGTCAGGGTCCACGATATCATTCGAAGTGACTATTTCGTCGTTATCTGAAGAATTCACCAATTGTGTGATTGACATTGCTGAATTTTGGTATTGAGTCATTTGTTGTTCCTTTATTAATAGTGCAAAGTGGGAAGAAGGGAAAAGAAAGACGATTTTATTTTTGGGGAGAATGAAATATCGAAAAACATGTGAAACCATCACTCAAAGCTCTTTTTCTTCACGTGTCACTTAGCGAGCGTTTTAACTGTTTTTGTGAATTTTACAATTCTTTTAAATCACCGTGATAAAGTATCACAATCCACTTTTTTAGTGTTTCTATTTGAATCACTTGTTTTAGTATCCTTTTGTATTCTGTGCTATAATAAAAATCGAATATTTCTTATATAATGCGTGTGTATGTGTGTTTAAAGCGTGTGTGATAAACAAACAAACAGAGCAGAAAAAAATTTTTTTTTCCTCCATTTTTTTTACCCCAAACATTTTTATATTTTTACCTTTCTTGTCATTTTCGTAAATGCCCAGGAATTGTAAAAAATACATGACAGAACAAAGCTTACAAGCATTTTTACTAAGTTCAATTATTTAGACTATTGTGACTTTTGTCAGTGCACTTTCCCAGACAATATAACAAACCGAAGAAACCACAATGAGGGTTCAGCTCATGTCAATTACAGAAGGCTCTATTACGACTGGTTTCAAAAAGGACCCGAGACGTTTGTACAGGAACAACTCAGAAAATCTCCTTGTAAAAGGTATAGCATCGAGGGTCACTGCAAGTTAGGACTAGCATGCAATTATAGTCACTTTTCATTTGATCCAAGCACAGGTATGTAGAAATCCAAGTACTTGAATGGTGTCTGATAGTCATATTAACCCCATTTATTTAATTTTTTCAGGTCAAACGATATACCCACCTGAGCTGACAGAATGGTTTCAACTGCAACAACCAAAAAAACCACCAACAAGTAAAAAGAAACAGACAAGATACCGATTACCTTCAGGTTGGAAAGTCAAAGACTTGCCTCCTTCGCTTAAACCTCCACCTTCGAAACATGGATATGATTGGGATAACGTAGGCAGTTGGACAACACTATAATCTACTGCATTTATTTCATTTCTTTTTTAGCACAATAATCGATGAGTCTTTTGAGAAGTAATAAAGTTAAGGCAGTGCATGGACTTTACGCTTATAAGAAACGAGGTGGTTGTATACTGGTTTTTGAGCCTTTGAAACTTCAATAGATCTCCAAAGTAAAGGTTTTTTGATACATGCATCACTTCACCATTATTTGGATCACTGCGATAGTATCTCGACTTTTTGCCAAAGTGGATCGTAATGAACACAAGATTCACATAGTCCGTAATTGCGCCAGGAACAGCTGTATTGTTGTAAGAAAGGATGAATTCTCCAAATCGTGTTTCTTCCATAACTATCCGAATCGAACCCTTTGTATCGTTGAAATTTGAAAATGCACAATTATCCAATTTGAAAATTTCCAAATAAGGCAAGTAAAAAGAAAGTCGAGTTAGAGCGTACGTGTCGATCAACGTCTTTCGGAAAACAATGTGATGAATGGGCGCTACTTTGGGGGGCTTGCTCAAAGCTTTAGATGTAAGCTCTCCTCCAGACAGAACTACCTTTTCTAATGCATGGCAGTATTCAAATAAAATGGATAGAAATGTATTGGCGTCTTTTGTATTGGGTTCATTGCCTGTCAAAGTAATATGTGCTTCCCTTAAAAAATGGCCTATCTTGTACAACGCCGTCTTGATTTTTGCAATACGTTCATTTACTTCATTTCCTACGATATTATAACCTAATACAGCAATTTCTTCTTCTCTATCCATATTTGTGATTTCGAGACTCGTGGATTTTCCGCCCTTGTCTAGAAAATTTGTAATACACAATTCTAGTGTACGTTTTTGGCCTTTAGACTGGTGTGAATAGTATTCCACCAGTATAGTCATAATATCAATATCTTTAAAGGTGACAGTATGCTGGGGTATTTTGTCAATAAAAGTGAAGAATTCTCTCAACACCGGCATAGAAATTTTGTTGATAGGCCAAGGTTTTCCTTTACCAAACCTGATCTGCAAATAGTCCAAACGAGTGAATTTACTAATCAGAAAAGTAAGTTCAGCATCACTAGAGAGTGGCAAGTCTTTCAACTGCATTGATCTGATATTTGGGTATTGTTGCTTTCCCACATCGGCTAACATTAGCTTTGGCTCGTAAGATCTAGACTGATTTGTGGGCGGTATGTAAAATGTTGCATTGATCTCGGACAGCGTCGGTATGCTTGATAAAATAGGTTCGCACTGGATAATGTCTGCCGCTACTTTGCGACTAATGGTAATAGAGTCAAGCTTGGTGAATTCCTGGAAATGATCATTGTATTTGTCATTCCCAATCTTGCTCTTTAAATAGAAATGTCGAAGACTATTTGCCATCGTCAGCGCACAAGTGTAATATTGAAGATAGTCTTTCGCGTTGTAGTTTCTCGCAACGTTTCGTAATTTCCAACCTGCATGTTGTTCCAGCACCTTTCTCAAATAAATCCACTCCATTTCAAACACATAGTTGATGCGCTCAAAGCAAAATTCCTCGACAAGTGGACAATGAGTAATGAGTAAATGGAGGGGATCATTCTTTGGATCCATGGAGAAGACGTTATCCGGAACTTTAATACGAGCCACAGTGATCTTTCGAACCCAAATACCTGGTGAAAAAGGCGAGTTTACAATTATGTCGAGCATCCTGTTGCTGTATATCTCATCTGTAAATCCAATGTCAATCGATATATCTTTGTATATAATCATTTGCGCCACCGTCAGCCACTTTTGATTCACAAGCATGCATTGACAGAGTTCTCTGTATGTTAGTCTCCAAAATATGGAGGTTAGTATTTCATTCGGTAAGAGAATCCACCTATCCATGACGAATTGGGGTGAGGAAAGCGAAGAAAAAAGGGTGGATACGTGATTTATCATTTTTGACAACTTTTGGGACACAAAGATTTTGATTCACGACCAATCCACTTTAGGAATTAAACATTTTCTGTAGCATGCTCTATAATGCATGCTCGTGACAAGCAATCGTTTTTATTCGAAATCAGCATTAGCATCTACATAGAGTCACTCCGTATTTGATTTAAGTACATGTATGTCTGTATCAATTTATGTAAATGGTATAAACTCTGTGATATTTTCTTAATCGTGGTCCAAACTTTTATCGATGTTCTTAGTAAACGTCTCTTTTACCGGCAGAAATGCAAAATCATTCGAGTCACTGCGACAGAACATCAAGCTTTTGCCATTCAACGTGCACAAAACGTGACTACGCCAACAACATCATTACCTGTGAAAGACGTTGCAAATTTATTAAACTGCGGATTGTAAATGATTATCCAATACCTTTTTGATCTTCAGGGTGTGGAAAGTGATTGTCCAACATAGCCATATCATTAATACATCTAAAGTTGATTGTACTCTCGGGTATCTTTTAAACAAAAGCAACAGCTCTCGGCGACATTGAAAACTTTTCTACGAACCAAGGCTTTTCAGGGCCGTTTCTCAGCTTTTAACCAGCGAAATTCCCAAAAATATTCAGAGTTCCTTAATATATCATTCCTCCACCGGACTACGCAATTCTGGTTAATCAATCAATAATACATTTTAAAGTCATAAAAGACTCACCGACGTTATTAGCATACCCAGAGAAAAACTTGGCAGACAAACTTGATTATTGAAAATCGTAGAAGCGGTATTATCTTCTTTGGCAAGAGATCATAGCTTCCCAACCCGAGATGAGTTTGAAAAAAAGACGTAAAAGAAAGGAAAAGAAGAGAGAACAATGGAAATGTGATTTATTACATCAACAACTTTTGACAACTTTTTCCACGTAAGGCACTGTTACAGCAAAGAAACCATTTTGAGGAATTCTTCATTGGTTGTTCGTTAATCATTGACTACTATTATAGTGAAGAGGCCTTTTTAAGAGTTAAACATTTTTTGTCGCAAGTTCTTTAATGTTTGCGTGTCCATCTGATAGCATTGATCACCACAGTTTTTGCGACCACAGTTGTAACAGCTATTGCATTTACAAGAGAAATACACAGTAAGATAAAACGCAATGATAAAATAATTTGCGTATGTACTTACAAACGAGTTCCACATCTGCAGATAATATTGTTACAACCGTCCTACATATTCATGAAGACATCTTTGTAAGTAATCGCATTTACAATCCTTACTTGTGAAAAGTATGTACTTACTATGATTGACACAATATGTGCACACTTTGGGCAGCGGGCCCACTGTTGTTGCTCTGCCAAATCAAGGGTGCGATTATGCTCTGCCCACATATCCGCGCTTCGCTTCTCTTCATCTCGAGCCTTGTAAAGTTGTCCTGTGGCTACGTGTGTACATAAAGCATGAGTGATAAATGAGAGAAGCCAATTATACATAGCAATCTGGATACATTATAAAGTACCTTCGTGTTTCTCACTCCACTCCGTGCGGCATGTCATACAAAACCCACGATTGCATTCATAGCACTCCGTAAAGGTGCAATTTTGTAGTTCCTGAACATTTGCATCAAATACAGCACCACAGGTACCCAAAGGACAGCGAACCTACATAGGTACATACAATTCATTTAAGCATATATCAAACTTATTTATCTAAAATATACGTACTTCATGAAGAATGTACGTTCTTGTTAAGACAGTGTTCCACCAAGCTCTCTCTTCTTCGTTTGTAAATATATCAAAGAAGATATCCGATAAAACCAAGTCCTCAAACTGTTTCTTACAACCAAGACTAGGGCACTCAATGTTGTTGTAACTGTGGAAAGAAGGCTTCTTGACATAGTTTTGAAAGTACTTTCGGCTGCAATTTTTGCAAGACCAATGATCACACTCTGTGGTACCAAATGAGTCAGACTCGTCAAAGACCTCAAATTCACTGAAGCAGATAACGCAACTATCCGACGCGGGAACTGGTTTTGAACTTGAAGCTTTTGATGTAGACATTTATGTGCTTACAACAACAGAAAAAAGAAGAAATGGGATAAAAACTGAAGAAGGCAACTCAAAGTACCCTACTTTTTTATTCAACAATCCCGCAATGAATCACAACAGCTATATCACACTTGATGTTGCTTTCAGTGGGCACAAACTCCGGCCGGAAAATAAGCTGCACAATTGACTTCAAAGTTGGCGATCATCAAACATCATCAATAGCTTATACAGTACCTTGATGGTGTTTAATAAATGGAACTTTGAAATATTCCCTCACAATCTCTTATTTAAAAGATAGTTGCTTAAGTGTTACCTACTTCTTCTTAAAAAGGCTACGTGCGAGCGAGCGGAATCACAAATTAGCTCATCCTCATTTAAAACAAGTGTGCCCTGGGTTGCTTTAAAGATAGCTCACTTCTATATCCCCATGTTTCGCACTCTATTCACTCGTTCACTTCACCCACAGAACAAGGTTACTTTACCACTGCGACCTGGTCGCTTATTTCATACGAATGTGCCATTGAAACAAAACTATTTTGATACATTTAAATTCGTGGAGCGATTAGAGAAGCAAGGATTCACTACGGAACAAAGTGAAGTCATTATGCTTTCCTTACAAAAAGTGATTAATGAAAATATGCAAGATCTCACAAAAGTTATGGTGTCGAAAGCAGAAAGAGAAAAGGTAAAAGTTGAGCTTGCTCTATATGCTCAGGGTTAAAAACTCATTCAATCTAGGCCATTTATGCATATAAAGTCGATTTCGCCAAGTTGAAATCAGAAGTGCAGTTAATAGAAAGAAACGATTTCACCATGATGAAGGCAGAAAACGATCGCTTAGAAGGCGAACTGGAGAAATTAAAGCAAAGGTTGCGAGAGGAGGTGACGAGGACACAGGCAAATGTAAGACTGGATTTGAATTTGGAGAAGGGAAGAACACGAGATGAAGCAAGCGCTCAGGAAATCAAAATCAAAGAAACAGATACCCGTATTGAAAGTGAAATATCTGGACTAAGAACTCAAATGGAAGCTATTAAATTCCAAATCATGCAGTATATGGTGGGTACAATGACTGGTGCTGGTGCCTTGTTCTTGGCTTATCTACGTATGTTCAAATAGAAAATAAAAAGAGCTTCCCAATTAGAGTCTGGCACGTTCAGGCTCTCTTTTAGGATGAATACCACAGCTACTTGATTGTATTCCAAGTCTTTCAAAGCTATTAATACTTTGAGATACTTTGTCTTATCTTTATCAATTGATTCTTAATATAAGACAAATGTTGAGGCCTTATTTCCTTTGAACGTGTAAAGAAGTTAAAAGAAGTGGTTTATTCATATTGAAAAAGAGAGAAAGAGAGTAAATACATGTATTGCGAGTTGCTGTGAAAGTGTTTGAATACATCCCCTTTGTTATACATATAAGAAGAAGAAGGTGATGTGTTGTTGTTGATGGTATATAAATTAACGACCGTACTTTTGCCATTCCCACTCACGATTATCAAGAGGACATACTTGACGACTCTTTAACCAACGTGAAATACAATGAAAGTGGAAAGCATGCTATCATCAATAAAGAGTTAATTTCCTACAGTTTTCATTGTTCATTCCTCTCATTTCACTTACGTTACAAATACCCCAAGCAACTGTACATTCTTCAGAAGTGGCTGAGGCTTGATTAGCTTGACATTCAATACCTATATTAAAAATATGAGTCAATTGCTGCCAGTGTAATCAGTACACGATCCAAACTTACACAAATCCATAATATGGTTTCTACAAATGGCGCAGTTATCAACGACAATATCTATTCAGTTAAGAGAAAATTGTTAAAAAGTTGGACTCTTTTAAACAGGCATTCCATTCCAAGTACCCCAAGCCCAAAGAGCAACAGCATTCCACTACAAGTTCATTTAACTTCAGGTTAGGAGTCACGACTCTATCAAGATTTGTTCAGTTGGTGCAAATGTACCTTTTTCACTTCGAAACGAGGCTTTTCTTCTTTTCCTTTTCCCTTGATTTCCTCTACAGCAGAAGAGTTTTCTGCGGGTGCTGCAGCAGGGGGATCGATATCCATTGGTGTTGACATGCTGAAATTCGTTTACAATATGGATTTCTCGCTTGAACGAAAAGAAGAAGAAAAATATTAATCCGTGTGCGCGTTTTTTTAGGGTTCGGATGACATCGAATTTTGGCTCTTAGGAGAGATTTTGAAGTTCAGCCAAAATGGAATCAATATCTCGCATCATTGCATGATTAATCAGGCAGTGATTTCTTATGTACAAAGAGCAATTCTAGACTTCCAATGGTATTTTTATTATTATTATTATAATTCCTACTACTAAAACAGCAACTACTTTTATTGAATCTCAAATCCTTCCTCTGCCATCCAGATGGATACGATTCTGATACAAGCTTGGGCTATCATATCATCATCCAAATCCTCAGGTTTATCAGCAGTGCCTTGCATAAATTTCAATAATTCCATGACAACGTCCATCAAATCAGATAAAGTAGTACGAATCTTAATCAACATCTCTGGGTCCATACCAGACTCTCTATCTTCAACGTAATTCGAAGCCAAGTATTCCATAGCAGCTTCAAGAATTTCGAAATAAACGGGGATCATAACTTCTTGACGCTGTTGTCTGGTTTCATTGATAATCTTCTTCTCTTCGTTGTGTTCTTTGATAACGCGATCGTTGATATCGTCAATCATAATCTTGGCTTCAATAGCAACCAAGTGGATTAAAAGGGCTGGGAAATTGGCTACCGCAAAAGCACGATTCGCTGCGTTATTGGCATCATCTGAAGATGCTTTTTCCTTCTTGCGTTTGGTTGATTTTGTGTTTTGAAGGGACTTGAATAACCAATCATTACCAAAATAGCGCAATAAACATGCAATTAGTAAAATGGCCTTGTCTCTTTGAGGGTCCTCTATAGAATAGGTTAGATTTAACACCCGTTTGATATGATTTTATAAAAAATGCTTACGTAATCTACTGCTCAAAATCTGTCTTAACCCTCCTAACAAATTATCCAGCCACTTGTCCAACTTTTTCTCGGAGTCTATCTTCACTTGCTTCATGATCTAATGTACATAAATTATTTAGTATTCAGTCTGCTGCACTGAACAATATAGAAATTGTATACCTCTGAAGGGACGTCAGGCAATACGCTTGACAAGATATTCAGTGCTTCAAATTTCAGCATTTTCTGATCGCTATTCAAAGTATTGGAGAGGATAGATATCAGAGTTGATAGAGAGTACTTCAAGGACGAAGATAAACTGGGAATCTTATTATCGTGTAATAACTGGCAAGATCTTGCGTAGACTGATATGATTAATTGGGTGCACAATGTCCTGTCATCTTCCTTAGTTGTTTCTAGCAAGACTTGGAAAATATTCTTGAGCACGTCTGGATCCAACATTTTTACAAGACCTTCCTTTTTCACTGCCACACAAGTCAAAATATTCAACACTTCGTGAGTCATGTCCGAATCGTCGTTTGGCGTAAGTAATCGTGAAAGACCAGGTATGCGATCCACCATGGAAGGCTCTGAAGCCATAGATTCATAATGAGCAAAACAACCCAAGATATTTACAGCAATCTCTTTCAATACAGGATCAGGGACTTCGGCATCGACTTCATGATCTTTGATAACAAATTAGGAATTTTGATCATTGTCATTTATTCTCTTCGAAATACTTACTTGTTCTAAGTAGACGCTCAATAAACTTAAAGTTCATTCCTTTAAACACTCGTTCGATATTTTCTATGTTGTCTTGTTCAAGCAGTTTGGGGAGAATAAGCATTCCAACAAACTTGGACTCATCAGAGGCCGAAGGCACAATCATGGAGAGGCATCGATCTATTTCTGCTGTGCGATCTCTTGTTGAGCTGGTAATATTTTCCATTTTTTTTATACAGGTTACGAGAAAAATAAAGTGTCAAACTTTGAGTGAGGCAGAAAAATCATTTGGTTGCGGTTATTCAATTAAACTATTGGCAATGGTTGTTTCTGCGCAATATTCATGCTAGATAATTGTTTAAGCGAGCAAAGATAAACAAATAATAGATATTCACTTGATTTGCTATCCTTATCTTTGAGCTCTTATTTCCTCAAAGGCGGCTTGAAATATGTATCACGACTCCAAATAATTTCAAAAGAAAAAGTAATGAAGCATTCTTTTCACAAACACTGAAGCTCTCAAGCGTTCATCATATTGCATTCTTTTGGCAGAATTGGAATATGTACCTGCAAAGAGCACTATGTACGTATTTGGAGCATTTGAAAGTCTCGCAGTGTTATCGAAATTATGTAAAATTTCAAAAAATAGATTGGAAGCTGGCCCTAATCGATCGATAACAATCGATAAAATGTGAGTTTTACAAGTCGAAAGTTCTATTATTAACTGCATATACCAAAGTTTAATCTATTTACGTCGTGTTTCTGAAAATAGAAAGCCATTGAGAATATCCACCTCAAGTATCAAGCTGTTTTACGTAAG
Source organism: Mucor irregularis B50 (assembly GCA_000587855.1). Taxonomy (NCBI): domain Eukaryota; kingdom Fungi; phylum Mucoromycota; class Mucoromycetes; order Mucorales; family Mucoraceae; genus Mucor; species Mucor irregularis. Next base: position 9,796 of record AZYI01000157.1, on the reverse strand, counting down.
GAAGCCAAGTGACACTATGTGGTTCTTGCAGACGTCGTGGAACATGAAAAAAGAAAATACGAGTGTATGTATACAGAAAGCAGGGTGTGTGTTTTTTTATTATGAAAAATAATGTAATTTTGTATATTTATTTAAAGAATGAAGAAGTATGATGGTGTGTTTGTATTTGTGCATATTTTCAAGAAAAGAACATATTTAACATAAAATATTTTGTAAGCTCATATGTTTTGTTTCATCTGGTTTAAGTAGAGGTGTAGTGGGTAAAGAAGAAACCAAGACGGGGGAACTTGTTGGAATCTGTTTGTGATCAGCGGCGATTAATGATTTTTGTTGATCCGAAGCAGCAGAGCCAGCAGCAGTAGTAGATGTTGTTGGCTCCTGCGGAGGGGTCAAGGGGGTGGTGGAAACAATAGGTGTGCCAGATTTAATCACATCCATTGGCTTTAATCCTCGTTGCTGCTGCTCATTTTTTTTAGGTGTTGTACTACCTCCGTCTTGTTGTAGATTTTCGGTACTTGTGGAGGTAGTGGAGGTAGTAGTAGTAGTGGTATTTACGGAAAATTGAGTGGTAAAAGGCTCGACTTCCTTTGGCAACATTGACTTGGCCATTTTCACTCGTAAATGATCACCTTTTAAAAGTTGTTCGGTAGTTGTTTCGGTGCCATGTTCGTCTAGACTTTTCACAATATCTTTTAGGTAGGAAATGTAATCAATGGCACTCTGAAGGATCGACATTTTGTGGAGGTTGTCTTGTTCTGCACAAGACGGTATAAGTTGTTTAAGTTGTAAAATCTTGTCGTTGATACGCTCACGTCGTCTTCTTTCAATGGCACTATGAGATACTTTTCTAGCTTTTTCACGTTGATCAGCGGTAGAGTTACTGCTGTTCAAACTCGTAGGACCAAGACCAGGAGAGCTTGAGATCGAGTTATGACGACTGGGCGGTAAAGGAGGATAATTAGGCATCATGGTTGGCGACATTTGAAGCGCGTAGGGGTGATAAAAAGGTGATGGAGGAGGCTGAGGATATAATGCACCGGCAGGTGACGATAATGGTGACGAGGTGATTGCTGTGGCTGCATCTGGATTTTTAGGTAATATGCGTGGTGTAGTAGAAGCTTTACGATGAACACCTGTTGTGGATGCTGCAGCAGTGGGATTGTTAGTAGAAGGCTCGTTGTTGGCAGCACCGTGAGGAGGTTGGGGAATGAGCACAGGTGATTGTTGTGCCACGAAAGGATGTTGTTGAGGACTGACAGGATAATAGAATGGCTGTTGTTGAGGATGGTACATCTGATAGTAGGGCTGTTGTGGATGATGAACAACAGATACAAGGTGTCCGTTGGGGTATTGCATTAAAGGTGGAGGAAGGGCTACTAAGGGTGGAGCACTGTTACTACTTCTGGCAGTGGTCGTAGTAGATGGTGTTTGAGGCTTTGGAATAGGCGATGAAACGTTTTCTTCTTCTGCTTCTTCTTCCTGTTCTTTTGATTTCATACTGTGGTTATCTTCGTTCACAGAGGAATCTGAAGTTTGTGAAAACTTTCTTTTGTTATTTTTGGCCTTTAGTTGTGGAGAAGCAGACATGGTTGAAAATTGTAAAGAAAAGAAAGAAGATAAGTAAAAATTGTGTGAAAGTTATATAAATATTCATGTAATCGAAAAAAAAGGGGAGGGAAAAGTAAAAAATATACCAATAACGATTTAGATTCCTGAAGCATGGATAAATCAACACCTTGTCCCTCCATTAGATTTGCAGCATAACTCCAGTAGGCGAGGACATGCTCTCACACCCGCTTTCCTCATTGGCTAACGTGGAGGTCACGTTCTAAAATCCAAAATTGATTGATATAACTTTCGGATTAACACCACTTGCAATTTCCATCGCTTAAAAGCGCTTTCTTTTTCTACGCAAGTGAGATATTTGTATTCCATTAATTCTAGCTTTGCGCAGGATTGAACATAGTAGTGAATTTAGTTTCAAAAAAAGGGTTATGTCAACCCAACAAATCAATAATTATTGAGATCTATAAGAATTAGTGTTTGTGTAAGAGGTTAGCAACCAATCACATTTGACTACTTTTTGCAGATCTCGACCCCTCACGTTTTCCAATTCTTCACCTGCCAAAGTGGGAAACAAAAGGATTTTTTTGTCTCCCGACCACACGGACGCTTTATTGCGTTACATTTTCGAAACTCTGTTACAGTTTGTTGAATTAGACTTGCATGAAAAATCAAACAAGTATCTCTTTCAATTGACTTTGCACATGTACTTGATTTGCTTCACTCTTTTTCGTATACCAAATGAGTACCGTTTTTTTTTTTTTTTCTTACATACATGAAGAAAAAAGAACGCGTCACTTATTGTTCCAAAAAAAAGCGCGTGCCCATCAATGAGAGAGAGGGAGAGAAAAAAAAAAACCATAAAAATTGACCCACAGACTGTTTTCTTTTTTGCTCTTTTTCCTTATTTTTTTATATTTTGATTTTTTCGAGTTTTTTGGTACCTTAGCTTATACCAATCTCAAACTCTCTTCAACACCCTATAAAAAGTATACATTTTGAATAAATTATAATGAGAGAAGTTATTTCACTTCACGTTGGTAAGTCAACTATATGTACACTGTATGGATGAGTAGTATGCTAATATGTATGGCTATCTTGAATAGGTCAAGCCGGTGTCCAAATTGGTAATTCCTGTTGGGAATTGGTAAGATAATGATAGAGGCTCTATTTCAAAGAAAGCGAAAAATAAAAAGCTTTGTCTAACCTCCTCATTCCTATGAAACAGTATTGCCATGAGCATGGTATTAGTCCTGATGGTCGTTTCCCTGAAGGAACTCATGTCGACGATCACTCGTAAGTTGATAAAAAATAATCTCCTCATATCTTATGGTGCCACTAACAAAATTAATAAACAGATTTGAAACCTTCTTCTCTGAGACTGAAGGTGGTAAACATGTTCCTCGTACCGTCATGGTTGATTTGGAACCCTCTGTCATCGATGAAGTTCGTACTGGTGCTTACCGTCAACTCTTCCATCCTGGTATGTTAAAAAAAAAACGAAATCACCTCAAATGCGGTATTTATTAATACATACATTCTCCCTGTAGAACAATTAATTAGTGGTAAGGAAGACGCTGCAAATAATTATGCTCGTGGTCATTACACTGTGGGTAAGGAAATGGTCGATAACGTGTTGGACCGTATTCGTAAATTGGCCGACAATTGTTCTGGTCTCCAAGGTTTCCTCGTTTTTCACTCATTCGGTGGTGGTACCGGTTCAGGTTTCGGTTCTCTTTTGATGGAACGTCTTTCTGTTGATTATGGCAAGAAGTCTAAGCTCGAATTCTCTGTCTATCCTGCTCCTCAACTTGCTACCTCTGTTGTTGAACCTTATAACTCCATCTTGACCACTCACACCACCCTTGAACATTCTGACGTCTCCTTTATGGTCGATAATGAGGCCATGTACGATATCTGCCGTGTAACTTGGGTATCGAACGCCCCACTTTTGGTAACTTGAATCGTTTGATTGCCCAAGTTGTCTCTTCCATTACTGCCTCTCTCCGTTTCGATGGTTCCCTTAATGTTGATTTGAACGAGTTCCAAACCAATTTAGTGCCCTATCCTCGTATTCATTTCCCCTTGGTTACTTATGCCCCTATTATTTCTGCCGCTAATGCTTTCCACGAACAATTATCCGTCTCTGAAATCACCACCTCTTGTTTCGAACCCAATAACCAAATGGTCAAGTGCGATCCTCGCCGTGGTAAGTACATGGCTTGTTGTTTGTTGTATCGTGGTGATGTTGTCCCTAAGGACACCAACGCCGCTATTGCCGCCATCAAGACCAAGCGTACTATTCAATTTGTTGATTGGTGCCCCACTGGTTTCAAGGTCGGTATCAACAACCAACGTCCCACCATCGTTCCTGGAGGCGATTTGGCTGAAGTCCAACGTGCTGTTTGTATGTTGTCCAACACCACCGCTATTGCTGAGGCTTGGGCCCGTCTCGATCACAAGTTCGATCTCATGTACGCTAAGCGTGCTTTCGTCCATTGGTATGTCGGCGAAGGTATGGAAGAAGGTGAATTTTCTGAAGCTCGTGAAGATTTGGCTGCCCTTGAAAAGGATTACAAAATTATGTCTTTGAGGAGCAACACCAGGTGTAGGAGGTAAAATATCCTGCACAATTTCTTGAAATGTTTGAGGAATGGCTGTAGAAGTGAATGATTGATTCCTTGAAGCGACCAAGAGCATTAAATAATGCAGATTTAATTAATAACAAAGCACCGCGTTGATCAAAGTATTCTGGTGGGGGAGTTTCAGGCAAAAGTTCTTTTGTACGAATGCCAAACTCCGTTTTCTCTGCTTCTATAATTTGTCCCAAAGCAAGATCCACTCGAGCGAGAGATTCTTCTAATAACTCGGTACTCATAAAATCAAATCCACTGAAAAGACAAAGATATTCTAAGGCACAAAGTGACATGTCCATATCCTGATATCCGCTAGCTTGGAAAGCAGTGACTTTTCTTACAACGTATTTCTCCATCAAGGATGTACTGTGGGTTTTTGATCCAACGAGCTGGGGAACCTCAGCATAAGCTAATATAGAATACTAGACATCATCACAACACATTATTATTTAGAACATTTTAACACCTCGATCACATCTTCTATTATCATGTCATAATCAATAAAATATTTTTTTAAATAATATTAGTGTAACGTTGAAATGTTGTTATTTCACTGTTTGCTACAATGTGCAGTGGCACCGTGCCTCGTTTTAAATTGTTTCTTTCTAAATATATGAACGTGCAACCCCTACACCAAACACTCATTTCGAAACCATAAAACAATGCAGACGACAATTATATTTAATTTTTTTATTTATTTACAAATGCACAAAATTTGAAACAGATTCGGACTACACATATCTAAATCTAAATATCAAGCAAAAAAAATTGTCAGTAAAGTTAAAATCATTGAAAGCATTCAACTAGACAGATCAATGACAGGCTTAAATTGTAATATAACTTTCAGTACACTTGTTAACATAACTCAGCATAAGCCACCACTCGAAAATTTTTCGTAGCGGAGCTCTAAGACGGCTCTTCCTATTTTTTGATGTGTGTTGTTTTCATCTTGTTATATTACAAGGAAAGCCTTTGTACGTCATTGTCTTCGTCCATTACAAGATACTTACATGTCACGCAGCCTTGTCTGTGTTCCAAGAAACTTCGAGAACTCAAAAATTACTTTTTAACAGAGTTGATTCTTCCATACGGGAAATGGTCGCGTCTTATTACAAAGTAAAGATAGTAATCTATTGAAAAAAGATTCATCAGTAAATGTAAACAAAAGGGAAAAAATCAAGAAAACCGATTAAAGTGTGTCGGGAAGTTATACTGGCAAGTATCAACAGCACTCAGCGAAGCACTGCGGTTTATATCATCATGGTCGATAAGATAAAATGAAGACAAAGTATGGTTTTCGTCATTCACAACTTTAATCCTTTTCTTTTCGTGGAAGTTAATACATACCAAAACAGTTTCATAGTTTGTAAAGAAGTAAAAGTAAATCCTCACTCTCATAAAAAGATTTTTATACCTTGACGAAGAAATTTTTTTTCGAGGTGTCCAGTCACGGTAAGAAGAGCCATAATTTAAACACCGTTCGATTTTTAAGATTGATTGTACCTTGAGGTATTCATTTTTATGCAAAGATTTACAGAACAAAACAATGAGAGGAACGAATATGTAAGGTTTATTTGATATTTTGGAGCCGCGGAGAACGGGATATAAAATTGACAGATATAATGTGTAGGAGATTAGGGGGAAATCGGGTGCTATAATTTCGCATAAAGGAATAAGTTACATAAAAAAATAGAATAGAAAGAATAATAGATAAAGATTTTAAATGTGCATTTTGAAGCTTGCAGGCTCGGTAGTCTCGCTCAGTCTGTTAATATCAATGGATGCGCTTTGACGGTTTTGGATAGAGTCCAAGGTAATTATGGGTTCTCTCTTTGAATTTTGGTAGCGTTTAGCAGGATTAGGATCCTCAGGCTTTGGAACACCGAGCTCATCTGCCTTTGTAATAGCCAAGTTGACACGAAGTGCCAATCGATATTCAAAGTCATATTTGCTGAACTTCAGAGCAGATTCCCAGAAGGTTCTACTGCGCACCTTGTTGTCCATACCCCAAGCAGTAACACCAGCTTCCCAGAATGCGAAAGGTACAATCCACTTATCAACTTGAATCTCCTCCTTGTGATCGATAATCCAATTCAAGTGAATGATTGATTCCTTGAAGCGACCAAGAGCATTAAATAATGCAGATTTAATTAATAACAAAGCACCGCGTTGATCAAAGTATTCTGGTGGGGGAGTTTCAGGCAAAAGTTCTTTTGTACGAATGCCAAACTCCGTTTTCTCTGCTTCTATAATTTGTCCCAAAGCAAGATCCACTCGAGCGAGAGATTCTTCTAATAACTCGGTACTCATAAAATCAAATCCACTGAAAAGACAAAGATATTCTAAGGCACAAAGTGACATGTCCATATCCTGATATCCGCTAGCTTGGAAAGCAGTGACTTTTCTTACAACGTATTTCTCCATCAAGGATGTACTGTGGGTTTTTGATCCAACGAGCTGGGGAACCTCAGCATAAGCTAATATAGCCTCTGTACGACTTCCCATCATATCCAAACAGGCACCAGTCAAGTAACGGAAAATTGCAGGTGACCAATATTCCTCCTTGTAAAGCATATTAAATGTTTCAGCAGCTTCTTCCCACTTGTGCTCCATCATAAGGTTGAAACCAATTTCATAACTACAAGCGTGTAATACTTCAATCTCGGCCCATTCATTCTTACTAATCTCCACGGCATAGGTGAAAGATTGAGTGGAGAGCGTCAAATTACGAGCAAGACGAGAGGTACGTCCAGCAAAATAAAGGAAGAATGCAGAATTGGGGTATGTTCTTTGGGCATCCAGTAATGTTTCGATAGCAGGTTGAGTGTACTCATTTGATAAAATTTGTGGACATAAAGAAGTGAGAATGGTATAATACGCCAGTAACATAAGTGAAGCCATAGGTGATCGAATTCTTCTCTCTTCTAAACACAGTTTCAATAATGCAAACCCAAGATGTTTATCCGCTTTCCAGCCAAAAGCGGAAACAATGCGCAAAATCTTTTGTGGAAGCGTAGATAATACAAGATGAACAGCACCAATACTATCAGAAAACCATCAGTACATTATTTCATAATATACAGAAAACTATAACGTACCCAAACTGAATACCAGAAATTGTGTCACGATCGATAAAATCATTGTAGATTTGTCCCATACGCTTGTACTCTTGCCACACTAAACTATAACTAGCGTAGGCTACAAAAACAAAGACCATCTTTGAGCATAACACGTACATTATTACACTCTCATTCCCTATTTACCTCTTCTCAAATTCATTCCGCACTTGATGTAACCCATCACATTTTCTTGTAATAATTGTAAGATAGCAATTTGAAGACAACACTCAGCCTTAGCCACGTGGGCACGTAATACACCATTAGGAATAAATGAAACGCCGTCTTTTTGGATAGATTTCATTGTGGCTGGTTTAGGGCTGGAAGGCAAACCAGCTGATTTACGCGTAAATTTGATGTAATTGTAGTATGAACTCATTGCTTGATAGACAGAATCGCCCATAGTTTTCTTTGTAGCAGCATCGATTTGAGCATTTGCGATACTGTAAGTTGTGGTAAGCACGTCAATAGCATTTTTAACCATAGATTCGTCAGTGGTCTAATAAAAAAAAAATATTGACATAAGCCTACGCTCTAAAATGGGAATATCACGCTATTATCAAATCAATTACCATAACAGCTATAAATAAATACACATCAGTAAAATTGAATCTCAAAGAACATACTTATTACCTACCTTTTAAGAAAGCCATGGATCCAAGACCCAATGCGTGCAACGGATCACTATTTTAAATGAGATGTGTTACTATGCGTCATGTGCTTGACTAAAAGCTAAAATTACTGTACGTTTCGGCTTGTTTCTCAAAAAGCTTTTTGGCCTTCATAAATCGGTTGTTGAAAAGATGGCGGATAGCACGAAGTACAGGTTCATCTAATTTTCCCAAATAGAAAAAAAAAAAGTAAGCATTCCATATTATCAAAGTATAAAAAAAAACATCTACGCTTACCTGCTCTTTCTTGTTGACGGGGTGATAAGTTGTTAGCTTTAATGTCTTTGGTATCGATCTTGTTTAAGGCAATAAGATTGGCGCTATAGCTCTCCACGTCTCCAACTTCCTCACTTGCACGACCAGAGAGCTCAAAATTATGTCTTTGAGGAGCAACACCAGGTGTAGGAGGTAAAATATCCTGCACAATTTCTTGAAATGTTTGAGGAATGGCTGTAGATTCTCCTTCAGTGGTGGATTTGAGCTCTTCGACGTTCTTTTCCTCCACCCCTTCTTCCTCGTGAACAATCTTTTCCTCCTCGATTACCTTTTCTTCGTGAGAAACCTTTTCATCTTCATGACTGACGGTAGTAGAGGCTGAAGTAGCAACAGAAGTATTATCATCAGTCATCGATTTAGTCTCACTATCAATGTCATCACCACTATGAAGATCCTCCTCAACTTCTACAGAATTTTCAACCTTTTTCTCGGTTAAAATTTCGTTTTCTTGGTTTTGTTTCACAGTATCTTGAAGGGCACTAATAACCAGACCTAGCTCCTTGGGTACTTCACCATCGTCATCACTTGAGGTTTCTGATTCACCATCATCCACATTGCGTTCCTCAATTTTTTTTGTAACTTCAACCTCTTTCGCGCTTTCATCGGCGGGAGTTGAAACCTGCAAATTATCTACTACTGCCTCAACGGAAGGTTCCGAGGGAGCAACTTGATCTTTTGCTGTGGAAGATTGATTGTCAGACATATGGAAAGTTTATTTCAATTGTAACAGAAGTTTGAAAAAAAAATAAAGAGAGGGAAAGAGAGAGGGAAAGCCAGGGAAACGAGAAAATTGTTATATTGCAAATAACTTTAAAACCCATTTTCACATCTCGGATTGGTTCTTTTCTTGAAAAGAAATCAATATTGTGCTACATAATTACTGCAACACAGACTCAGTTCAGGTCAGTATTTTAAACAGCATATTTTTTTTTTTTCACTTAGCTCATCAAGTGATTTTATTGTACTTCCACCATCAATTAGACACTTTTTGAGAGAACGACCTTAATAAATCGCAAGTGGGGACAGTCACAAAAGATTAGTTCAAGTGCTCGATTTTTGCAAGAATAATTTGTACCTACGTCCCTAGACCAACTGAAGATCAGCAACGTTCGTCCCTAAACCATCCGAAGATCAGCAACGCTGTTGTCGAACCGTCTCTTCGTTCAAGAAGGCAGTCGAAAGTGATTTGAACTTATCAGTGTTGAATTGACTGATTTTATTTGGTGAAAACGCGGGCATGTACGTTCCAAATAGACAATGTGAAAGGCCAGAGATGCCAATAGCCAAAGAGGATAGCGCGTCGCGAGACTTTGCCGCCTTGCCATTCTTGACTGAAACGCAGGCCGGATTGATGCACAAAAATGAGCCTTTGATAGGTTTTTGATTTTTCCCTTTTGGATGCGTTAGCTTTTGGAAGCAAAAAAGACAGAGCTGAGAGGTGTTATGCTCGTTGGTGATACACACTGTGCTCCTTTTCGACCTCAATTCCTCCAACCATTTTCCACCGTATCTTCGAAAACCTTTAAGTGTTGAT
>KK076524.1:211201-246419 GCA_000587855.1 Mucor irregularis B50 | reverse complement strand
TGTTCAAATACAAGCGGTTCGTCTTCACCATCTTCTTGGAGCGTAATTTCATTGAACAGCAAGTGGTTGGTTATACCGTTAGCAGCTTTCTTGGCTATAACATAGACGTACCAAAGTTAGTGAGAAAGAATTTTCAACAAAAATTATTCAACCTACCATATGACATTATTGGAATTCGACGAAACTGTCGTTGTTGCTCAAGAGGTCGATGGATATTTCTTTGCTAAATAAAAAAGCCTTTAAAGATGCGCACCAACCATAGCCTGGTATTCAAAAAGTGCATGCAAATATCTATAGACGTGACGATGAGATCAAAGCTTAAAATGAAAAGAAAGTATGATAAATTTACTTTGTATGATAGTTGTTCCATAATGATGAGAGATGTCTATGTGTAATTGATCCAGTATTGGAATATCAAAATTGTATTCATTTGATCCAGGAATCTTTCGTGATATGTCAAAGTCTGAAAAACTTCTTTCGATAGAGGGATTGAATGTCTACGATGTGCAAAAAAAAAAAAAAACTCATTAGCGTGAAGAAAAACCATGAAACCGATAAAGAACTCACAATTCTTGTGTTTAGCTGATTAGGGTCTCTAGCTACTTTCCTGTACACATGGGACCAGAAAGTCACGTCCATTAACTTTGGAAACAGATTATTAGGCTCAGAAGGTGCAACTATAAGTCGGATTTGCTGATTGACGATTTCCACTTGTTGAAATAATGCGGCGCATTGGACTTCAATTTGCTGCAATCTGCGCTTCAAGGTATCCATTGTTAGGCATTGTTGTACGTCTTCTGCTTGGATTTGTAATTGGTTTTGCTCTTCAAATTGCCTCAAATTGTTAAGGTGGTTTATTTGCATTTGAAGAAATGTTGACGTCTCTGTTGCTAGCTGTTGCTGTTGCAGTAAGTCTTCTTGTGTCAAATCTGCACTGCGCAATTGTTGTAGGCGGGCTTGAATGGTTTGTGTGGCAAGTTCAATTAGTTGTTCAATATCCCTTCTTCGGATGACATTTCTTGCAAAGTTAGCTGTATTTTGCATGGCAAGACGTTCGAGTGCTTCTGTTAAGTTGGTCTCTATTTGTGTTCTTCTCCGTCGTAAAAATTGTAAAATACGTTGTATTGACTCCAAAAGTTGAAGAGTGAGAGGATGTATTTGGTTTAGGCGAAAATGTAGATCAAAAGTAATTGTAACGTTGCCGTTTCCCTCGGCAATTGCCCTATCCATTTGTTGAATAACATTATTGATGGGTTGAATATTTGGTCGTAACAAGTCTAGTAGATTATTTATTGGTGCGGAAAAAGTTTGTAATTCGACGTTGATGTTATCTGTTTCGGCAGGAAGGTTTTCAATAAAGATATTATTTAGTGATTGCAGCAAAGTGAGTAGCTGGTCAGCAAGACTGTTGGTGTGATTTAGCTGATTAATTGCACGTTGTAGAGCTGGAGCCCTGTTAGTGTATCGCTCAACAAACTCAGTGTGTTGGGTGTTGAAAAAATGAACCAGCATTAAGAGAGTGAAATTTATTGCATCTTGCCGAAGAATGGAAAATTCTTCAGCAGTAGCTCTAAAAATATTCTATAAATATAAAAAGAATCAGTGCTCGTACTAGATTAGGTCATATGTGGTCATCAACCGGATGTACCTTGTATGGCTTGTAAAGAGGCCTCAAAAGAGGACCTAGCTTACATTTCCGGTTAACGGATTGAGTTTTCATTGTATCATCTACAGGAGGCGGAGACGGGGGCGGCGGTGGTGGTGGTGGCGGTGGTGGTGTTGGTGGTGTACCAGGTGGATTTCGCTTTCGTTTTCCTTTAGTTTATAAAAAAGCATGTATAATAATGAGTATATTTGTAGTCATCAGCTTCTCCTGTATTCTTACTTGTCATTTCTTAGGGCTAGTTCATGAGAAAGAATATAGAGATATCCTCTTTCTTTCTTTCACCTTTATATACTGTTTTGTTTAAAAAAAAAACTTGTATTTCCAGTACGCTTCACAAGAATTTTATTGGACTGAAGATCAGTTCCCTGGCCATTTGTTCTGAGAACATAGATGTACGTACTCGGCCAATTTTTTGTTCCAAGAACGTAGATGTACCCGGTTGAATGAGTTTAGTGAAGGAAATAAAGGGGTCATTCATTCTGACCAGCTTTCATTATCGTGCAATCAGGCATAAAACAAGTTGAATACATTGAAATATACTCGCTTTTCTCTATAATTTTCTTGGTCGTTGCAGGTTTATGTAAGTAATGCTTGCATTTCTTACCAGCAATCATTTCATTCAAAATTTAATTCTTGATTTCTTCTCGCAATGGTCCAAACCTTGTTCTAAAAACAGGATCATTTATGATTTATCAGAACTTTGTTTACTTTCAAAAGCTAAACGAATGCATACTTTTTATATTTGTGTTACCAATTTCAGATTTTTTTTCTATTCGCACTGAATTTCATTGTTCTGCCTCCCCTTTTTACTCTTATCCTTATGCGTTGATCAACCAGTTTTTCTGGATCTGGACTCGCCTGACAAATATATAGCCACTTCTGATGTTTTTTTATCAATTAGCCTCTTTGAAAGGGAATAATAATGATTTGAAGAGTTGGACTACTAAAATGCTTTACTCAGAAGAGTGTACAATCAGATCTCCAAATACACAGGTAAATCATTTGACTAAAGCATACTCTACACAAGTACTGTACAATTTCCTAGTGCCTCTTTTGTCAACCTCCTCCCTTACTTTTGTCCCAACAATTTAAACGGTAATTGAATTGCTATATACTTGGACGCCCGGACTATGATGATGACCGGACTACCTACACAGCCATATGAAAGAAAATGTAAAATAAAAAATAATAATACGCGTTTACTGAGTTATGAAAACTATCTTCTTTGTTGTGTAAAGTCGGAGTTGCCTAAGTGTATTCAACCATTGCTTTTGATGAGAGAAATTCATGCGATGAATTTCTCTTATGGATGGTCGGACTTTTAGAAAAGTTGCCGCCGAGTCTTTTATAAATTTGCCCGATGGTCGACCGTAGATGTCCGGTCCGAATTGTTTTTAACGACAGCTTAAAATGTTGGGACATACGTAGGTCCCAAAAAAAAACGAGTCACACTCTGCAATCCATCTCATTGGCGAGGAGCCAGAAGCAATCATTTTTAAAACACCGTCTTCTGACTCTCTCTCTTCACAAAGCTTATTCTTATACTTACATGAGCTTTTTCTTAGTGCTGAAAGCGTGGCAAGCTATTCGAGGCAAAAATAAATTTGTGTTTGTATATCTTGGAAAAAGGCGCAAGACAAAAAAGCAAATTGTGCTGCTTTTACAATTTTGAAAAGATGCACTTTTCCCAATTTGAGGCAATTCGATCCAATTAAAATCTTTGTAGAATGAGGGTGAGATATCTCGAGTGTAACTCAGTTGCATGAGCGCCTTCACTCATATCATTCATCGGCCTAACGTACGTAGACTAAATTAGTGCCTGAAAGAGACACAATAGTTTCCTTTTGCTTATTGCATTCTGAGGAATAAGGTCTCCGTTTACAATACTTTTATCTCATATATCCCAACCACTTTTAATAGAGGCAATAGGATCTATTTACCATGTTCTCGAAGGAATCTCGCAGACCCTCTATGCATCGTCAACTTGCCTTATGCAGGTACGTTATTAATTTAACTGTTGCGTATGATATCAAATTTACTTGCTGTGTCATCTTGTGTATACCATGATTGCAGGGAATTAGTGGAACTGGTATTATAAAGTCTAATGTTCTAATACATAATGAATAGATACAACAAACTACTACCAATTTCAAGTGAAATTCAACGGAGAGTACTTCTTTTCGAAACTTGTGTATAGTGTCTTTCGCTTTCTAGGTCCATACAACTTGCCAGATGGCGTTAGTAGTGAGAGTTTAATGGAAAAATACGCTGGACATCTTTAAAGAAAGTTCCATTTTTTATTGATCAATTCCGTATTTTATCAGTTTGTTGAGGTTGTTTCAGCGAGGTTTGCTGTATACATCATGCTACATTATTATCCCTCGACGGTTGAATACGATTTTCGTGTAAAGAGTGTTACATAGAATAGAATTAGCACTGTCTCGAGTAATACATTTCCGAGACGCCCGAGAAAAAAACATGAACTGATTGAATTTGTGTTGACAACGGGTTGAGTTAATGCATTAAAGTAAGTCTCGTTCGGATTTCGTTGATTGGCTGATCCATAATGGCCAGATCTGGTACAGGCTGAATTTCAAATTCTCATTGGTAGGTGGCAGAGGGATAAAAATCCCCCCATGCTGTCATTTAACTTTTTTTCCACCCCCTCTGTTCTTTTTTTTTCTCTTTATTTCTTACATTTTATATTTTACTGCAAATGGTCAAATTCTATCAACATGTATTCAACTATGAGTACGTATTTAAAAATTATAATTAAAATTTCGAGTCAATTTCATTTATATTTATTTTATGTAGCTTTCAATGGCAAAATGTAACACTTGCCTTTTGGCTTAGATATCCTAACCCTTTTGCTTCGCATGGTGAGAACATTTACACAATGACGTACAATATCGCATAAACTAACCGCCTATTCTATCAGTCCTTGCTGTTGACGTATTAGACCGTTATGTTGATGAAAATGGTGTATTAAAGACAACAAGACTTGTGTTGAAGAAGGGAAAAGTACCCAAGTGGTTCCCACAAAAAGTAATTTATACAAAATTTTTCCATTTGGAAAAACATTTATTAATTCAACATTTGTAATTTTAGCTTATTAATAATTCAGAGGCTTTCATTATTGAAGAATCAGAAGTCGATCCTAAAACCAAAACTATGATTACCCGCACAAAGAACTTGAATCACGTTCGTGTCATGCAAGTGGAAGAAACTCAAATTTTCAAACAACACGACCAAAACCCTGAATGGACTTCTTGTAAAACTGAAGCTCGTATTGTCTCCAAATTTGGCTGGGGAATGACTGGCCGTATTGAAGGCTTTGGACAAAGTACTTTTATTGCCAACACAGCAAAGGTAAAGTTGTCTGTTTAACAAGATATTGATAAAATAGTCCATATTCTAACAAGTTCTTTATGATTATAATTAGGCTCGTAAGGGTATGCAACATATTTTACAAATGATTCGCGACAAACAATCTCGACCTTTCCTTGCATCAACAACCGTTTAAAGATCCATCATACCTATTTTATTTCAACCAATGTCTCTTTATCCACTATAACCACCACCCTTCTCCATTTCTTTTTCTTTTTCCCTTCATAGGCAAACTTTTATTTCACAGCCTATTTTGATGGACTCTTTGTATATATTCTTTTTCTTTTCCTTGTAATCAATTGCGCTTAATTCCCTTCTAGTTTCTTTTCTTTACCAAAAACTTTAAATAATAAAAAAAGCACACCACCTCACGTTTCCATGTCGAAGCTGTGCCCTGTTTAAATTTATCCGTTTACCGACAGAGCCTAAATTTTAAAGTTACACAAGATGAGATTTACGTTTATTTTTTCATGTGAACCTGGGAAATAATTTTATTTTGTCGGCGCAAAACAAGGTCAGAATGAAATGAAAAGTATCCTAGGGTTGGCTTTTGACAGGATACCTTGAGTCGTAGCTCTTTTTCGTTTTCGAAGCGCCTTATTCAATTGCCTTGTCCTTAGGTTTCCTTATCGATATTCATGTCGCATTAGGAGCCCAACACACTCTGGCAAAATTAATAAAGTTTTATATTTTCTACGTTATGTTTACGTTAATACAAATACAGAATTAGTATTTTGGAAAGACGTGGGATATAAAATAGTATTTCCCTGATACATATCATTCGAATTGATCTGATTGAAACTATTGATATGGTCAATATGAGTACTGCCATTGATAAAAGTTTCTTTTCACCAATGAATTCCTCATAAAAAACGTTGTGTTTGATATGGCGTGTATATGATAGGCACGTAATAAAGGAGCGAATTTGATGGGACTTTACGTACAACCATTGTACGTCAAAAGCGTCACTTCATCGATCCACATCAGTAAATGCTTGCTTGATGCTAATTTTTGGTTAACCCTTAGTAAAGATATCATTTCATAGGTATTATTGTGCATGCGTGGAGTTTTTTAGCAGTCATTTTGGGGGCTTAAATAAGGGACCTTGGTTTTTTCAAAAAAAATCGACTTTTAAATAAATTGAACAATTCGGACCATTTGGTCCGATTTTTGAATATTATCAATGCTCTCTCCAAGAATGTAAATATCAAGCCCAAATTAACTTTACAAGATCTCTAAAAGCATACTTGACGGTCTTGTACATCTTTTTTATAGCAAAATGAAAAAGAAAAAAACATATTGCTTTGAACATAGTCTTGACCACTGTAACAAATTATCAGGGTACAAATGGTAACGATTACATAATAGAGGGGCCCAGATTTGGGCTATCATACATATAACATTCGTATTTATGTACGCCATCTCGTCACGATGCATCTAGAATACTCGCGTCTGTACGCGTGATCCGACTAATCTCGATTGTGTAGCTTCAAATAATTGAGCAATCATCCCAAGCATAAAATAATACCATTATTCATGTATCTATTGTTTATTTCATTAAGTTTAATATTACAATTTGGCAGAAATCAACAACATCATAGGTCTTCTTAATTCGTCAGGCATACTTGCAATCATACTCTCTGCGGGCATAGGTTCAACGATCTTTGTGATTTTGAAACCGTGTTGAACTAAAGTATTGATATAGGTACTGAGAGTTTTATGGTATTTGACGACATCTGCTCCCAAGAAGTTAGCCTTTCTAGCACCCTCGGTAAAGTAATTATCAACGGGCCAATGCAAGGGCTCGCCTTTTTCATTGTAATACCAATCACCGGTTCCATAAGCAGTGAAAATAGGATTCTCGACAGAAAAAACAAAATCGCCACCTTCAACCAACAAAGCTTTGATCTTGGTCACAATCTCATTAAAGTCAGGGACATAGTGGAAAGCCAAGGAACTGATGACAACGTCAAAGGAATTATCGGGATAATCAATATCCAGCATACTCTTGACTTCGTATGTGATAATTGGAGAGTCGGTTTTGGACTTGGCCATCTCAATCATTTTGTATGAATTGTCGACACCAACAATCTTTGTTGCACCGTGTTCAGCTGCATACAGACAATGCCAACCATAACCACAACCCAAATCTAAGACGCGTTTACCCTTAAAGTCAGGCATCATTTGCTCTAATTCATGCCATTCACCGGCACCGGCAAGACCGTTCTTGGAGCGAGCCATTTGGCTATACTTTTCGAAAAAACTAGGATCGTCGTATTCGTTCATTGTTGCTTAAAGTCAAAAAGGGGATAAAGAAGGGTCTAATTTTTTCTTTTTGAAAGCTTTTTTTTCTCTTTTAAACTTGTTTCGGAATTTTAAGATTCCACTAGATTGGTTTGCTGCGGTAACACGATCAAATTTGACCGTGGTTTTAGATTCTTTTTGAGTGATCCATTTTAAAATCAGCATGTCGCTAACGTTAATGGTAGAGAAGTAACCTTGGAGGGTTTACATTTTATTTCTTTACCAATTGTGGTTTTCAATGCGAGAGGATTTCAGAGAGTATGCCAATTTGGTTGAGTTCCAGGACTAGCGGTCCCTTTTCGCTTGAGGGCAACAATCAATCAAAATCATGACCTGAATGCGAAATTTATCACGAATGCATAATTCCGCGACTGTTACAAATTTATCAAAGCTTTTATATCAGGAATAATATTCTTTGGCGGCAGCCTGCGCATAATATTTTCTCGCACGTATTTGAAATATGGCAGTCATATAGTCAATCAGCACTGTATGTTTCCGTAAAGACAAATGAGAACAGTACAGCGTGCTACCTCTGGAGTTCGCAACTTCGGTACATGCAACCAGGCAAATGTTAATAAGTGTAGCCAACGCGGCCAGAATATTATCATTCGCCTTAGTTGCAAATCATGCAAGGAAATTGTTATAAACAGAGAAGATCTTCGTTTACACTGTATACAAACCACATTGTAACAACAACATCTCGTCAAAGATATTTATACCATTGCAGGTAGTCATAATTTGGGTTCCTAAACTCCAACAATCATCCAATCCGAGGATATTGTAAAGTTAGGCTGAATTTTCAGCATTGAAGAAAAGAGCCATTATATTTTGAAGGTGTTGATGTTACGAGGGTCTTAACAACTTCAAAGATTATAAAAATTCCCTCGTTGACCAATTGTGTTTCTTCACCTACGAATCCAATGTGCAACATCTTTTAGCTTTATCTTCAATCTTGCTTTTAAAACCCTCGAAAACATAGGAAGATTTGCACCGAGATTTGGAGCATAAATTTTATGAAGATTTAGTAGAGCGTTTCTGCCCTCAATACGAATACAAAACTTGTAATTCTGACCATTGGACCAGTTATGAAGCGGAAAAAATTGCTGTGCTTTTAAAAATCTCAAAACTGATCAAATAAGCGATACAAAAGATGGTTCAGGAAGAAGTGAATCACTGAAATCTCCTCAAATCAAAGATGCATCGAGCGCGCTTTTAAAAATCTGTAGATTTCACGCACTTCAAAATCAGTTGCTATCATACACCTCTTTAGAAGCAAAAAAAAAAAAAAAAAAAAAAAACCACTATCATGAATACTGCTATTGTATCTATGAAAAAGAAGCTGCGAAAAGATATGGCAGCACGTTTGGGACAACTGAGTACCAGCGATTTACTCAAGCAATGTAACAGTTGGAAATGTCAACTTATATGCCAGTCAAACTCACACTTTCTTTCTGTTGAATTCTGCAGCTGATCTTGTCTTTAAGCAACTGCAACAATTAGAGCAATTCCAGAAAAGCAAAAACATCAGCGTTTACATTAGCATGCCCTCATGTGAGATCATGACCACCAACATTATCCACCATTTGCTCAAGTCTGGTAATATTACTCTATAGCAGCTTGGATAAAATGAATATTAAGTATTTCCTTTTTCAATCTCAAACACAGATAAGAATTGCTATATACCTCGTTGTACAAAAACCACCATGGATATGGTCAAGATAACCAGTCTGGAAGATTTTGAGTCACTTCCTATCAATAAATGGAATATACCTGAGCCTCCCCTGAATGAGGCACGAGTAAATGGTATGGAGCACACACCTTGACTATCACTGACAGGGAGATTAATGTATATGTTACAGCTCTTGATGAAAATGGAACTGGATTGGATTTAATTCTAGTGCCTGGAGTTGCTTTTGATAAAAACAAGAACAGAATTGGACATGGAAAAGGGTAATAGATCCGTAATCATTCGTTAAAAATGCCGCTTCTGATGTATGATTTCTTCAAACAGTTACTATGACAGATACATTCGCAAAGCCAATGCTTGGGCAAAAGACCACAATGTTTCGCCTCCTAAAACTGGTATGTAATTCTTTGCTAGTTTGACATATTGACCAACACTAACAACACATACCCTTTATCCTATCCAGTTGCACTTGCTTTGAACGAACAAATTGTCCCAGTAGGCGAGATTCCTTTGGAGGAGACAGATCAAATACTCGACTATGTATTAACACCAGAAACTATTTTTTAAATCGCTATGAAGTATATATGTAATGATTTTATTAAAATTTTTTTAAAAAGAAAGAAAAAAGATATAGTAATTATGAATGAAACTTGTACATGAATAACATAAAAATATGAAAGCACACACTTTTATAAATGTAGTTTTTTCTTTCATGGTGGTGGTGGTGGTGGTGGTAGTGGAGCGTATAGTCATTATAGAGTAGTCATGCTTTAGAATGATGCTGAGCCGACCTAAATAGCAATAAAAGTTAGAATATCGTTGTTCTATAGAGCACTTTTCGCTAAATCACTTACTCTGTCCTTAATATGTTGCAAAAATTGTTGGTAACTCATGATGTTGTCTGTACGGTCTTCAATCAAGTGAGCCAAGAACCATAATCTAAGATAGGGATCACCGTCTTCCTTGATTAAGTAGAGGGTGGGGTAGTAGTTGCCACGTCGCATTTCCCTCAGTTTACCCACCAATGTGTTGACCTTTCTGTTGAGAGGTGTCTCCAAGACGGGTAAAGTGATCTTGCCGCCCTTTAATCCTTCATAAGACTTGACATTGAAGAGATCAGCGCAAAGTTGAGGAACCACATTGCGACCAACCCAGATATAAATGTTTTGACCATTTTCCAAAAGATAACAGCCGTGCACTTCCAAATTTTCAGCTGTCAAGTTAAGGGCGGGTGGGAAAACAACGCCGTTTTCGGAGAACTCTCCGGCGTCAGCAGGCATATTATGTAAAGAGTAGAGATTGGCATAGAGATAAGGAATCAAGAGTTGCAAGGGCATTGTGTTTAACATATTCATAGCATTGGATCTCATATCAGTAGGAATTTGAGAGCTTTGACGTAAACCGTCATGCTTAATCAAACCGAGTGCAAACAAGGGAAGAAGCTTGAGGTTTTCGGGAGCAGTCAATTGAGGAGTGGAACCTTGTCCAGATCCCAAAACGTGAGTCTTGTAGACACCCATAAGATCGACAATCTTGTTGACGATAGCATCACGAGCATCGTCTAATTTAGAGGATAAACCACGCTCAACAGCCTTCACACCGAGGTAGGCAGTGATAGCTTGTTGGTTAGCGCTGGCATATAACTCAGAGATAGAGTTACTGACAGGCAAGCACATAGTGATGACACGAATACGTCTCTCACCAGTACAAGAGGTATGTAATAAAGCGGTTTGGAAACAGACAGTGGGAACCTTGAGATCGTCCTCCATGGTGACCTCCACCACGTAGTTTTGATCACGAGGCACGTTGGGAAGGGCCAAAAGATCAGATGAACGGATAAAGAAGTTACCGTGGAAAGCGCTCATACGTAAACCACGAGAGGCACGGATACGAATGACAGCTTCCAAACCAATTTGTTCAGCCAATAACTCAGAGAATTCATGAGCGAATTTAAGAGCGTCTTCTGTACGGCTTGCGTTAAATCCAGGATAATAGTAAGTTTGACCACCGGTATAATGAGGAACGCAGCTAAGGGTAGCAACATCAGAGTATTGTCCACCGAAAATGATCATATCACAAGCAACTTGAGAACGAGAGCAATCGACGGCAAAAGTCTTGTAGAAGGGAGAGGCAGCGTTAAGAAGAGTGGACTCCTTGGATGTACCAAGCAATTTAACATCTTCACGAGGCTTCAATGCACCTACGCCAGTATTGGGTAAAGTGGATTGCAAACAAATAATCTTACCACCCACAGGAGACTAGATATCCATGGTTAGTGTTACTAACTTAGCTCCCACTTTCACCAAACTACTTTTATCACTTACCAATAATTTAAATGCAGCTTGAAGACCGGTACCAAGTGCATTATTCACGTTAACGGAATCCTTGAACATGTCGGGTAACTTTTCTAATAATGTTTGCAAGGTGGACATGCATTCAGTCAAATTAGCCAATAAATCGGTAGGTTGAGGCAAGTAGATATCATCCAAATCAGAAACAACCAACATTTGGGGTTCGGTCAATTTACTGTTCAAATTGTAAAAGTGAAGAGAAGAATCGACAGTGATAATACCCACACGAGTACGGTTTTCAGCATTGGGTAAACGATCTAAAGAATCGAGAATAGTACGAGCAGCTGTAGCCAACATGCCAGATTGAATAGCAGAGTAGGATACATCAATGACAAACACAAAAGAAGGAGCTTGAGGGGGTCGAACCATGTACTCAGTAGGAGCAACAAATTCAACACAACCATAGTTCAATTCAGGACGCTTCCAACGATCTGCAGGTTGTTGTGTATGATTATCATAATCAAATGCTGCAGGAACGTCGTTCAATAAGAAACACATATTACACTTCCAACGTTGACCGCCTTCCACAAAAGTAACAAAAGGGTTGATATAAGTTCTGCAGCGTCTACATCTAGCAATCACACTATCCTTCACAACGGGCACAGGTTCCTATATACAAGAACACGCTTTTAGTGATGTCATCCTCTACCTTTCGTATTAACCACTTACATCTCCTTCCTTTAAGCTTCTATAAGGTGCTAACACAAGTGCAAAAGGCAATCTAGATTTCTTTAACAAAGACTCGGTTGCTGGAATCGCGTTGATGGTAGAAGCTTGATAAGAAGGATCACAATTAACGTGAGGGGAATCGGTAACAGAAATCTACATTGAAAGTGTCAAATCTCCAACATTCACTCTAATTATCTCTCTTTCTCTCTTTTCTCTCGGGAACTGTTACTTACATTAGGTGGCAAGTGGATAGAAGGACCGTTATATCCAATGTCTGCAATCTGAGGACGAGCGCCCAACAAAGGCACTGCGGGAGTAACCTAGACACAATATAATTCCAGATGAGAACTCCATTTCACTCATCTTTTAAAAATGCTAAATGACTTACAGGAGCAGTAGAGCCCATACTCATGTTTCCAAACTGAGAAGACACTTGGTTCACAGGGTCTTGATTATACGCGTTGTAACCTGATTGTTGAGGTTGGTTATTATAGCCTTGTTGTTGCATTGGTTGTTGAGGTTGTCCATAAGGAGTTGCAGCAGGTGTGCCCATAGGAGAGATGAACTGTGGTTGCTGTTGTTGTTGTTGTTGGTGATGCATAGGTTGTTGTGCAGACATGGCAGGAGAACCATATTGTTGCTGTTGTTGTTGTTGTTGTTGAGGTGGGTATCCAGGAGAAAGAGGCACATCTCCAGAATATGCCTTGGTAATTTGTTCAGGATACATTCTCTTTCTTCTATGATGTTCAGGAGCAGCAGGAGATGCAGCACTTTGAGCAGTGGGTGACATTGGAGGCTGTTGTTGTTGTTGTTGATGTTGAAGTTGAGGTGATGCTTGTTGATGTTGTTGCACAGGAGAACGCACTCCCATAGGAACGTTGGGACGAGGAGCAGGCGACTGAATAGGTGATTGACCCACAGGTCTCATTAAAGGACGAGGAGCTTGGTTATTAGGTGGGAAGCCTGGACGAACACCTGGTGGAGGTGGTGTGCCTGCACCATTAGGAGGTTGAAATCCCGGTCTAGGCAATCCTGGTTGCATTGGAGGACGATAACCAGGCATAGCTCCTCCTTGTTGAGGTCTGAAACCTGGACGCATAGGTTGTTGCTGTCCTGGGGGAGGCATGGGAGGCCTTTGCAAAGGTTGTGATGCAGGTGATGGTTGCTGCATTAGACGTGTATTTCTTTACTTGTAAAAGAGAAAAAATAACGGAAAGAGGGAAAAAGAAGAAGGAGAGTCGCTCCGCTAAAAAATATTGTGTTTCGTCGAAAATCATTCGCATTTGAGTTTAAATTCACTACGATCTTGGTGGTGGGTGGTGTTGCGTGGAGGATGCATTTTGGTACAAGAACTACTCTGATCATATTATCCCAAATGATATATAGATACATTCTTTAATTATAGCTTCTGAGGGCGTTGTGTACGATTAACACTTGAGACTCAAAGTAAAACTTGAACGCGTTTTGATTGGAGAGAATAAACTGTAGATAGAAAGCACAACTAATTGTTCCAGGACACGCAGCAACCAACTTGTCACAAAAAGATACACATATCCTATTCAAAATTGCACCAGAATCCTCCAAGGATTCAAAAATTGACGAGTAATCAATATGATACAACAAGCCGTACTACGTGACGAGATAGCTCCAGACAGGACGAAACACGTTCCCTATTTCTGATTGGTCCAGCAAAATAAAAACTTTGTTTGTACGCATGAAATCTATACTACATACGTGCTCTGTGCACAGGGTGCGATCGTATCGATATTTAAATTTCTTTGGTAATTGCAGTATTTATCAAGTCAATAAGCTACCCTCGCGTAACTAGCAACACATTACTACCTATCGTGGTTTAGAAATATATTCACTTGTATTTCAAATAACAAATGTATGTAGGTACTGAGCGGTAGGACATAAATGGTCGGCAAGACATTTTATGGTAGTAAAAGTGTATAGGTATACATGTTTATTTTAGTTGAAGGAATGATGATGAATAATAAATATATAAAGAAAACAAAAAAGGGTTTAAAAATTGGAGACATGTTTATCTGGTGAAATTTAATCAGAAGACTCCTTGGTGTTATGAGCTTGAGTAGCCATCTTGAGTAGAATTTCCATTTCACCTGATTGTTCACACATAGACTTGAAGACGCCCTCTCCAGAACCTTGGATCAAGTTGTATGGAGTATCGTATTCGACAACGCGACCTTGGTCCAAAACCAAGACACGATCGTAGTCAATAATGGTACGCAATCTATGGGCAATACACAACAAGGTGGAATTGGTAAACTCTTGACGAATAGTAGTTTGAATCTTGGTATCAGTTTCAAAATCAACACTAGCAGTGGCTTCGTCCATGATAATAAGTTTGCTGTTCTTGAGCAAAGCACGAGCGAGACAAAGAAGTTGACGTTGACCTTGAGAGAAGTTATTACCGCCGTCACTGACCTGTTGGTTGAGACTGGTGATAGCAGATACATGCTTATCCTCGTCAGCAGTGGCAGAGCCGGTGGAAGAGGTAGGAGTGGATCTACCGCCGTTGATAGTCTTCAATCGATCGCTTGCTCTAGTGAGATGAGCGCGATCTAAAGTTTCCCAGACTTCTTCATCGGTGTGTTCATTGAAAGGGTCAATGTTGGAGCGAATAGTACCAGAGAACAAAATAGCATCTTGAGGAATGATAGTCAATTGATTACGGAGATCTTGAACACCCATTCTGGAAATATCGATACCGTCAATAGAGATGGAACCACTGCTTGCTTCCAAGAAACGGAAGAAACTCAAAGCCATTGTACTCTTACCGGAACCGGTACGTCCAACGATACCAATCTTTTCGTGAGCTTTGGTGGTAAATGAAATACCGTGTAAGACGGGATCAAGTTCAGGAGCATAACGGATGACAAGGTCTTTTACTTCAATGGAAGCGGTAGTAGGCCAAGCAGCAGGAGGACGATATCCATCAGAAGATCTAGATGGCTCTTGATCTAATTCGAGGTACTCTTGCACACGTTCAACAGAGTTAAGATTCATCTCAACGTTAGTGTATTGACGAATGAACCAGTAAATGTATTCCAAAAATTGTCTAGCGTAGAAGAGTGAAACACCAGCCATACCAGCATCAATATGGTCAAGATTCAAGATTAAAAAGATACCGGTAGATAAAGTAACAAATGCACCAATAAATTCAATACGAGCGTAAAGCCAACGGTTACTCATCCAAAGGAAATAGAAGGGAGCAACAAAGGAATCCAACTTCTCGTAAACAGATCTCATAAACTGATCCTCGACACCATAAGCTCTGATGGTAGTGACGCCGACCAAAGACTCAGTGAAATGAGAATAGATGGGAGAGCGACTGACAGAGTTGAGACGTTTCAATTCACGAGATATACGGAGGTAGAACAAACCAATAACAAAGTACAACATACTAATACCAATAGCAACAACCAAAAATTGTGGGGTGATAGCTGAGATAACGATAGTAGAAGCAACAATACCAGTCAAACATTCAATCAAGAAACTACCATTACGGGCAATTTGCATATCGATAGTAGAGATATCTTTACCGAAACGGTTAAGAATACGACCAACTGGAGTAGTATCAAAGAAACGCATAGGAGCATGGATAATACGATCGAGTAAATTGTCAAACAAAATACGAGCACCTCTGATAGAGCCCCAGTAGATAACAAAGTTTCTGAAAGCATCGAGCAAGATACTAGCAAAGCAGACTGCAACATAAATAGCAATGTAATAGTCAACGTTTACAGGTGTCTTTTCTGAGAATACCCAGGATTTGAATACGTTTTGCTTTTGGACAGCTGCACCTAATGTATCAAAGACGCCAGATACAACGGGAACCTTGTTGTTCAAGATCAAGTATTGAGGACTTTGTTCGGAGACGTAAGCAGCAATAGTAGAGTTAAGCACGGGAGCAGCTTCATCATAAGCAGCGGCCCAAATTCTGAGCCACCAGTTTTCAGCAAAAGTCAATAATCTGACGACGACATAAGTACCAATGACAATAGACCAGTAAACCCAGCTACCACAGGCTGCCAAGTAAGTCAAATAGACCTTGAACTTGACTTGTCCCTTTTCTGAGGTTTCTTCCTTTACAAGTTTAGCTGCTTCTGCCTTGTTGTCGAGATCGACTTCGTTAGATTCGTTTTCATTATTTTCGGTTTCAATGAGATCCTCAATATCTTCCTCTTCTTCCTTTTCTTCTTCGAGTTCTTGACCAACAAGCTTCAACAGTTGACCATTCTTTCTCAAGTTTTCAACGGTATCACAACCAAGGGCTTGTCCGTGTTCAATCTTGACGAAATATTTTGCGCCAGGAAGACAAAGTCTTACTTGATGAGTAACAAGAATAACAGTACGACCTTTTAAGAGTTCACCCAAGAAACACTTTTGGTAAATGTGTTTGGAAGTGTGAGCATCAACAGCACTGAGACAATCATCTAAAAGAACGGTTTTGGCATTGGAGTACACAGCACGAGCCAAGGAGACTCTTTGCTTTTGACCACCAGAGAGTGAAATACCCTTTTCACCAATTTCAGTTCTGTCACCATCGGGTAAAATAGTAAGATCCTTGTTCAAAGCACATTGATATAAGGTAGTTCTGTAACGCTCTTCATCATAAGGAAGACCAAACAAGATATTGTCACGAATAGAAGCGTGTTGAAGGAAAGGTTGTTGAGCAACGTAAGCAACTTTGTTGAGGTAAAGATTGGGATAATCTGGATCAATCTTGGAGACGTTATCGACAGTTAAGACAGTTCGAGAAGGCAAGTAAACACGACCTGAGACGATATCCATTTCTCCTAAAAGTGCATGGAGGAAACTAGATTTACCACTACCAGTAGGACCGCAAATTAAACTGAGCTTTCCAGTAGGGAAATTGAAACGAGGAACAGTTAATTGGAAGGTAGGAGCGGTAGATTGGTCAGCAGAGTTCAAAGTAGAAGTAGTAGAGCTTGAGTTGATCAAAGCTTCTTCATCAGACGAGGCAGCAGCGACAGCAGGTGTAGCGGATTCCTCCTCAGGAGCAGCCTTTTCAAGATGCCATTGGAAGACTGATTCTTCAAAACCAACACGAGCCAAGACGGTTTGAGGACTAATTCCCTCAGGAACTTCAATTGGCTCAACGTTCAAATTTTCAGTAACCTCAGCTTCTTTCAAGTACTTGGTGATACGCTTCAAGCTTACATGAGCCTCAGTGAATGTATTGACAGATTCAGGAATGAAAATAAGAGGAGCACGTAACATTTCAAACAAGGTGATACTGACAA
Source organism: Mucor irregularis B50 (assembly GCA_000587855.1). NCBI lineage: Eukaryota > Fungi > Mucoromycota > Mucoromycetes > Mucorales > Mucoraceae > Mucor > Mucor irregularis. Next base: position 229,064 of record KK076524.1, on the reverse strand, counting down.
AAGCAACACTAGCAGTCAATTCATTACCGGAGACCTTGGTGTACCAAATGAAGGAACTAACGGTGACTAATACTGGAGCAACCAAGAAAATAATGTTGATCGCGACATCAAGGATAATGGTTTTGATCAAGTTCTTGATTTCAGTACGACGAGCCTCGGAGATCTTCTCCTTCCAGTTCTGTTCCCAGGCAAAGTATTTGATCATACGAATACCTTGCAACATTTCATTGATAAGATCGTTACGCTTATCAGTGGCAGCAGTCAAAGCAGTGTAATTTTCAGACATCTTCTTCGTAATCAAACCTGTGATAGGGAAACATAAAACCATGACAACAGCACCAACTAAAGCAGCTGAGCCTAACAAATTATACAAGTAGAAGAGAGCAACCGCAATCTCAAGAGGTGCGTTATAGATCATCTATATACAACGTGTATTAGCAAGGTGCTCTCGGCCGGTGTAGTGATATTTTTTTTTACTTACAAAGATATAACTGGGAATATCAGACAACTTGTCAGCATCCACACTCATCAAATTGGTGATTCTACCAACGTTACTGAATGATTCTTCTTCTTCCTTTTTAGGTTCCTTTTTGTCTTTGGCATCAGCAGTCTCAGCATTGCCCTTATTGGCTGCTCCAGACTCTGCACTAGCAGCAGTCTCTTCAGCTTCGGCATTCTTTGTAACCTTGCCAGAAACATCCTTTCTTTTAAGTGTCTTTGCAAAGATTTCAGAGTCCAACATGACCAAAGTTCTGATATTCCATCTACGACCCATCCACAGCTGAACAGTGTTACAAAGCAGCTTGACGACAGCTACCAAAAATAAACCAAGAACGTACAAATAGACGGTTTGAATTGGAGGTCTATTCTCCTTTGTCTCAATATACTCCAAAAACTTTTGTTGGAAAAACGGACTGAGGTAACCAAATAAACAAGCGAGAGTAGAGAAAATAAATTGACACCAAATTTCGCGCTTGTTACAGCTGTAAATACGACGAAGCACCTTGATGCGATCAAAGTATTTTTGTGTGTTGACAAAATCTTCGTAGGTGGTTCTGGAGAGATGCTGAAACGTAAGGGCATACAAGTTTTCACGTGTGACAGTGTTGTGAAACCCAAAAACTACCATTGGATTCATCTAAAATAAAGTTGGATTAGCACTCTATTTTTTCATCACATCTTTTTTTTTTCAAATTCTCTTACCCATTGAAAAGTTGCCCAAGAAAAGATACTAGCAGTAGCTTCAGGACTCAATTTAAGGTCCTAAATATACATGAAATATGTTAGGAATTTCTCTGCTCACTTTCCTCGCCCTTGTTCTGGAATAAACGACATTCTCGGCGAAATATCATATCCCTCCTTCAACAACATCTAAATCAGTACTTACACCACGATAAACAGTGCCTTCCTTTACTTCTAATTTCTCATAACTAGCTGCTTGGAGATCGCGAGGATGATAAGGTTGTGGGGTAGTACCAACAACAACGAAGAGTACAAAAACAACCACAATATTGATGATATCCCAATTATCAACATCTTTGACCGAAAGTGCGCGATAAATTGAATCAAAAAGCAAATAGGTATAGATAACGGCAAATGATTGGTTGTAATGACGGTCCTTGTAATGATTCAAAACGGGTGAGGTGAATGACAAAACAAAGAGAGTGGACTGAGTTTCCAGAAAAAAATGCATTAATACTGATACACACCACTGAATTTCTTGATGCAGAACTTACCCAAGCCATGAACAAAGAAAGCAAATTAATCGATCCTTCCAATACTTCATGGTTGGAGTGGAAAGATTGTTGGACAAACTTTACCAACCAGACTACAGATTGGATGGCGGTCAGCAACAATAAGATTAATCTTCTTTTCGAGATGGAGACTGTAAGTGACACTGTTTCAGTGCTAGTGACATATTTAGTATTGTCCTTATGCCATCGTTTGTATACAAGATAGATCGTGGATAAGCCAACAACTACAAAAGGTAAGACAGCTTCTGCGATTCTACAATTGCGTGCAAAAATTATTTATGAGAATCCAAAAACAGCTCTTTTCACTCTTGTAACTCCAATAGATCAACTTTCTTTACCTTATGTGATCGTCGTTCGGTATTAAAGGTTGTTCCTGAAGTGGATTGTGAATTAGTACATACTTTCACATATCCTTTCAATCAACGATTGCCTACCATTTACTGCAATATTCTCTGTTTTCGACGCCGTATTATTTAAACAATAGACGTATGAATTAGAGAAAGAAGGATGATTCCTATCTTGGAAGTAAAACCAAATGAACGGATTGGAAAGAGAGAAAGAAAACGAAATAGGACCTGTGCGGAATTTTTTATCTCTTTCATGATTAAATTTTCTGTCGCACAATTCATGACACAATCTGAATTAGGTAATTCTTTCCCAAAAGACGCGATGTGATTGCTGCGGACGTGTTAGGGCTGCGGTGAAATTTAGAGTTCTATCATACAGATGTGTAACAGACAATTTTCAGATACCTTATTCAGAAATATTATCTTCAATTAAACAACGTACGTGACACTTTGTTTTCTTTGTCCTGACTTGTTGTCTTTTTGTGCGGTCGGATCTATTTTTGCTGTTATTTTTAAAGTTGTACACAAAGATAGGTCAAAAATGGTAAGATTAATGACTATTGATTCACAAACTATTATATAAAAAATTCGACAATTGATCGCCGCTATTCAAAGAGGTAGATTGTACTCAATCAGATAGAGAGTGTGTACTGGTCTTATACCAAAAGTGAAAATGAAGGTGAACATATTAATAAACGCATTAGTTGGTTATAGTATCTTGAAACCGTGGGTAGTATGTAATGTTGCATAAAAAAAAGCTAATGATACCAAGCCAATTGCCAAGCAAACTATGCTACCTTGTTTCTTGATCTTAACCTTTTGCATATTGTCCTTTGAAGTCACCTAATGCCAGGAGATTGTGAGCCTCGGGAACTGGCTGAATCAAACAAAACCTCCTACTACATAAAAACTCGCGCATACACACTGTGCTATCTTATTTACGAAAGAAGAGCTGATTAATGTCCATTTAAACATCGTTTATCAGCTCATTTGATGAAAACGCGAAAAAACCTTTCACCTACAATTCAATCTTGGCGATATCATCACGCTCGAAACCCTGAAGTTAGTCAGGTTGTACTGATTACCGCAAATATGCCCAGAACTACTAATAAAACATTAACAGATACGCAAAAGCTGCCAAGTCCAAGATTTCATATGTCATAATTGAAATTTCCTTATAGGATGAGGAAGACAAGTGGGCAATCAGAAAACAATAAGACAGAAAATGTAAAAAAAAGAGGTGTTTCGGAACTAAACTAGTTTCGCAAATCACTCCATTACACACGTTTCAAACGCGAGCATCCATATTAAACCATTAGTGAAAGGGATTCGTGAACAAAAATTCATTATTCTAATGCAAAGACGGCGATATTTTTTTCTAGTGAGATGATCTTTAAAAACGTACACTGGAAATACAGGATTTGATAATGGTTGAGTGTCCATGGACTATGAGGCATAAATGAAACTGAAAGTCAACAAAAAGCATCGACGATACGTTAAACACTTTTGCTTTAAATCTAAAAAAGTATACGTACTGTATAATATTTATTTTGGCTACTCATACAAATGTATGTAATTATGTGGATGGGGTAAAAAGTGACGGAAGAAAGGTTACATATTAATATTCATGAAAAGTTTTTACCTTCCTCGGTTCGCGATTATCGATGGCTGCGTTCATTCCATAATCGTTCGGTAAGGGTGTTTTGCGTTTGAAAAGATTTGACCTGTCCTTACTCGACAGAAGAGCCCATAGAGATTGATCAAGCTTTTAATATCATCCAATTTCATCACAAAACCATGTTATTCAAGGATCGATTTGGGAAGTTCAATAATTTTGAACATAAAAACCACTACATATTGTTGGTATGTACACGTATATGACAACACAGTGTACACTATCATGAAGAGCTATATGCAATAGGTTGTGCAATAGCAAGTATCACGTACTAAACTTACCAGCTGTGTGTAATAGAGTCGCATTTTCACGATCTTACATATTGCCAATGGTATCGTCACGGAGTATACATAATCTCAAAACATCTTATGTATATCCACAGTGTTGCTTTTTATAAAATCGACTTTTATTTGACAATAACCAACAGAGGTAGAAATTTGTATTAGACACAGGTACCACCATCAGAGTGTCCTATGTAGATTGGCGATTACGTCGATTTGTTTAATTTGATCAGGGAAAAGCTGTTAGCGTTAACATTTTTGGCTTGGTGACCAGACGATCTTTGCGTTTACACCTACCAACTATACAAGAGTTCTCCGGATTATGGACCATATGTAGGACCTCAGAGCATATCAAGATAGTTGCTTATCAACTCGGATTTTTGACTTTTTAGTTTGTGAGGAGGTCTCCAGATAATTTGGTAATGCTGTGCATTACACATCATCAGAACTCCAAATAAAAAAGCGTTTTTGGTTCAAGTACATTTTACTCACATTAAATCAAATTGGTCCGCAGCATCGTATAATTCGATACTGGTGGAATTCCTCGAAAAAATTGAAGGAAAGCACAACCATCAGCTGCGGCAGCATCGATGTTGGAGGTGCTAACGGCCTTCGAATACTGATCCTAGAAGACATATTTTGGCGTTTTTGTTTCAAGAACGCTTGTACATACCCTTCTATAAATTTCGTCATATGGATGTATTAGGCTCTTTGTCACAGATGCCAAAAGTTATGCGGAAAATCATCACACCCAAGATCTTTAATTAAAAGTTGTGCCGTGTACCACGTTACAAAATCAGTTTGTGAGGGCGGATTTATCATCTTGGACCTTCCGCACTCACCATACAGATTCTCAGTGTTTCACTTTTTGCAATTCGTACGAACGCAAGTATGTTTTCAAGTCACTTCAAAATTTTATTTACTGCATTATTCAAGTCAGCAAGTTACAATACAACTTAGAAATACATCTACGGTATTTATAAGTTTAGGCTTGACTTTCGCATATTTGAATGAATCAAATCACGTACGTTTTTCTGCTGTGTGCGCTCGAAAATAATCTATCATCAAAGATACGTATGTGGTACATATTTGGTTGTTCAGATTATGATGTGTTGCAAGTGCTAGTATTATTAAAACAACAATTAAAGTTCAGTTTACCTCCAATTGAGAATTTTGCTCAAATTGTCAGTGGAGAACCACTGCTATGACACTGCATTGAACATATTCTTCGCCAGTACGTGCTATTAGTTGAATCAATTTGAAACGTTTTTCAAACATGCAGCTCAGTAGTCCGTACTTGTAAGGAAGTAATAATACAAAGCTTGATGGAATAGAAGACAAATTGGAACCAATGAGTTGTACAAATTCCTGAAAATCTAATAGTTTTATTTTTTGATGATGGGAGAATATCAAGTTATCTACCACCCTCCACCATCGAAACCAGCAAAACCCTTAAAAAATTAAATCAAAATTTATCAGTTGTGAATTCGAGATTTTGTTGCTAATACTGCTTCCCACTTACTGCTAATAAAAATATAGGGAAATAAAGTTTCTTTTCAATTTGAGAGCACCCTAAAAAAACAGTATTAATAACATAATCAATTTGTCTGCTCTAAAAATCCTTACAATTCCAAGCAGAAGTTAGTCTTCCATCAATGCAACTGCCAGCGTCGTAGAAATTATCTGCACCAGAACCATCGAAAGCGAATCGGAAAAAGTCAGCTAGGGAACAAAAGTTTTAATAAAACGACTCTATACATATGCAAGCATCTCATCATACTCAGAATTGTTTTTCTACACAAGTCCAGACTTCCGAACTTCTTTTCAATGAATTTTCGAATACCATCGTCCTTGGCTAGCTCGTCCAACCGATCGATAGTGATACAAATGGGGCTTAAAATTCGGGCAACTTGGTTATACTATTTTGTGTTCACATTATTAGCAATTCTACTACGCAATTTGAAATCACTTGGTTACTTACTTTGTCAATAAACATGAGGGCGTTAGGCACATTTTTATCCCCTAAATGGATAACACTACTACCAATCCATGTCCCCGCCTTCTTTTGCGCTTTAAATAAGGTACGATGCATCTCTCTTGATACGGCGGGACAAGGTTGAACTCGATGAAGACCCTGACCGGTTTGAGATAAGCGATAAGGATTTGTAGTAGATAGCATATCTTCATCGGCCAACGTCCATAACTTAAACATGTCGTTTAAGATTTCTCGCCAGAGTTTCAAGGTTTGATTCACATAAATGTACTGCGTTTCGTGATCGTGACTCAGACGGTGACCTTGAGAACCAGAGGCAATGGATAATGAATATTCTGTGTTACTGTCATCACCAGGACTGAAGAACTTTTCTAAATACTTGATCATCTTCTCACAAGGATCACTATGAAAAGAAAAATCATCAGTAAATGGAAGTAGATTAGTTTCAGTTCGAAGTCATTTCTTACCGATTGGCTCTTAAATAAGCATTATTGTCACCAATACTGTACAAACAGTGACGAATTTCATCGGCAGAGAGATATTTGGATTGATATTTTCGACTTAATTGCTCAATGCTTCTTTCCTTTCTCTTGATCTCAGCCTGGATTTGGGGTCTAGTCTTTCCATCAGGGATAATTTCCATGGTTGCAAGCAAAACAATATCTTCGTGCAAGACACCTAAACCATGTCTCTCTTCTAAAAATGTATATACTGTTTTAATTGGCACAACACAATCAAATCCAAGCATTTCCTTCACTTCGGGAATCATGGAATCCTTTTTCATAAATTATAGTTAGTTTCACAAATCCGCTAATCAATGTTCACATAGATTTGATTATTTACAGATAAAAGGTACATCAACTTTCCATAAGCTGATCTCATTTTTTCCGGATTCATGATCTTGTGTCTACGTCCAATTTCGAAAATAGTTTGGAAAAACTCTTCATTGTCCTCGTAACTTCTGTCAGCGAATAATTCCTGTCCACGCTTATAATCACAGCCCAGAACAATACCAGTCAAAATGGCACACAACTCTTTGACTTGATTGACTATACGTTTAGCCTTACTGGTGCTAGAAACATCGTCGACCCTCTCAGTATAATTGGTGACATTCAAAGCTGCCTCGAGTCTATGTAAAACAAACTTCAGTATGGGATGGATTGCACAACGTATCCCGTAATCACATACAGTCTCAAATATTTTCTTTCCTCCAATTTTAAACGCAATGGTATAAATTTGGCTCTTTTCTCCATGATTTCAGCAACAATATTTGCCTCTTTCTTGGCAGGTGGTAATTTCACCTCTGATTTTGTCTAATTTTTCGCTGTTGCATAAATACCATTGTGAATGTGTTTATGTGACACTATTTTCTTACATTGTGAGCATCGTCATCCAATTCCTCGGTCTTTTCCTCGGCACCTTTTTCCGTTTTAGTGGCTTCTATGGCTACCTTGTACTTTGTGCTCTTGTGAAGAGCTCGTTTGCCAGTTCTGTGAATCATTCCTACACGATCGTTTAAGACTTGGATCTTTCTCAATACAAAATTGTTTCTGGTTACCGTAACAGACTTCGCAGAATGGCTCGTTACATTGAGCACAAAACATGTCGGCCTGGGTAGATCTATGTTATTATCGTACAAGGTGAAATCTATTTTGTTCTAGCTTTACCTCTTGGTCTTTACATTCCACACAAAAGCCCTCTTCTGCTTCCTCGTCCACAACAGCAGGTGTACCATCATAAGACAAGTCTTCTGTGTCCATAATAGAGACATTGTCAGACAAAATGTCTTCTAGCTGATGCCTCTTTTTCTCGTCGGCTGGCATTCTGCTTTTTATATTATGGGTTCAGGCAAAAATGAAGTTTTTTCATAAGCACTGGTTTGTGCCGCTGGCATTGTTTCGCCAACATTTTTTTCCGCCCAATCAAAGCCAGATATCCCTCAAGTCAGGCAGGCTCCTTGCTGAATTTCAATTGAGCCTGTTTAGACTCAAGATTTTCGTTGTGGCGAATGTCTTCAAAGACATCCTTGTCGCCAAAGGATGATTAGTTTTACGATATCTTACATGCACAGTTTATTTATAGCAGAAAACCCTCAACGTATACATTAATAAAATGATAAAGTAGTCAGCTTTTCATATTATCTCTCAAAGTTAGATTCCAGACCACTATCATTTATGATACGATTAACGTTAGCATCATCAGTATTGCTACTTTCGCGTCAATTACGACGTTGCAAATTGGTCGTCAAATTTGGTGTATAGGTGAAAAACCAAAGGTTTCGCCAACATTTTTTTCCGCCCAATCAAAGCCAGATATCCCTCAAGTCAGGCAGGCTCCTTGCTGAATTTCAATTGAGCCTGTTTAGACTCAAGATTTTCGTTGTGGCGAATGTCTTCAAAGACATCCTTGTCGCCAAAGGATGATTAGTTTTACGATATCTTACATGCACAGTTTATTTATAGCAGAAAACCCTCAACGTATACATTAATAAAATGATAAAGTAGTCAGCTTTTCATATTATCTCTCAAAGTTAGATTCCAGACCACTATCATTTATGATACGATTAACGTTAGCATCATCAGTATTGCTACTTTCGCGTCAATTACGACGTTGCAAATTGGTCGTCAAATTTGGTGTATAGGTGAAAAACCAAAGATACCACCTACTAGGTTCCGCGTAGCAGAAACTTGTAAGCAGTTTTATGAGGTAAAGCAAACGCTGTTATTATGAGATAGCCATATCAAAAAATTTTATGACAACATAAAGACGACTTTGATATGAAATACATAACGAACATGGCTCTTTCAATTTTGCAAACAAAGAACATCATTTTCACAATCCTGCTTGCATCAATTTTTTATACAGCAGTGACACTGACTTTGATTGGCGGAGGCATCTATGTGCCTCCATTTTTGGTAACTACCAAATTTAGTATTTTAAGTGACGGGCTTTTGGACCGGTTTTTTTTTTTTTTAAGTTGAAGTTTTTTTCTGCGATTCAGTTTGATTCAAGTGTCCCTCATTGTAAATTTAACCATGTCACCTAGCAAAATCGAGAAGGTAAGATCTGAGAGTGCAGAAAACAAAATCACAAACTTAAACTTATTTTAAAATAGGCCGAGAAGAGAAAGAGAGAGGACGATGTCTCTGTAAAGAAGGCAAAGAAGGAGAAAAAGAGTAAGAAGGAGAAGAAGGAAAAGAAGGAAAAGAAGAACAAGGAAGAAAAGAAGGTAGAGGAAAAGGTTGAGGCCGTGGAAGAAAAGGCTGTTGCCGAAACTCCCAAGAAGAGCGTCGATAAGAACGTCGAAATTCTTGCCAACTATCAATATAAGCAAAACGACGAACTCTCTGCTCTTCCTCAAAGCACTATTGATGAATTCTACAAGAAGCACACCATTGATATTCAAGGTGATCTCAAGCTTCGTCCTATCCTTGAATTCAGCTATGCTGGTCTTCCCAAGAATATTTTAGAGGTTGTCAAGAATTTTGCTAACCCTACCCCTATTCAAGCCTCTACCTGGCCCATTACCCTCTCTGGCCGTGATATTGTTGGTATTGCTGAAACTGGTTCCGGTAAGACCCTCGCTTTCACCATTCCTGGTTTAGTTCATATTGCTGCCAAGTTGAAGCGTGGTAAGAAGAGTGGAAAGCCTTCAATGTTGGTTGTGTCACCCACTCGTGAGTTAGCTATGCAAAGTGCTGAACAAGCCGAAGCTGCTGGTAAAGCTATTGGTGTCACTTCCATCTGTGTTTATGGTGGTGTTGATAAGCAACCTCAACGTAGAGCTTTCCAAAAGGGTGTTGATATTGTCGTTGCCACTCCTGGTCGTTTAATCGATTTGATCAACGAAGGTTCTTGTGATTTGACTGACGTCTCTTTCATGGTTTTGGATGAAGCTGATCGTATGTTGGATGATGGTTTTGAGAATGATATTCGTGCTATCATGGGTTACACTCCCAAGGATCGTCAAACTCTTATGTTCTCCGCCACCTGGCCCGAGAGTGTTCGTAAGCTCGCTAGTGATTTCTTAAACAACCCTATGAAGGTCACTATCGGTTCTCCCGATCTTGCCGCTTCTCAAAACGTTGAACAAATTGTCAAGGTTATTGATAACCCCAGAGATAAAGAGCGTCATCTTGTTGATTTGTTAAAGAAGGTCCACAAGTCTCGTACTAACCGTGTTTTGGTGTTTGCACTTTACAAGAAGGAAGCTATGAGAATTGAAAGATCTCTAGAATACCACGGTTTCAAGGTGGTTGGTATTCACGGTGATAAGAATCAACAACAACGTACAGAAGCTTTAAATTCTTTCAAGGACGGTTCTTATCCTCTTATGGTCGCTACCGATGTCGCTGCTCGTGGTCTTGATATCCCTGACGTAGAATACGTTATTAACCTCACTTTCCCTCTCACTATTGAAGCCTACGTTCACCGTATTGGTCGTACTGGTCGTGGTGGTAAGAAGGGTGTTGCTTATACTTTCTTCACACCTGAAGATAAGGCACACTCCGGTGAATTGATCAACGTCTTAAAGCAAGCCAAGATGAACGTCCCCGACGAGTTGATGGCTTTCGGTACAACTGTCAAGAAGAAGACCCATAGCGCCTACGGTGCCTTCTATAAAGATACCGGTGCTGAGCCTAAGAAGGCTACCAAGATTGTCTTTGATTAATCTTTTTCACTTCTTCCTTTTTTTGTTAGATTTCTGTTTTGTTTATTTTCACACTATTTGTAACTTTTCACCACACACACTTTTATTGCATATCTTAATAAAAATAAAAACTGCATAATTTGTAGTATTTTACCATTTCCAATTACGTATTTTTTGAACGATAATGTTGTAAAGTATTGATTATCGGGCTTTGCTGCTTATCCCAAGATTGGGTTTATGAAGCTGTGGATCGCTAAACTGTTAATCCCAACAACGTCATCAGCTATCATTGCCTTCAAAAGCTTGTGCAAAACGCATTATCACAAAAATGGAGAAAGATCAAAATGAGTGATGAAATCAGTCTCAGCCAAACAATAAAATCTGTATGTGAAATAGGTATTTTTAAGCTTACTTTGTAAGTGCAGCTCTTTAAACAAAACTTGCAAGTAGAGGACATACTGTGAAGGTTGTCCTTCATGTCAATCAAGACATCTTTATTTATACAAAAAATCTTTATTAAGATGCTGGTCTTATTGTATTGAAGGTATAAAACTTAGCCACTTTGATACACCCGATTTGGAATTTTCAGAAGCAGTTTTTCGCCCTGAGCCTCATTGCAAAAGTCACATTAGACCCAATTAGGTTTTCCGTGTTAATTAACAAGGAAAAGCTATTTTTATAAGCACTCTTCTTCCGCCTTTCTTTTACAAAAACTTGTTTTTGCACTTTATATTATGGCGTTTCGGAAAGTGGCAGATCAAGAGGACATAACAAACCAATATACCAACGATTTAGAGGAGGCTGTACCTTTGACTACAACCTCACCCAAACTAGACAGCGAAAAGAAACATCAGGATGTCATTGACGATGTCCCAGCACACCTCGAACCTTATCTTCAAACGAAAGCGTCATTCGGCTTGACCGACGATGAGGTTGCTGAAAGATTAAGTCGCTTCGGTCGAAATGAACTCACAGAGTAAAAAAAGAAATAAAATACTGCATTTTCTTTCATTTTGTAAGCGTGTTATAGTTTTACTTGATTTTGCGCTTTCCCTCTAACATAATATCATAGTCACAGGAGCCATCTCTTACTTGATGATTTTGTCACTTGTATTAACTGCCCTTACTGGAGATTGGCTTGATTTTGGTATTATTGCCGGTATGCTCATCATCAATGCTGTTATTGGATACGTCGAAGAAGCTCGCGCAGAATCATCTATTGAATCATTAAAAAATAGTCTTGCTTTACGCTGCAAGTGTTGGAGAAATGGTCGATTGACAGAGGTTAACTCTGCCGAAATCGTTGTTGGCGATATTATTGTTCTCAGACTTGGTGATATTGTTCCAGCTGATGCGAGATTACTTGGCGTCGGCGCCACAGGCGAAGCTATTGAAACTGACATTCAAATTGATCAAAGTTCACTTACAGGTGAATCGTTGCCCATCAAAAAGAAACCCGGAAGCCTTGTGTTTTCATCTTGTGTGGTAAAACAAGGTCAACAACAAGCCATTGTAGTTCGTACAGGACCTGATACATTCATCGGAAAAACTGCAAGTCTTATTTCCGTCACTACAGGATCTGGCAGATTTCAAAAAGTTATCAATTATATTGGTAACTTCCTTATCATCATCTCCGTTGTACTCGTTCTTATCATCTTCATTCATGAGTTGGTTGAAGAAAAAATTAATACTGGCACAGTTACTAAGGAGCAAGTCTTGCTCGCTTTAAATGAGATGGTTGTACTTACCATCGCAGCGTAAGTTTATTTTTATTACAATTTCCATAAATAGAAACATCGACTCATTGCATTGAATCCCGTAGAATTCCTGTTGGTTTACCCACTGTGATGTCAGTCACTATGGCCATTGGTGCTAAACAACTTGCAAAACGTCAAGTTATTGTTAAGAGACTAACCGCTGTAGAAGAATTTGCTTCCGTCTCTATTTTATGCAGCGATAAAACCGGTACACTTACCAAAAACGAGTTGACATTTGACGAACCATATCTTTCTGGATCCTACGACAAAAACGACATTTTGCTTTATTCATACCTTGCCGCTGAGGCTGCTACAGACGATCCCATCGAATTCGCCGTGCGAACGGCTGCCGAGAAAAATCATCCTCAAGTCATCAATGATGGAAGCCACAAAGTTCATGGATACGAAATTGTCTCATTTAAACCCTTCAATTCATCTGATAAAACTGCTCAGGCTACTGTGATTGAGACGGCCACTCAGCAAAAGTTCCGTGTTGCGAAAGGTGCACCTCAAGTAATTTTAGAGATGGTTAGAGGCAATGAACAAGCTGAACACATGGTCCAGGAATTTGCAAGCCGTGGTTTAAGATCATTAGGTATTGCAAGAACAGTCAACGGCATGGAAAAGTGGGAATTGGTTGGCTTGCTCAGTTTGATCGATCCCCCAAGAGAAGATTCAGCTCAAACTTTAGCAGAGTGCCAGAAGTTTGGTATCAATGTTAAAATGATTACTGGTGATCAAGGTATCATTGCCAAAGAAGTAGCCGGAAGACTCGGTATGGGACAAAACGTTCTTGAGGTTGATGAATTGATCGACCCTACAAAATCCGATCAAGAAATTTCAGATTTGTGCGTACACTCTGATGGTTTTGCCCGCGTTGTGCCTGGTAAGTTACATTCACTGATATTTTAAATCCTCAAAATGACTAACATAGCTACAAATAAATAGAACACAAGTATCGCGTTGTCGAATTATTACAGGAAAGGGGCTATTTTGTTGCTATGACAGGTGATGGTGTCAACGATGCTCCTGCATTGAAGAAAGCAAATGTTGGTATTGCAGTAGCGGGATCAACAGATGCCGCTCGTGCAGCTGCTGATATCGTTTTATTGGCCCCTGGATTATCAGCTATCATTGATGGTATTAAAGTATCCAGAGTCATTTTCCAACGTCTTCAGTCTTATGCCCTATACCGTATCACATCAACAATTCACTTCTTATTGTTTTTCTTCGTTATCACCTTGGCTGAAGATTGGAAAATGCCACCTGTTTTCCTTATTTTGATTTCCCTGTTAAACGATGCTGCTACATTGATTATGGCAGTGGACAATGTCAAAGTATCCTATTCTCCCAATATGTGGCGACTCAAACTTCTTCTTGTTCTCTCTTGTGTGCTTGCAGTTGCCCTCTCTGGATTCTCGTTTGCTCATTTCTATATTTTCCGTGATGTTCTTCATGTGCCACCTGCTGAATTATCCACTGTGATGTACTTGCATATCTCATCTGGTAAGACAAGTAAAAAAAAAAAATAATAGTGTGAAAATGCGTGTTGACATTTACCTTTTTTAGCTCCTCATTTTGTCATCTTCTCCACTCGTACAGACACCTATTGGTGGAAGAGCTTGCCTTCTATTTTATTTATTTTGGTCATTTTAGGCACTCAAGTGGTAGCCCTCTTTTTGTCCGTGTATGGTGTAGGCCCCAACAACCCAAACATCTCTGGCATCGGTTGGATTCGCAGTGTAATTATTCTCGCCATTTCTTTCGCAACCTTTTTCTTGATGGATATCATCAAAGTCATCACTATTCGTCTTTGGGAACGATTCAACAAACCCAAATCTCCTTCCTCGGTACTCGCTTACGTGAAGCCTAAGCCCAAAAAAGAAACCAAAGCTTCTAGATTCATTCAAAAGCAAAATCAACAGCGATCACGTATCGGGTACGATAGAGCTCAAAGAAGAGAGTCTGTCAGCTCTGTTAAATCCTATTAGTGGTTCTACAAATGTGTTACCGCTACTATCCTTGTAAATTAACTTTATTATATTCTTATCATTATCATTATATCCTTTGTTAACTTGTAGCCCTCTTTTTGTCCGTGTATGGTGTAGGCCCCAACAACCCAAACATCTCTGGCATCGGTTGGATTCGCAGTGTAATTATTCTCGCCATTTCTTTCGCAACCTTTTTCTTGATGGATATCATCAAAGTCATCACTATTCGTCTTTGGGAACGATTCAACAAACCCAAATCTCCTTCCTCGGTACTCGCTTACGTGAAGCCTAAGCCCAAAAAAGAAACCAAAGCTTCTAGATTCATTCAAAAGCAAAATCAACAGCGATCACGTATCGGGTACGATAGAGCTCAAAGAAGAGAGTCTGTCAGCTCTGTTAAATCCTATTAGTGGTTCTACAAATGTGTTACCGCTACTATCCTTGTAAATTAACTTTATTATATTCTTATCATTATCATTATATCCTTTGTTAACTTGCGTACGTACATACATACAGTGAAATAAATATTTAAAATGGGCATTGTTCCCAATACTATGTACACTATGGCTGTTATGTATAAAATTTTATTTACTATTTGCTTCATATATATTCAATGTGTAAAAGAGGGAAAGAGCATTTGAAGAGGATGGGGTTTAATTACAAATCACAATACTGCAGATTACAGCAGTAATGTGATCATACTATATACAATGTTTATACGTACAATTTCAACAACCGCATTTATGCAACGAGGTGATGAACATTTCCAGATTCTTTCAATGCTTGCTTAGCGGTAGCACTGATACCAGGGCATTGACTGATATTGAGCAAGCTCAAATGTCCCATTTCCATGATGGTTTTTGCGCATGTATCGGTAATGCGAACACAGCCTCTTAGATTAAGAGAGCACATTGATTCTGAAGACTCAGAATTGAGTAATGCACGAATGGATACATCCGATACAGCAGCACCACAGAAACTGGCATCTAGATCTTGTAGATCAGACAGTGAAATCAGTCCTTCAATGGCATTATCGGATAGGGCACAGCAGAAGCTTAAAGACAAACTGTTGATCTTAGGAGCAGCAGCGACAAGATGTGATATGGCCTGATCTGTTAAGAAGCTGCAATCGGTGAGATTCAATGCTTTCAGTTTAGGAAACTGTGTATCCGCCCATTTGACAAAACCTTGATCGGTGATACGAGTGCAACGTTGGATATTGAGTGACACCAAGGTGTTACTACAGAATTCAGCCAAGTGGCTCATGGTCATGTCAGATAACTTCTTACAATAGGAAAGAGATAACTCTGTCAATTCAGGATATCCACGAGTCGCCTTTTCGTCCAACAATCTGAAAATTCCTCCATCGCCAATTTTTCTACAGTTGGAAAGATCCAACTTGACAAGACGAGGACAAGAAATTGCCATTAACTGTAAGCTTTTGTCGGTCAATAACCAGCATGAATTCAAATCCAAAGTTTCGATGTCAGCCATATTTTCGATCAACGTTTTAAACCCATCATCTGTAATGTAAAAGCACTGAGATAGACTCAAGTGTCGAACACGGTTTCCAACAAATGCAGCGATGTTTTTAGCAGCAGCGTCTGTGATTCGTTTGTTGAGCGGACTCAAATCCACGGTGTGCATGATTTTTTCGTTGTGTAAAATAAAGTCTCTGCATTTTTTTGTAATTGTTGAGAATTGAAGCAAGGTTGCAAAATCTATATGTTGCACTATTAAGCCCAAGATTTCCTCCGTCAACGATAAAAGTCTACTACTATTTGGATAACCAGGCTGGAAAGAAAATTCGGATGATACAGTTGTTTCACTCATTTTTGATTTCTCAGGTTCCTCTTTGGTGGGCTTTATGTTTTTATTGGCGAGAGCTACTAGTCCTGGATCGGACCAAATTGCTACACTGCCTCGTCTTCGTCTTGTTTCTACAGTTTTGAGCACCTTGGCTGCGGTGGTGGGTAATAAGGTTGGATCTTGATCACTTGTTGTGCTGCATACTGAACTTGGCTCGATCTTTGTTTCAGTGGCTGAAGAAGAGGATTGCGAACTTGAATCTTCCATTGTATCCACAGAAGCTATTATCAAATATCAGTAAAGCGAATTTCTATGAACTATACCGTTACAATGCATACCTGTCTCAGCATCCACATTGTTCAACATTGAGGCCTATGTACCATTGTACCATTTACGTTAGAGTAAGAAAAATATCAGAAGAGGGAAAAGAGTATTACCTTCAACTTCAATGTGTTCAGGGTGTTTTCAGCCATTGCTTTAAATCTCTTTTGCAAGTCCGGGAAACGACTAATAACGTCTATGAAATCAGACTTTTTCAACACGTATACTTCCATAGCGGTTACAGCACGGGCATCAGCAGCACGAGGTGCATTCAACATAATTGCTACATCACCGAAATAATCTCCAGCCGCTAAACGAGCGATGGGAGTAAAATCGTCAGAGGTGACAGTGTCCAAATTTCCTACTTCCACGGTGCCTTCATGAAAAGGTACTTAGATCAGTTGTGTTAAAATGCATTATGCGTATATTGTCAACATACCACTGATGATAAAAAATAGCTCTTTCCCTTGGTCGCCTTTGCAAAGTATCATATCATTTGGTGCATAATGACGTGGTTCTACTTTGAGAGATACCAGGTGTAAAAATTCTTCTGGACAATCTTGAAAGTAAGGGATCTAGACAAAAAAGAGTATTAGCCTTCTTTGATATTTCACCACCACTATTCCCTCTAAAAAAAAAAATACCTTTTGTAATAAGTTGCGAGTACTAGTAAAATCTTCAACGTTCCGTTCTGTTAAGGGTTTCAAACTGATTTTATCTTGTTGGTTAAGATTTTTGCTTTTTTGTAATAACGTCAAACGTTCTTCGGCTTCGAATCGAAGCATTTTCTCCACTTCTGGATATTGAGGTAACAACGTTTTCACTTCTTCAGCAGTAAGAGCGGCGACAATGCATTTGGTACTTGCGATGACGGTTGCGGTTCTGGGCATAGAATACAGAATGCCAATTTCACCGAAGCAGGAGCCTCTGGGTAAAGTAGCATAGACACGTTCAAAATCAGCAGAACAAACGTCAACAGAGCCTCGAAGTAGAAAGAACATGGCTTTTGCTGGTTCGCCTTCCACGATTATGACATCGCGAGGAGAATAGGTTCGTAAATGCATACAACAGGCTAACTTTTCTAAAAAGCTTTCGTTATTCGCACGCTGAAAAATGGAATGCTGCCTAAGTGAGTGCAGTAATTCTGGCGGTATAGTTTTATCTTCAGTAGTTTCCATAGAAGTAGTAGGCCAAACAGGCTCTTTATGAATATCTATCATTTTCTTTGTTGTATAGTATTGGAAAAAATAGTAAAAAAAAAAAAAAAAAAAAAAAAAGAGAGAG
>KK076524.1:0-210763 GCA_000587855.1 Mucor irregularis B50 | reverse complement strand
CGGAGAGAATAGAGGAAATAAAAAAAGTTGATGATTTCTTAAACTCTGACACCGAAAATGCATTCATAACCGAACCCGGTGTTTAATAAAAACTGGATCATGATTATTTTTTTTAGTTTTTTTACTGCAGGGCAAAGGCGACATATAAAGTTCCAATGACCTGATATATCTTCTATTTCAAAAATGTTGATTTCAACCTAAAATGCATAAACCAACTCGCCTTCTTTTTGCTGTATAACGTAGCGATTACGTCGTTACACCATATTTGTTTTTAAAAGAAAGCCACACTATTATGCTAAATCGATAATTATAGATGCTATATATTTGATGGCATCAAAACTAAGAGTTTTGGTCTTGCTGTAAAATATAATTCAATGAAATCCCATGGGACATTGCAAAAACTTCGAGAGGGTAGGTTATGCTTTATGAAACTCTATCAGAATACATCTAATGCGCGGGTTCTCCGTTAGCCAATGAGAACGATCGAAAAATTAGTGCCGATCTAACTACATAGTCAATGATTAAAGCGAGATCGATTTGACATTGAAAATGCTTTATCCAAAATTATACATTTATTACAACCCAATGTGGTCTAAGTTTATTTACAACGTGATATACATATATGACAATAATTCATATTCAAAGTGACTGAGATAAAGTTGATAGTTGAAAAGATGAATGTCTTGTGTCCTTGGGTGTCGACCTTTATCAAAACTCTTAAGCAATTTACAAGAGCATCATGTGTTTTGTTAGAATGAGAGTTAAAGACTCGGCCCATAAGCGAGTAGTTTTACGCTTTTCAAACTCAAGCTCCGTGATTCTAGATTTTCTGTTGATGCTATCCGTTAAAGATGTAATGAAGATATGTTCATTGAAGAAATAGCCTCCAGCGTACTTATCAGAAACAGATAAGATCTGCAATATGCAAACCCACGCTTCAACCACGTAGACTCGAGTCTCTGCTGCATTTCTAATAGCATCATATCCTATATACACAAGCACATCCATAAGTGTCTTGATAGACTCCGAGACAGACCAAGCCTGCCTGTCTATTCCCAAATGATGAAGACGACATGTCCAATCCAATGTAAACAAGAGAGTCTTTACAACTGCTCTCCAAGGAACCGTTTCGAATGATCGACCCTCCACTAATTTAACCACCATTTTTGACAGACCACGCACTTGATTCGCAAACATTTCTGCCAGCTGCAGTTTAGACTCATAAGGATATAAGGGCACCCATTGTGTAAGACATATAGATACAAATACATAGAAATGGTCATGTCCCGGTAGTTCTCCATCTAGGTCTTTTTGTTTGTTCAATGCATCGTCAGCGCACATGTGTTGAAGGTCGTCGAATACTCTGGCAAAAAGTGGGATCAACAATGATCCTTTGCGGGGATGTATATGTCGCCAATGATACAATTGATCAAATAGCACCAATGTCGAATAAGTTCCCTTAAATTTATCATATGCCAGCTTTCTATTAGGAGTATCCGAGAGAAGAGGTTGCAAGAGATGATGATGCCAATAAACAGTGTCTTTTAAACCAATCACACGTCTCAACTCATGATCGACGAGTTTTTCAACTTGCTTCGTAACATGCTGTAAAGTATAAATAGTTGGCTTCGATCGCTCAAATTTCGCCTGCGTTGAACGTTGATCCAAGTAGTCGGTAATATCATAGTTTCCAATGTAAATCAAGTCGTTCTTATACCAAAGCTGTCGTTTAGTATTCATGTATATATCGTCAAAAGGTCTACGCGGTAGCTTATCATTTATGAACATTCCTCGGTAATTCTGCACTGTATTGTTTTCACGCTCACTTTGATAGTGATTAATATTTTCAACATTTTGCTGAATACCACCCATTGCAGCGCTAGGCATATTACCAGCTCTATGTGAACGGTAGTAAGGCTGGTGAATATGGATATCATCTCTTGTTCTTTTAAGTTTTCTCCTTTTTCTTTTTGAGGGCGCTGGGTTTTGCTTGATCTTGATCAAATTTGGATTTCTGACTCTGGTATTATTAGGCTTTACAATCGCAATAGAAGATTGAGGGGTAGGTTGACGGGTATGTCTATCATTGTTTCTATGTCTAGTCACCCTATTGTCCTCAATAGCTTCAGCATTTACAGGTATGTTTCGGTTGCTCAGGTTAACATGAGTAAAGAGGGGATTCTCTGGTATTTGTGCAGTAGGTCGACGAGATGAGCCGACGTCATTGTGATTTTCTTCATTGGTAAGGTCGATCAGTGCATGTGGAGGAGAAGCTGCATCCACCTCAGGGATATCATCAAACATAAACATGAGATTCATATCGGTGTCAATTCCGGGTGTTTCGATACTAACATCAGGTTCGTCATGTTCTTCATAATCATCAGATTGTTCAGAATCTTCTCGAAACGCTGCAAATACATCTTCAGTATCCCTAGCCACTCTTGCAGGAGTACGCGCTGAACTTGAAGAAGCACTTCCAATTGTTAAAAGTAGAGACATTTTCTTAGCATGTTTCGCCGCCCTGGCCTCTCTTTTCTTTTGCTCGCGCATGCGTTCCTCTTCCTCTATTTTACGTTGATTGACCTTGTAAAAGGAGGCAGGCAAAATGTTCTTAAGGGTGGCCTTCTTTAAGTCTTTGATTCCCAAACGCTGTCGCTTAATGTCTCTATATTCGTACGCATCCTCAACTATAGGTACAACTTCGTTTTCCGTAATGATTCTTGCATTGCTTCGTGACGAGGTTGCTGGTTCAGAAGGGAAATCGAAAATTGAATCTGAATCATCCATTTCGAAAGTAGGTGAGTCACTTATTTGGAATGTGTCCGTATTCAGGCTTTCCTCTTCTACTTCATCATCGTCGCTTTCCAGTAATACTTTTTTCCTTTTTCGACGCAAACGTTTGAAAACCGGCAACTCCTCCTCTATGTCCTCGTCGTCATCCTCTACCATATTCACATCCGTCGCATCGAAAATCGTAGTTGAAGATGGGGTATTGGGTTGTGAACTCTCAGAGGGAGTCTCGTAACCCTCAATAGGATCATCTATATCGTCCGTGGCATCGATTATCACTCGAGGAGATCCAGTTGATGCTGACGATTCTCCTTGAAGTATATTAAAGTTGGGTTTTGGACTGAAATCAAAATCAAAGATATCATTTGAAGGTTTTTCCATGAGTCGAGAGTGAATTCTGGATGAACTACTTGAACGACTTCTACGCGAACCTTTCCTTTTCTTTGCAAATGTGATTATTTTGCTTTTTCCTTTGTCTCGACTTTTTCTAGGGGGTGGAATGATCAATTGATTCAAACCATACTTTTCAAAGTTGAATACATCATCGGCGGGTGTAGTGGACCTTTCGACAGGAGAATGCTCAGTGGTATTCGAATTAGGGTTGATCACAGCTGTAGGTCGAGAAAAAGATGCAGCATTCGTGGACGAGTCGACAGCATCTTCTTTTTTGGAATCCCCTATCGCAATAGCTCTTCCTTTTCCTTTTCCTGTTGAGTTTCGACGTACATCCGCCCTTTCGTTTGTCTGAGTTATAGTCTTTGAAGGATTTGATAATATATCCTGGGTATCTTGGTAAGTGGAAATTTCGTCCATCAAATCATCCATAGCCTGTGTGTTTGAAAGAGTGAAATCGGTATCGCTTTCATCATCGTTATCGTTATCATTTACAACGTTGTATAGTTTAGATTTGGCTGATCCATGTCCTATTAACTCCTTATATTTGGATGCCTCCAAAGTAAAAGGTTTTAACTGCAGCATCGTTCTTGCTCGAAGAGATATCTTACGAGGTATTTGTATGTCTGAGAAAGTTTTTGGTGAGCTTTCTGTGGACAAGGCAGGAATATCACTATCACTGGCTTGATCTTTTTCGAGAATGGCCCTTATACCTGCATCTTCTTCGTCCAAGCGATTTATATCAAATTCCATTTCTTCCAATAACTGAGAGAGTTTTGGGCTCTCAACAACATTTGGTAATTCAAACAGGTCTAAACCGTCAACTGAACTTTCTATGTCTAAACTTTCATCAGGTATGTTGGATAGGTTTTCATTGGAGCGATCAGGGTCACTCCCGTTGGTGTTGTGGATCGCTCGGCTTGGTATGGGTGAAGTTGAATCTTGTGTTGCGACTTCCTGAACTGGTATCGGTTCGATGTATATTTCTTTTGATTGAGTTTCTGCGGAAGGTCTTTCGAGATCTAGCAGTTTTTCTATAAATGCGTCGGGTAAATCAGAGAAGAGATCACCTACACTGGCATCTACAACAAAAACAATTCAGTTTCAAGAAGTTATTGGGATACAACTTTAACGAATTACCTGAGAGAAAGTCGTCATTCTGAGATACTTGACTACTAGGCAGATCATGGGAGCTCATAGTTGCCATAATCTGGTAGATCGTGTACTTATGAATTCAGTCCAGCTGGAAGCATAGCTGCGTAAAAAAAAAGATTTTGGTTTCTGAAAATATGCGTGTTTTTAAGTCGCGGTTTCAGCAAGGTTACACGCTATCAAGGCGACACCAAACTTTCCACCAGCCCCTTATTTTTCCAGACTGGCCACTGAAAGAAATTACTAGAATTCGCTGGTGATGACAGGACGACAACATATAATTGTAAGTTATACTTGCTATTTTTAACAAAGCACAGATGTAGTTTATTTTATTATTCATTTTTTTAATATAAGAGATATAAGATGTGTATATATAGTATGTGATTAATTCTTGTAAAAATGTAAAATTGTATATGAAACACTATGTAAGTGAAAGTGATTTTGAAAATTGCAGTATATATTTACTAATGATGATGGTGATTATTTCTAGATAAGGTGGATACATCATGCTTTCCATCGCAACATTGTCGGATATTGACCAAATCTTCAGAGTCATCAGAATCGTATTGAGCGAGATCCTGGGCGTGAGATATACTTTCCTCCAAACCTCTGGAACTGAGTGTTGTCTGCTGATGACCTGCATTTTCGACAGTGCCGCTCTCAGTTGTGTATCTTGGCTCTTCAACAATTTGACTGCTAGAACTATTTGGTCTTACAAGGAGGTATGATAAAGACTAAAACAAAACAGATAATAAAATTTAGAAATGTAGGTAAAGTTACCGCTTTTATAATGAGCTTACCTTCAACCACAATTCATGACGTTCCAACGATGGTGCTGTCAGCTTTAGTTGTCTTTTAGGAGTACGAATCAATAAACTCATAGGTGATAATGTGCCTGTATTATCTCCACTAGGAACTGCTGAAACAGACTCAATGAAAGCTACATGAATCAAGAATATCAGAATAGAAACACCCTACAAAAGCTATGAAAATGCTTACCACTTTTAGTTTTGGCGGTATTTCCATCAGCACCAGGTCTGACAGAGCTCCAGTACAACATTTTAGAATATGGGTGAACCCAGAAAAACCGTTGGTGTTTGTTTTCGGATATACCACTACCTACATAACGACGAGTGTGTTTGGACATCCATTCACCAATCATTGTTTGAGTAATGGCAGAGATAACGTATATATCAGTTCCACCACTGCTTGAAAATCCAGCAAAAGTATCGTCGGAGCTCATGGGCATTGGTGCATGTGTATGGCTTTGCAGACCTTCATCAGAAGACATAGTTGAGATTGATGTAGCAGAGTCTTGTTTGTTGGAGAGTTCTCGTAAACTCATTGAGGATTTTGACTGAAGTCTTGTAGAACCATAGCTCTTATTTTCCAAGATTCTGAAACTTCCAAATGACAAACCAGAAGAGTTATTGCTTTCATAGTTAGGTCTTTGACTCTTTTGAATGTTGTTTTCTTTTCTTCCAGATCCAAGTCGAAGAGATGATACTGAACTAGACAAGCGAAGTTTGCGACTACTAGAGGATGCAGGTGTTGAGACAGATGGAACTGGTGAAACTCGAAGTGTTGGAGGAGTTAATCTTGAAGTAGATACAGATCGCTCAATAGCTCCAGCAGGTGGTGTAAATGCTTCGTCGATATTATCCAATTGACGTGGGTGATCAGAACTTGGTTGTGGATTTCCAGAGGAGATGTTCAAATGTGATACTGTGCTTAATTCCGGTGCTTTTGTCTTTGCTTCTAGCAAAGCAAGTCTAACTGCTTCTTTGGTATTCATTTCTGCTTCTTCCTTTGAAATGTAATTCTCTTCCTTTTCTCTCAATAACTTTCTTTCTTTCGCCAATACTTCGGCAGATTCGTTTCTTTCTTTTCCAATAGCCTCACGAACAGCGGCATCAGTCAAACCTTGAGCCTCTTCTCTGCTAATAAGCTCATTTTCACGAGCAGCCATTGCTTGACGTTCTTTGACTATAGCGTCTGCTGCAGCAACCTTAGCCAGCGCTTCTGCCTCTGCCTTAGAAATCATCTCCATTGCTTCTGCTTCTTCGCGTTGAGAGACTTCTTTTCGTTCAGCTTCCAAAGCCTTGGCGACCTCATCTTTGACCATCTTTTCAGAGTACTCGCGAGAAATCATACCAGCCAAAACTTCTGCTTGCTTCTTTTCCGCTCTTTCTACGGCATCCACAACAGCTCTCTTGACAAGCACATCAACACTGTCCTTCGTAAGCATTGTAATCATACGCTGATTGATTTCCTCGCAATCCTTCTTGTAAAATTCTATCGTGTTCTTGAGAGCTTCTATTTCTGTCACATTGGCTTGTTGAAGCTTCTCGATTTCGCACTTCTTATCATCCTGAATCTCAGATATCTTTTGTTCAAACTCGGATTTCAAAGTTTCCTCGACATGTATCTTTTGTTGTTCCATCTCAGATATCTTCTGCTCAAACTCTGTCTTTAAAGCTTCTTCAACGCTAAGCTTTTGTTGCTCCATTTTGACAGTCATATCTCGGGTGATTCTCTCCAAATCAGTTTGTTTAGCTTGTTCAGCTTCCTCTAATGCAGCTGACTTCTCAGCATCAAGCTTATCTTTCCAGGCTCTCAATTCTGATTGTTTGGCAGCTTCTAAATCTCTTAATTGTTGCTCAATTTCGGTGTTCTTGCTAGTTTCCAACATATTCTTTTGCACGCTTAATTCTGTTTGTTTTGCTGCTTCCAATGCAGCGATATGTTGCTCTATTTCTTTTTGTTTTAATGATTCTAAATCTAGTCTTTGTTGAGTTAAGCTGGCTTCAAGCTCTTTCTTGTGGGTGGTTGAGGCTAATGCTTCAATGTCTGCTCGTTGCTTATCCAACGCTTGCTGTATCTTACTTTGTTCATTCTGTATGGCTTGTTTTATCAGCTTGTCTGCCTCTTCCTTGCGGATTAACTCTTCATCAGAGACAGTAGGAGCGATACTATTTAGCGAAGTGACTTTTTCATGAGCTTCTTTATTTGCTAGTGCAACAGCGGCCAAGGTTGCGGCTTCTGCTTCCCGCTTGGAGATCATGTCGCGGACAATTTCTTCCTCTCTTGCTTTGAATTGAGTACTTAACTTTGTACGTGTCTCCTCCAGCAGAATTTCGTTGGCCTGCTCTATTTCTTTTTGTTTTAATGATTCTAAATCACGTACACACTGAGTTAAGCTGGCTTCAAGCTCTTTCTTGTGGGTGGTTGAGGCTAATGCTTCAATGTCTGCTCGTTGCTTATCCAACGCTTGCTGTATCTTACTTTGTTCATTCTGTATGGCTTGTTTTATCAGCTTGTCTGCCTCTTCCTTGCGGATTAACTCTTCATCAGAGACAGTAGGAGCGATACTATTTAGCGAAGTGACTTTTTCATGAGCTTCTTTATTTGCTAGTGCAACAGCGGCCAAGGTTGCGGCTTCTGCTTCCCGCTTGGAGATCATGTCGCGGACAATTTCTTCCTCTCTTGCTTTGAATTGAGTACTTAACTTTGTACGTGTCTCCTCCAGCAGAATTTCGTTGGCCTTCTGTGTATCTTGGAGTCGCATTTCAATCATCTCCTCAACCTCTACCATGGGAATCATATTCAATAGCGAAATCTTCTCTTGCTCTGCAGTAACAGCTTCCTTCACTAGTATTTCCGCCTCAGTCTTGGGAATGAAATCTGCTAATTTCTCCTTCTCAGATTCAATTGCCTTTTGCACTAACACATCGGCTTCTGATTTGGAAATAAGACCTGCTGCTTTCTCCTTCTCAGATTCAACTGCTTTTTGTACCAACACACTCGCTTCTGTTTTGGAAATGAGATCCATTGCCTTCTCCTTCTCTGAGTCAACAGCTTGTTGTACTAATTTGTCGGCCTCAGTTCTAGAAATTAAATCCAAGGAGGCGAACTTTTCCTGTTCCTTAATGATGGCCTCTTGTATTTTAACTTCAACTTCGGACTTGGGAACCATTGCAGCAGTCTCTTTAGTGACAGCTTCATGAATTAATATATCGACTTGCTTCTGAGTAAGCATATATCCATCGACTTTAACATCTTTACCAGCATCAGTATTTGACAGAGCTAAGGTATCGCTGGTTTGAGATGGCTCCAACAATATATTGATTTGTTCAGGAGATAGCATAGAGGCTGCACGTTCAGCTATGACTTTGCGCTCATTGACCAAGGCCACCGATATGTGATTATTTATCTGCTCCTTAGACACGACTTCTAAGCTCGATGGTATAGTGCCGGGCGTCACTGTCGCACCGCTTTCGTCTACGACTGAGCGAGAGGTATTCCTAAGGTATTCTGGCTCCTGACTATGCTCTTGATTTGGTGGTAAGGTAAAGGGGGCAGAATGCGTGTGGCTAATTCCTTGTTTATTAAATGAGGAGCTTCCAACCAACAAATTAGAAGGTGACACTGGTAAAGCTAATTCTTGAGCAGATCCATGCATGCAAGGGCCAACACCAAGATCCACTGGGTCAGTATTAACACCTACGTCGATCACCTGCTTCTTGGCTTCCAATTCTGATGACAATGGCTTCATAGCAAAGGAAGATAATCCGTTATCGGGCATGAAGTTGGACATAACACCGAAGGAGTTTCCATATTCTGTGAAATGTTGATCCAGCTCATTATCTTCATCAACAGTGTCGTCATCGGAATCTATCAGTACATCATTCTCCTCGTCAGTTCTAAGTTGTTTATCAGAGTCAGAGTCATTGAGGCAAAGACCCCTAGGTTGTCTACCGACACCACCCATTTTTCGTTTTGTAACAGGTTTCTTTTTGCCATGCATTCTATTGCCACCTCTGCCGCCATTTTGACCTCCTGCAATTCCACGAGTATCAGAATTCCAATTAGCCATTTCTTTGCGCATAAGTTCAATATTTTCTTGACTATCTGAAAGCATTTTCTTGATTTCGAACTTTTCCAATTTCTCTTTGTGGTACGAACTTCTGAGGTTAGAGATGATTCTATGTGCATGAGCTAAAGATTGTTTCAAAGTTTCAGTTTCCAAGGCTTGCTGGCCGCGGTTGGAAGTAGTAGTTGATGCAGATGGTGAAACGGACTTGTTTTGATTGGTCTCAGAATCATCATCTTCACTTATTTCTCGAGTAGTATCAGTTTTTGCACTCTCGTCCAAGGCTCGGGAAGATGAAGCCATCTTGATAGCAAGTTTTGCATTGACGATTTTAAGCTCGGTGTTTAAGGCTTCTACCTGCTTTTGTGTCTGAGCATTTTCCCGCTGAGCAGTTGCAGCATGTCGTCTTAATTGATGTGTTTCTTGTTCATGACGAGCTTTCATGGCCTCAATTACTGATGCTGATTTTTCCTCCTGTGCCTTCATGATATCAATTTGCTCTGATTGGGCTTTCAATTGTTTCGTTAATTTTGCATAGTCCGAGTTATGTTTGGCTACATTTTGGTTCGACTCTAACAAATGAGTTCGAAGCTCTTGATTTGCCACCTCCAAGTTCCAAACTTCTTCCTTCAGACGCTCTATAGTAAAGCAATAAAAATCAAAAGTGTTTAGACCAAAAAAACACACTAATATACTGAGCCATTTAAGTCTAACCTTCCACTTCATCCCTTTGTTTTAAATGCCGCTGCGCTGTTTCTTGAGTTCTCTCGTTATCCGCTTTTGATAACTCCAATTGTTTGATGATCTCTTCTTTTTCTTGAAGAGTAGTTTGAAGCTTACGTACTTCTATCAATAACCCTTGCCCGATCTCAGTTGCAAATTCAATATCCGGGTTACGTCTGTTTCCATTTGGATTTTTGTTTCTATGCTTTGTAGGTGTAGAATTAGTTGGTGGGGGAGGCAATAAAGGAGTCAAATTTTTTGCAGAGGAATCTTCCATTATTGACTTTAAATACAAACAAACATTACGTTAAAGTCAAAAAAACATTAATGTTTTTTTGTGGTGTAGCACTTACTTTTGAGCTTTTCAGGTACTGAAATTCATTGGCCAAATCTTCAAGCTTAGATAGAATTTCATTTGGCAACTCCTCTTCTTGACTATATTGATTCAAGCGCGCCAACTCTTTTTTTATAACATCACGTTGTTTACTCAAAGCATTGCGACTAATCTGACTTGCACCAGCTTGAGAGAGTAGCTTCTCTTTTTCTTCAAGTTGGGAGGTGAGCTGTGCCCTCACTTGATCAGCATTCATACCTGAGAATGAAATAGGTCGTTTTTGCCTTCTGCTTGTTTCTGACAAACTTGTCATTGGGGTTGACATTTGTGGTGCAGAGGAATCTTCCATTATTGACTTTAAATACAAACAAACATTACGTTAAAGTCAAAAAAACATTAATGTTTTTTTGTGGTGTAGCACTTACTTTTGAGCTTTTACGTACACACTATTCATTGGCCAAATCTTCAAGCTTAGATAGAATTTCATTTGGCAACTCCTCTTCTTGACTATATTGATTCAAGCGCGCCAACTCTTTTTTTATAACATCACGTTGTTTACTCAAAGCATTGCGACTAATCTGACTTGCACCAGCTTGAGAGAGTAGCTTCTCTTTTTCTTCAAGTTGGGAGGTGAGCTGTGCCCTCACTTGATCAGCATTCATACCTGAGAATGAAATAGGTCGTTTTTGCCTTCTGCTTGTTTCTGACAAACTTGTCATTGGGGTTGACATTTGTGGTGGTAGGTGTTCGAAAATAAACTTTCGTTACTGAAACAAATATTGTTTGAAATTCAAATCAACCAGTGAAGATAAATATGATAAATTCACTGTAAAAATAAGAACAGTGGACAGAAGTAAGAGGAAAAGAAAGAAAGGTAGAAATAAAACTGATGATGTTCAAATAAGAACGTGGTGACTTCTGCGTCACACAAAAAGGATGCACTTGATTAGTGACTGAAAATAGAAAATTGCCTGCTGTTTCTACAACTCCTTTCCACCAACAGAATTCATTGTGAATGCTTAATTCTTCCCCTTTGTCGGAATGTTAACTTATTTTTATATGTACATCATGAACTAAGTAACAGCTTTATATCAGCAAAATAAAAAAGGAAGAGGAAGGGGTAAGGTTTATAAAGTAGTAGTATCAATAGGTCTAATGGGCACACCAGCTTCTTTGACGAATTGTTTAACAGCTTGAATGGGAACTTCTTTTCTGTGGAAAATTCCAGCAGCCAAAGCAGCCTCGACTCCGGTCTTCTCAAACACTTCAGTAAAGTGTTCGACACGACCTGCACCACTAGATGCAATGACAGGAATAGAAACAGCCTTACGAACTGAATCAATTAATTCTAATTCAAAGCCAGAATTGGTACCATCACGATCCATACAATTTAATAAAACTTCACCAGCACCCAATTTTTCACAAGCAGTAACCAATTGAATCACATCCAAATCACGTCCTTCACGTCCACCCTTCACAGTACATTGATACCAACAGTATTCTTCACCGTTGGGACCAGGTTGTGAGTTCTTGACAGTGTGGTGGGTGGTTTCGCTAGGATCTTTGACGTAAACACGACGAGGATCAACAGAAATAACAACAGCTTGACAACCGTATGCTTCAGCAATAGTTTCGATAGCGGTAGTACCAGTCTTCTTTTCTCCATCAGCATAAAACTTCTCAGCACAATAAACTGCATCACTTCCAATAGAAACCTTATCAGCGCCAGAACGGAAATACTCACCAGCAACTTCAAATGCAGGGTGAACAGTGCCATCAGGATCAGTGACGTCGCGAATACCACCACCAATAGTCAAAGGAACAAAAACGGTTTCGGAGGTACGCTTCAATACTTCGAGCATAGGAGTATCTCCCAAGGGGCAGTTACGGAAACTGGTAATATTTAAGAATGTAACCTCATCAGCACCTTCCTCGAAATAACGCTTGGCCAAATCAACTGGCTTTCCAAGGTTTCTAACATCATTGCTGCCTTCAGTTTCACGCACGTCGTATTGATCACCCTTTGTGACAACCAAATCACCATTATCGTTAGCACGGACATCTAAACAGGCAATAATACGCTTGGTGAAGGTATCTTGGCTCTTCTTGACAGGTTCTTTTAAAGCAACAGACTTATGGTCCACAACACCGGAGCCAGTCAAGAATGATTTAAGAATATTGACACCAGCATAACCACTCTTTTCGGGATGGAATTGAGTAGCGAATACATTGTCCTTTTGAACAGAGGCAACGAAAAGTTCATCACCATATTGTGTGGTAGCTAAAGCCCAATCCTTAGTCTTTTCGCTGTAGGGCAAAGCATAGGAGTGGACGAAATAGTATGTTTTGTCTTCATCGATGTTGTAGTCGAGAGATTGGCCGCTAGGGGGAGCGTCTGCCTTTACTTCTTTGACTAATTGAGCGTGGTTCCAGCCCATGTGAGGGACAGCCTTAGCAGTGCTATCAAACTTTTTAGCTATGCCAGGAATAACACCCAATCCAGGCTGATCGCTTTCCTCGGAACCTTCAAACAAACTTTGCATACCAACACAGATACCCATGAAAGGTTTGCCAGAGGCAATATACTCCTTTAAAGGCTCAGCATAACCTTTAGAGTGCAAAGAGCGCATAGCGAAACCAAAGTCACCGACACCAGGGAAAATGAGTTTCTAACATGAGTTTAGTACAATATTTGACATTCAGGTGATTTCAATAGTTAGTTACCTCGGCTTTGGCGATATCGGAAGGATCCTTAACAAAGGTGATGTCAAAACCCAAATGGTTAATAGCGTTAACTAAACTGCGGACATTTCCAGCCCCATAGTCGAGCATGTAAAGATTGGTCATTTTGTGTTGTATGTTTGGCGAAGTTGTATAAAGTTTATCTCCACAGTTTACATAAATTTAATATATATAGGTGGCTTGGATGACTCATTCTTGCATTTTTGGCAGCTTGGTCGTGTCCAATCTCCGCAGATTTTACGAATTTATAAGCAGCGGCAGTCTCTCCCAGCTTACATTGCAAGATGTTTTCGTATAATTGTCTTGAGTGCCATCTGATGAATATATGACACATAGTATATCGTTTCTATCACTGTTGTACACGCTATACAAAAAAATATTTGTTTTTTCGTATCTTAAATGAAAAGCTTCACTAGGTAGAGGCTCACTCTCTGCATTCTGTAAAACTAGTTTTTTTTTACATATTTATGTACGTAAAAGAGTGAAGTTCCAACTAAATGTAGGCAGACCTCAATGAATATATTTAATTTTTACATACTTCGCTTGAAAAACGCAAAAAAGAAAGATTTATCAAATATCACTCTCAATAGAGAAACAATGTTGAAGCAACTTTGCTCTATCCCCTTTCGATACTACTGCAGATCTTTGCATTTGTGAAAAGTAAAACGACTTGATTTTTTGAGTTTCGTACAAGTGTTAGTGCTGATATGGTAAAAAGAAAATAATTTGCATTGATGTAATGCACTGAGGTTTAACAAGAAACCTTGTGTCCCCTGACGAGCATCCTAAACATGCTTCACCTGCTGTAATCAATCGAAGCACAAAATTTTCTTTATTGTTAGATTATCTCATTTTATCGTATAGCCACATCATTCTCTTACCCACCTACCATCACCTCTATTGATTGAATGAGAAAATCGGATTTACTAGGGGGTGGGGAAAGAGGTAAGAAGATTACGTAATAAGTATATCGTGTTACCCAGTGCCCGAGCTGAACACAATAAGAAATCTGCGAAAGAGTCGAAAGCCTGGATGCAGCTCAAAACCAAAATGTTTACAAACATCATGCTATTGTCATTCCATGTCTTGTCAAGGGCTTAACGACAACAGGATGAACTTGAACGAAGGAGGGCTATCGCAGTTTTAATCAAGTTTCCCTGAAGACCCTCCAGCCTGGGTTCAGAAAATGCAAAACGGTACATAAATAAATGATGTGATAATTATTTCATCTTTAGATATTGAAGATAATTCGAATAGTGCATCGACACAATTATAAGAAGGTAAAATGCGAATTAGCATTTAAATCTGTGAGTTCTAAGCAGTAGAATGTGAAACTTTAGTATCCAAACAACCGTACAGGGTACACCCAGGTTGAACCATGGCATAGTAACCCGACTATTCTCATTAGTTGGCAGGGTTACTCATTAAATTGATAATGGTATGTCCTTTTCACTATGAAGAACGCTTTGTGAAAAGCATATGCTTATTCTTGGAATCCATTGATTCAAACGATCAAGCAAGCAATAGAAAACATCGAAAATGGTAAAAATAAGCGGAGTTGACATGAATGTGGGTTAAACCAACTGGTAAGGTGATTTTATTCTGCTTCACACTGAGGAAGATAATTTTCACCCTTCTCTTTCTTCTTTCATATAATCAGAATCGTAAATTAAGTAAAAACCGAAGAATATGAATAATTCCGCAAGTAAGTGAGAAAGCCTTCTGTACATTGTTACAAGGACTAAAAACAAAGTGTGTATTTGTTCACAGATTTAAGAATCGCTTGTGTGGTAAGTGGTCTTGAGACTATTTAATCCTTACCAAACAGCAATGCTGACTATTTATTCGAATTCAATAGATGGTAGGACTGCCAGCAAGAGGAAAAACCTACATTGCATATAAAGGTATTTTATTATAACGGAAAATCAGAAGGGGTAACTATGGAACCACGGAAAAAAACTCACACGACAAAAACTGTTTAGTGACCAGATATTTGACGTGGTTGGGTATCAAAACACAGATTTTCAGTGTTGGAAATTATCGTCGTAAAATAGCTGGACTGAACCTTCCGCATACATTCTTTGACACTCACAATGAGGAGGCTGTTAAAAAGCGCAGAGAAGCGGCATTATTAGCGCTCAATGATATGATACATTGGTTTAATAAGGAGGATGGAACGGTGGGGATTTTAGACGCTACGAATTCAACTAAGAAAGCAAGAGCGTGGATCAACGAAAATTTGACAGCGCATAACATACAAGTATTGTTTATAGAATCTGTTTGTGATGATGAACAGTTGATTTTGAGCAACATCAAAGACGTCAAATTATCTTCACCTGACTATTGTAACCGCGATCCCGCTATTGCCACAGAGGATTTCAAGCAACGAATCAAGCATTATGAAGAGACCTACGAGACAATCACAGAGAAGGATTTAACCTATATCAAACTAATCAATGTTGGAAGTCAATATATCATAAACATGATTCGTGGTTATTTGGAGAGTAGAATTGTGTACTATTTGATGAATTTACACACAAGACCTAAAAGAATTTGGTTTAGTAGAGTAAGTTTCACAGTGAACGTGGGGTAACAAACAGCATAATTTACAAGATCGTATTGTTTAGCATGGCGAGTCACTATTCAATTTGGAGGATAAAATCGGTGGTGATGCTGGTCTCTCACCAAGAGGAGAGCAATATGCGTTGAAATTACCAGAGTTAGTCAAACAGAATATTGGAGATCGCCCCCTGACTATTTGGACTTCATCTATGACTCGTACCATTCAAACCGCAAGACATTTAGATTTCCCGAAAAAGCAATGGAAGGCACTAGACGAATTAGATACCGGCGTTTGTGATGGAATGACATATGATGAGATTGCGGTAACTATCTCACTATCAAAACTACTACTACACACCGTTCTGATCATTGATTTTTGGTTTTAAAAGCTCAAATATCCAGAGGATTTTGCTCGTCGAGACGAGGACAAATTTAATTACAGATACCGTGGAGGAGAGGTATGTTATTTGTACAAGATGCAATTAGCTCAATTCTAATGTAATATATTGCTTATAGAGTTACAGAGACTTAGTTTTGAGATTAGAGCCTGTTATAATGGATCTGGAGCGACATGAAAACATTTTGATCATTTCCCACCAAGCGACTATTCGCTGCATGTACGCTTATTTCATGGGTTTAAGTCATGAACAGCTACCTTATGCACGTATTCCTCTGCACACCATTATTGAATTAAAACCTAAGGCTTTTTCTTGTGAAGAAAAATTATATAAAGGTAAAGAAAAAATGAAAGAAATACTTTTTTGTAAATCCATTTCTAACAATAAGAATTAGTTAACGTCGGTGCTGTGGATACCTTCAGGCCAAGAGGTCAGCTAGCGCGTAGATTAACAAATGACAAATTTGTTAGCACAATACCACCCCTTTCTGAGGGCGCTAGTGGAGAGATAACAGATGGATCTAAACCCATTTTACCGATAACGCCCATTAGCATAACCCCTACCTGCTAAGAAATATAGCCCTGGTTCAATAAATAAAAGAACCTCATTTTTGAAAACCTTACATTTAATTATGTAATAAGTTAATATTACATTGATTTTTAAGCTTTCTAAAAAAAAGCATCCAGAAAAGATGTTATAAAAAAGGTATGTGCAAGCGTTTTGCTTGAACAGGAATTGGCAAGATTTACATTCAGCACGATACATACGTACTTAATATAAAGTATTCAATATTGAAATGTTGATATTTTTTTGATGTATTGAACCGAGCATTTGCCCCCAACTACGTACATATGAGCAATACTCGACAGATATTACAACCTTTATAAATTTGTATAGTATCCGACTTTTAGGTTTTAAGTTGGGGAAAATCATACGTAAGTACATAAAACTTCAGTTCCATAACGCCTAATGGATTTCTCTCGTAATTCAAACAAAATTAAGTACATATGCGCAATGTTGTATACATAATGAACTCTGATTTGAAGATAGGCGGCGTGTTCAGTAAATTAACCGTAGTGAAGAAAAGTTTTAATGTACCATTACAAGCTAAACTTTTTTTGTGATAAATATCGTGAAGTATCTTTTCCTAACAAGGAGGAATGCAGAAAATCAATCCCATCGAAGGCTGTAGAAGATTATAACGAAAGCACATTACGTATGTGCACAGATAATTCTTTCAGGTTTACAATATCACATTACAGCTACCGAGAAA
Organism: Mucor irregularis B50; assembly: GCA_000587855.1. Classification (NCBI taxonomy): domain Eukaryota; kingdom Fungi; phylum Mucoromycota; class Mucoromycetes; order Mucorales; family Mucoraceae; genus Mucor; species Mucor irregularis. The sequence continues at coordinate 193,523 of KK076524.1, read as the reverse complement.
GTGTGCGCATGGAAATTTACTTGTATTGAGTGAAATGATGCAATATTACGGTAAATAACGTATATAACAAAGCAACAATGCGTAACAGTCGTGTATTATACATATTCTCATCTATAAATTCAGTAAATACACGTAATCCGCATGATTGGAAACTGATGCTAATACGGTACTCAACCAACCAAGTTGAACGGAAATTTGTTTATGTATGGCAGTTGCCATTAAAAGAGTAATGTAGTAATGATCATAATATTTTTACTTCGCGCACGTAGACTAATATCAATCATCATAGCAATCCGTACATTCGGTGTATATGAACGGCTGTATCTAGCGGACAATTTATAAATTAACTTGGAATTCTGTATAAAAACCTTTCATCGAGAAATTAACTTCCTTTGTCTATTTGTACGTAAGCATGCATTCCAGGAGGAAAAACTCTATTTAGTGATCTTGCATATTGCCCAGGGCATCCCGAATTTTATTTCCAGCTACAGTTTTGATGTTTACCACTGCATTTACTTGATAGAGATGTATCTTTGCCTGGAAATACGGGCCTCCTTTTTAAAAACATACGCGTTCAATTGTCTGACTATTTAATATGCAATTGTTCGTCATTTTCCCTTTAAATTAAGTGTAACTTTTTGTCTTCAAATCTTGAATGCATCATACTTTTTCATTATTAAAACACTGAACTCTAATGGCAAGAGTTGACGAATAGTTGGATGTACATATCTTTAAATGACTCTTTTTGTATAAAACGGGTAATGGTGGCTATTTTTAGCGTTTTTTTTTATCAATTGGCAATCAAAGATTTACACCCGGTATGCATAGGAGGGAGATACATATACTTGTCCGAGGATGGAGTGTGGACATGAGAAATATCATTCGAAGATAAAGTTTTTTAGAGTACAAAAGTAAAAATCCTGCGACTAGATGAAGGTTTGTGCAATAGAAGGTTTTAATCAATTCGGTCGGAAGAACTGATTTGTACTAGTGCATGGACACTATAAACGCGACGTGATTTTTGCTGTTCGCTAAATAGTCATGGGAACTGTTGGCATCATCCTTCAAAAGTTGTACTTTCTCGGAGTTCCTCTTAAGGTTTCAGGTTTTCAGTTTATTTTTGATACTCCTCCGCATATTATTCATTCTGCCTTTAAAAAGCAACTGCATATGTTGAAAAAACTTACATTTTATGGACATAACTGGAATACGCAATAACATTAGAAAAAATCTGCTGAGGAGAGCGTATTGAAACACAACTTGCGCAGTCGTAACATCACTTCAGTTCACTTGCACCTGTGTATCTAACCACGGCTCGATAAAGACTTGGGAAATGATTGATGATGTGGGAGGTATAATTAATTTAATGTGTGTAATTTTTAGCACAATAAGCAAGGCATTGAGTGCGACCATACCACAATGTGTAACTTATAAGGAAGATTTCTTATAATGTAAACGTGAATCATTTCATTATTTATCCAGTTTGATGTATGTATGATGACGATTTTAGAAGGAGGTTTAAGACTCAATTGAACAAAGTTAATGTAATATAACTGTGAAATACTGCTTATATCTATTTGAAAACGGGAGAATGCTGGATTTTGGCACATTAGTTATATCTTTTCTATCTCGCTATTGATTATAAAAGCGATTTGCTCGAGTTCACTCGCCAAGATTTACGCAATCGGTATGGCGAGAGCTAACTGCGCCAATGCGATTTACGGAATTATTCGATCCGGGTGTCGTGTTGATAATTACGCGCTGCAAAAAATTACTTTCCAAAGTTGTACAGCGGAAAACAATAATACTCGTCTAATAATGGCCCTAGCCACAAGTGAGACGGGTTTATTTGTTAATTGAATGGATTAAACAAAAATCTATATCTAAAATGTGCTATACGGTAATGAAAAATAAATAAATGCGTTCGAGGGTAAGCTTGGCATGGTCAAAGAGCTTTGCAAATCGTGGCTAAAAGGATTTAGCACAAAAATCCAAAAAAGCCTCCACCAGTGGGATTACCATTAAAGGTCAGATGTTTCACTTTTTACTATTTCAAATCACAAACCATCTGAAAAATAGGAAACTGCAAACGTAGCATTTTTTAAAAAAAATGCTACAAAAGTAACAATGTGGGCCAGCTATTGTGGGTACACTGAAATGAGGAACTAGACCCAATTTATCATTCTTTAGTAATCAGATGAAACTTTGGCTTACGAATGAGAAATAACAGAGAATACACGGTGATTCATCAGCAGTGATTGAGAAGATTTGCTTCTGATTCGAATGATTTAGAAGATCTGCCTTATAATTTACTTTTTTAGAGGTCAAAATTCAAGACCAACTCTTGCTATACTTGTGGTGAAGAGTCAGTTTCAGTACAGAACGACTTGGCATATTATCCCTTAAACGATTCTACAGAAGTAGAGAATTTCTCAGGGTCTATTTCACTCGATCTGTATCACCAGTTTGTGTAATAGAAGGTAAGTACATTCAACAATACATGTTAAATTCCATATTACACACTCAAGTTACTTGTAACTTCATCCTCAGACTCGTTATTTACAATAGTCAAGGCAAACGCTTATCCATGTAACGTGCGTTTACGATATTTGGTCTAGTGCTAATGAGGTAGGCTTGCTCGTGTTTCACTTGGAACAGATCGACTAAGGTTATTGCTACATTCAATTTATAATAATATGTAGCACTCAGTAGAGTCAACTCGACAAACTGCAACGCAAAGTCAATTCGAGGTCATAATGATTAGAATTATGTCCGTGCAAACTCGCATTTGTGCGTTCTTAGGTACAACGTGAAAATATATTTTCCTGTGCACCTTTCACAAGTTTTTTTTTTTTTTTTTTTGAAAAAAAAACGTCAAGTGATAATATAAAGGAGAGCGATTGATACGACTTCCGAGCAAATTGATTGTCTTCACTTTATCAATATGTGTATGACAAGAGTTTATATTGTTACTACATTACCAAAAAGAATCACCTAACCGCCCTTCGTGTGCTCCCTTTCTAGTGATAAGGTTACAATGATGAAAGAAGACGAGCTATTCAAACACAGCGTTTAAGAGGCTAGGTACAGAGGCATACATCCACTTGCAATACGTAGCATCAAAAGGGATTATTCCATTGGTTTAATGGAAGCAATGATTTTTGTTAAATCTTATTTAGTGTAGAGACATTTTTTTTATTACTCAAGACGTTTTAGTCATTATAAACACATTTGACAAGTTTGGATTTTATGATACGTCTGTGCACCAAACAAAAGCTTTAACCAAATGTTTAGTGTGTACGTTAAACACAGTGTGTCAACTCCTACTGTCAGCAATTTTTCCAAAAATGAAATAGATAATATAAAGGAGAGCGATTGATACGACTTCCGAGCAAATTGATTGTCTTCACTTTATCAATATGTGTATGACAAGAGTTTATATTGTTACTACATTACCAAAAAGAATCACCTAACCGCCCTTCGTGTGCTCCCTTTCTAGTGATAAGGTTACAATGATGAAAGAAGACGAGCTATTCAAACACAGCGTTTAAGAGGCTAGGTACAGAGGCATACATCCACTTGCAATACGTAGCATCAAAAGGGATTATTCCATTGGTTTAATGGAAGCAATGATTTTTGTTAAATCTTATTTAGTGTAGAGACATTTTTTTTATTACTCAAGACGTTTTAGTCATTATAAACACATTTGACAAGTTTGGATTTTATGATACGTCTGTGCACCAAACAAAAGCTTTAACCAAATGTTTCATTTGACACAATTTCACTAGATCTGTATTACCCAAATTGAGGTATCTAACAAAAGAATTAACAACTTTTTCACTTTAACAAACATCTCCTCATTTATCCATTCTATAATCCCAACAATAAAAAAATTATGCTAAGAAAAATTGGAAATCCCATTTAATATAAACATTGTTTCTTTAGAAGTATCATTTAAGTGTCACCATTGCGCAAAGAAATTTCATGGGCACACAAGTGGAACTCAGCTTTCAGCTCTGGTAACTATGCTTATATATGGAATGCGTTAGCGGCATTAACAAACCATAGCTAAAGCCAGAGAAAGCACGGTATAGAACACAAAAAGTATCTTTTAGCCTTCTTCGGCGATTCAGTCTCCGTTGTAAAAATCGGTGATTCACCTGAAAACCATAGAGTACTTAAAATTAGATAACAGCCATGCAATCATGTTGAATGTTGTTGTTGTTGTTGTTGTTATTTATTGTCAGAATATTATATAAAGAGACAATCGTAAACATCCTTTTCTATTTCCTTTTTTTATCGCTTTAATCGAAAAAAAAAGTCAAAAACACCTCTTATCCATTTTACTATATCTTACAATATACCATGTTCCCTGCACAGAGAGGTCTATATGATCAACTATCAACTATGAATCATTTCGCAAAACCTGGGCATCAGTTTATGAACTTTGACCCATTTCCTTTCACAAATGCCAATTTAATGGAACTGACGACTGGAAATAAATCTCCTTTATTAACAAACCATAGCTAAAGCCAGAGAAAGCACGGTATAGAACACAAAAAGTATCTTTTAGCCTTCTTCGGCGATTACGTACACACTGTAAAAATCGGTGATTCACCTGAAAACCATAGAGTACTTAAAATTAGATAACAGCCATGCAATCATGTTGAATGTTGTTGTTGTTGTTGTTGTTATTTATTGTCAGAATATTATATAAAGAGACAATCGTAAACATCCTTTTCTATTTCCTTTTTTTATCGCTTTAATCGAAAAAAAAAGTCAAAAACACCTCTTATCCATTTTACTATATCTTACAATATACCATGTTCCCTGCACAGAGAGGTCTATATGATCAACTATCAACTATGAATCATTTCGCAAAACCTGGGCATCAGTTTATGAACTTTGACCCATTTCCTTTCACAAATGCCAATTTAATGGAACTGACGACTGGAAATAAATCTCCTTTATTACAACATTGCCCTTCTTCTGGAGATGATTTTTACGAACATGATTTATCAGGAAAAGAGGATAATAATATGTCAATTAAAAAGTATGGTTGACAGTTTAAGTTATCATTCTTTGAAATCATCAAACTAACAATTTTTGCGTTAAATTAGGCCCCTAAGTAAAGCTGAACGCCGTGCCGAGCATAATGCTATTGAAAGAGCACGTCGAGAGAGCCTGAATACAAAATTCCAATCTCTTGCTCAAGCACTTCCTAATCTCATGAACTACCGACGTCCTTCCAAAAGTCAAATTGTTGAAAAAGCACTTGACTGGGTCAAACAAAGTCTTTCGCGGGAGGAACGTTACCGCTATCAAATTTTGCAATTACAAAGGGAAAACAAGCGAATGTTAGGTCAATTAATGTCTCAAACCCATCAAGAGATCCCTGTTCCTAAACACAGTGTGTCAACTCCTACTGTCAGCAATTTTTCCAAAAATGAAATAAATATCAATGCAAGCAATACCTCCCCCATTACCAAACCTCATACCTCTGCATCTTTAGCGATGGCTTACAATACCTCTCCAAACCCTCACATGTACTCTGATGAATATATCGACACTAACGGCTGGCCCAATACCTCTCATATCATGCATAACTTCCCTGAAATACCATCTTATCCCTCTCAAGAAGAATTATCAAATCAAGAATTTAACTCTAGAAGCGAAGACGATGAAATTCTTAGTAGTGGCAATGAAGATGAAGCGGATTATCGCTCCTCTCCTTACAAACCTGCTTCTGCTTATAATGATCTCTCCTCCTCCCCTATAATCAAGAATTTTGATTATCAACAACATATACTAACCCCAGATTTATTTTGTAAGTACAATATTATTCCATGTATGCACTGTCTTGAGTTTTTACTCATTCCATTTCTTATTAATTAGCTATTCCCGGATACCCTTCTGCTTCAGAGACAAGGCCAAACTCGCTTTCAGCAAGTAACAATTGGGGTCATCTTAAAAATTCCCCCCATAATATGAGTGAAGGCGTTGTTGACTCTGGTAGTAACAATATGTCATCAATGCGCTTAATATCTTAATTTTTTTTCGAACTTTTGCAAATTCCCTACTTTCTAAATATCTCTCTACCCTCTATTATATATATTATCCACCCCAACCCCAGAATACTTATGCATAGTTTGCACATACTTTTATATTCAATACTCTATACTTTATCTATCTATATTTTATATCACTTTACGTACATACTTAACACTTATTATATCTATTATCACAATTATTCATTATACATTCTCAACATAAAATCCATTGCTATTGCTTGATAAGCAAATGTCATAACATCGTTTGTTCTTGTTATTCTTTTTCAACTTGATTTTGTACACTGTACAAATGAAAAGACAATCAGATTAATCGCTATCGTCGTGGGTAAACATCAGGATTGTATAGGGTTAAACCATAAAGGCGGACACTTGCGGCACTATCACTATTTGATTGTGTATAAAAACATGTGTCAAGCTAAAAAAAGATTGCAATCTGTTACACAAAAATGTGATCTCGTTGTCAAGAGCGGGTTCGATTGAATCGAAACCCGTTTCAATTGCGTTCTACACGTGTGTGAGTCATGGGACCTAGCTGTTAGAGGCACACACTGCGCGATTTCGTTACTTTTCCTGCAGATCGTAACTCTCAATATTTATGGTGATATGTATTTTACGGCTTGGTGGGGGGACTACTAATAATGCTTGACATATTCCAATTTGAAGACGGTATACAATTTATTTGCTTGATCCCTCAAATTATCTGGAAAAAACTTTATCCCATCACTTCAATAGTTTGTTTTTTGTCACGCCTTACCTCTGCACCCTTTAAATACGAAGAGGAAAAAAGGGTGTCTTTTGCAAAAAAGCATGGGACACGTAAGTTTTATACGTTGGGAGGAAACATGATGTAATTAATAAATAAACGTGCGTTGAGTATGTTTCCTAAACCAAGAAAAGCTCCAAAGTTTGGGTAATATGTATTATTATACACAAATGCATATGAAAGCCGGTAGCACAGCATGGAAATAGTTTGGGTTCGAATCAAATTAGAATTTTAAATAATTGAGAAGTCAGTAGGAAGATGTAGATAACCTAGGGTTTTCTGAGTTGAAACGAAGATCACAATGTACGGTGAGAGGGGTTCTTTATTATAATGGAAGCCGTATTCTGCCTACGCATGTATATACGATACGTTAGAAATCTTCAAATGAATGTGTGTATATTCCATAGAGAAGTAGAAGCAGCAAAGCTTAGTTTGTTGAGTGGGTTTTTGTTCTCAAAAGGTATGAAGTATTTACAAGATGAAAGGTATAATTGTGGTAGTTATTTTTGATTCTTTTTTGACAATCCTAAGGAGGGACGCTTCCTAGAATCAATATGTTTTACTGATGACTTGCTACCTAACTTTTCGCCTTCAGATTTACCAAGATAAGAAGAAGGTGTAGCTGCGTCTCTTCCGACATCTATATGGAAGCAATTATAACGTAAGTGCCTGCAAACCATTTTCTGTTCGTATAGTATTTACCTTCTTCGCCTTGTCTCTTCGATTCAGACGAAAATAGAAAATAACTTTCAATTGTCATCGGTTGCTTTAATGTACTGCTTCTAATTTGCTTCTTTTCCGGCCGAACGAGTTTTACAGTGTCAGGAGATTTGAGTGATTTATTTTTCTGGATTGTAGAGGAACTCAACTTTGGCGTTTTATTTGATGACTGCGGCACTGTTTCCACTGAATCTATTTGATCATGATGTCTTTTATCAGCATTAGATAAATTGTCAGCAATCTTGGTAAGCTCCTCTAACTCTTCGTAGCTAAGATCCGGTGAGTCAAATATAAAAGCTGTTTCGTCTACACCCGTTGGAGATGTGATAATTGGTAAGTCTACCTCCTCATCTTCTGATGTTCCTTCTGCATTTTGCTGATCTACACCCTGTCCACCAAAAGAGACAGGGATAAAGCCATCTGCGGCATGGTGACTATCTGACTGAGAATCTGCATTTGCATCGTACGGTACAGTGTCTTGAGAATCACAACAATAATCGTATGGCACAGTAGCTTGCGAGGTATCATCATGATTGTATGGGATTGTAGCTTGCGAATTAGTGTCGCAGTTATAAGGTACAGTAGCTTGTGAGCCATTTTCGTGATTATATGGTGTTGTAAGTTGCGTATTATTACTGTCTTTGAACGGTTCCGGTCCTCGACCATCAACGTTATAACTTGCTCGAGAGAGGTATGGTGGATTTCCCTCGGAGTTATTGTCTTGGAAGGATGACGAACGTTCAATAAGTGAATCTGGTTGAGGAGTGACATACAACTCTCCCTCTGAAAAAATTGAGTCGAATTCTTTTGCCATTACTGAATACTCCTCATCCAAAATCGGCTTATCAGTCGGTTTCAAACAATCGTTAAAGTCATCATCGATTGGAGGTAGAGAACACTCTGAATCGACTTCGCCGATATCGTCTAATACATCTTCTGTTTGAGGTGCTGTTGCAAAGCTAAAATCCTGTTCAAGTCTCACTTTATTACTTTTTGTAGCCCATGGTGGAAGTTTATGGTCTGTACTACTCGTTGCATTGGCTTTTGACTGTGTTGTTGTTATTGTAAGCCAATTATCCACAAACGTTTGCTTTAAAGATTTAGAAAATGAACTCTAGAAAACAATGAAACAATTAAAATTCTCGATCTTTCTATAATCTGAATAAAGGATTACTTTTTGATTTTTGACTGAACTTCCAGAGACTAAAGAAATGTAAAATGAGATTTAGTATAGAAAATGGAGACTCACAAGGGTATCAATTACTTTGAGAAGTGCTTTGTTCCCCCAACCTGTTGAATAGAGACAATCCACTCGATTCTCTTGTAGGAGGGATCTCGCTGATGGTGATTGGAGAATCAGGATTGTCCATAGAGAGAATATTGTATCAGGGAGAAGGAGAATGAATGTTTTCGGGTACGCGAAATTCAAGCATTCTCAAGTAGTGTACATAGCTTCTATCTGGAATACAAATTCAATTTGTGTAACATGTTTCTACTTTAAAATTTGATTGTTTGTTTAAGAATTTGAATAGAAAAGTAACATTAGTATCCTGCAAATCAACCCAGGTCATTGAAGACTAGTATAATTTTGAAGTTTTGTGGAGGTTCTGAGAGAATAAATTTGTGGGAATTATACAAATTAAGAAATCATCTCATTAAAACATTAAATGCATACAAAACCTACTGAGCACCGCTCTAGCCAAGTACAAAGACTAAGATGAACCCCGAATTGAATAGAAGTAAGTGCCTCGCTACTACTCTGACCGCGGACTACTAAGGGATTGAATTCTTTTACGATGATACGTAGCATTGAGATAGTTTAGGTAAAGAAGAAATGTGGTTTCCATGCTGACACGATATGATAAAGGAACAACATTTGTATCTTACAATGTATAGTGTGTTGGTAATTGAAGCATAGTTACAATGCATATGAGAAATAACGGAAATCGCCAATATAACATATAATGTGATAAACTATCACTAAAATAGAAATTGCACAAAATATCAATGGAGTGATTTTTCAATAATGTACAACCCCGAAATTCACTAATGTCTGGAGTGGCTCATTCATGCAACTATCGAAAACGGGGAATAGTTTTATATGCGGCACGACAAATGCATGGTTGTTTTATATTTGCTATCGACTTACTTTTATGGTGATTTCCGAATTCATTGAAAATTTATTACACAACTTGACTATAACGAGTGATATTAGTGAGCAAATGAGAAACCAACATTTATTTCAAGGAAACCTAAACATCCCTATCTTACTCATGGCTTACTTACGGTTTTGATGCTCAGATAAATAAAGTGGGTCCCGGTTTAGCATTACACCGGTTCTGCACACTGAGCAATATACGTTTCTTTTGAAATATATCAACACTTTTGATGCATAAACTCTTAATAAGTCAAAAAAAGACATCAAATCATTTAGTCCTCTTTAAACCTCATCATAAAAAGAAAGCTGTATACGTTTAAAACAAAGGAAATAAGGTCAAAAATACATATACCATATGTAATAGAGAACGGATGATGAAATTTATTCATCGATATTTTTGTAATAAGTACTTGTACAAAATAATTACTGACATGGAAAAAATATACTACAGATAACTATAGCAAAGTGGTTTAGTTGAAAGAGAGATATTCACCACCGTGAAGCTTAGCAGCTACAACGATTTTAGAGCCAGTGTGCTCTTCTTTGTAGTATCCTGCCTTGAGAGTATGTCTGAATTTAGTAACATGGATATCTTCAGGGTTAGGAGCGTTGATAGTGGAAGTTTCACCAAAGAGATTAAACAAGGCAAAATCACCACTGTAGCTATCAGCAGGCTATGTAGTTCAAGTTGGTGAGTACAAAGAGAAAAAAATGTGAATACTGCGCAGTAACTAATAACTTACGATATCAACACTTGCTGGTCCAAAAGTAGAGCTGGCAGTAATATTGATGTTATCACCTGTGGGTTCGATGTTGACCTTGGTTGCACCGCGAACGGAACCGGCAGTGAAGCTTTCACTGGGTTGATAAGTACCCATAACAACACCGTTAATTACGCCAAGAAGTAATTTCTTGGCTCTTAATCCCTAGTTAAGTAATACGCAAACATCAGTGCAAATTTCTTTTTACTGGACAGCTGTTGTAACTTACATCGAAAATAATGGCACCACGGCCGAGACCAGCCTTGACGGTACCGAATTCGATACCTTCAATTCCTTCACCACCTTGGATACGTTGAGCAGCCTTAATGTGAAGCTCAATGTCATCAAAGTAGTCAATATTGGAGGGGAACTCAATGTCGACATTGTAGACAAGACAGTCTTCCTGGCGACGTTCATCATCATCATGGCCACCAAATTCTTCTTCACGGTCTTCATCTTCATCTTCATCAGGACGCTTATGAGGAGGTCTGTGATGAGGGGGCTTACGATGAGGGGGTCTACGACCTCTGAAGTGACCGCGTTCAATTTGAACAGCGTATTGACCCTTGTTATCAAAGGCAGAAAGCTTGACTTCTTTGTTAAGTTCGTCACGACCAGAATAAAGGGTGACATTGACTTTGACATCTTGAACAGATTCGTCAGAGGACTTAAGAAGACGTACATGTCCACCACGAGAGAATTGACCGTTCAAGAAGACACCAGCACGTTTGAATTCTTCAGGAGAGAATTTAAAAACGGTGGAAGAGGCATCTAACTCTTCAACCTTACAAAAAGGTTTGTGAGGATGGCCATGGTGGGGTTTATCAGCGAAATCGCTGACGGGCTCTTCGAAGGGAAGAATGCTGACTTCTATATATATATGTATTAAGCGAGCTGTTATGTCATCAATAAAGTACATATCAACTAACCTCCATGTAAATCATCGGCAGCAGGTGGTGGTGGTGGAGGAGCAGGCTCGGGGTGATGCTTGTGATGGTGCTTGTGGTGGTGTTTATGTCCCTTATGATGATGACGATCATGATCGGGACCTTCGGGGTGCTCGAAATGATGTTTATGGGGATGGTGACGATGATGGCGACCACGATCGGAATCTTCAGGACCTCCATAAGGCATCATATCCTCCCAATCGCCGAATGATTCTTGTAAATCGGTGATATGTTGCTTTAATTCGCCATATTGTTGATCATGTCTTAAAGCGCAAGGTTCATGATCTTGGAATTGCTATTAAAATAAAATATAAGCATTAATAAGAAGCTTCTCTTTTCGGATTTTTTTCAAGAGTCTAAATATTTACTGCTGTGTCAACCATATCGTACTAATGTGATTATATGTTGTTAGCAAAATCTTTATAGAGACAAATATTAATATGCTTACAGTCTGAAGCTCGGGACCAGAGCAGAGGTGAGTCAATCCCAAGAGGGCAATTGCACCACCAATTAACAAGAATCTGAATCTTCTGCGACCTAAAGTCATTCGAAATGAGTAAAACTGCGGAGGAAGGTCATTCACTGACTATACTTTACGCTTATTGCACTTGTCAGCAGGGTTTTCAGCTTCATAAGCTGGCAATGCAGCTTCTTCAATATCTGTTGTAGGTACGGCGACGTACTCTTGCTTTGTAGACTTTTCCATTATATGTGATATGATATTTTGGAAAGAAGAATAAAGATGAAAAAATCGAGATAAATAACGTCAATGCCAAGAATATCGAAGGGAGTTTTAAATTTTTTGGGTTATTCATTTCAACCAGATATCCATGGCTTGTTGCGGCAACTACAGTTAATACGATTCGTCATACTGCTGGACTATTGCTGAAAGATATTAGTGTCACCACTCCCTTTTAAGTTACTAATTTACAATTTTACACAGGCATTGCAATGGTATTGAAGATTTATGTCAAGGCGCTGTGTAACGTACAGAGATGCATGTAGAAGATTTTGGTCGTACACTTACGAGATACAACTTTAAAGCAGGTTAGCTGAGTTTGACTCAAAGGATTAAGTCCCTTTTAATGAACCACACAACAATTCAATTAAATCTTAAATAATAAGCTCAGGAATGAATTGAGCTTGGAAAATGAAGAGACGGTACATTATCATAAGTGATATTGAAAAAACTTCTTAGTTTTCCAAAGGACTCGACCAGCTTTACAAATGTAATCTTTCACCTCAAATATGTGCGCAGGAAGAAGGTTGTGAGTCTATCGACCCAAGTAATCAATGCACAAGTGCTACGCAGACAATTCACGAGCATAAAGAACAGCCTGTTTTTAGTTACTTTACACTTTACTTGCTTGGTTACTTACTTCAAATACGATATGCAACATCATCAGTAGCCAAGTAAAACCGTGAACAATTTGATGATAGAAACGCTCAAAATTCACAATACTGATTATCTCTTTGGTTTATCTTATTTCATTGTAAGGTTCAATTGAAGTGAAAGTTAATTAATAAACACAACGGCTAGTGCATGAATTGCAATTTATACTCAGCGCGAATTCGCCATAGTGTGTAGTTACATCAATCACCTCGTGTACAGGAATTATTTAGAGTTTGCGTCTAAATCCTATGTCCCATGAACTTGGATAGGGTTTCCATTGGTTACTACAAAAATCTTTTATCTTCTTTACATCAGCATAAGCACTTAGTTTTATCAAAGAGTAGCTGTCACAATCAAGTCTATGTAGATGTAATAAAGCTTTTGAACCAATTGCACCTTTATTAAATCCCCACAACTTTGGTTGTCTAGTCAGTAGGATGAATATTACCCTAATATTGTATAAGCATTTACCAACAGATGCGTTAATTGCAACTTGGAATTTCTGCCGCTTCGGTTTGACAGTTAAATATTCTTACCAATGTGAATTATTCAAATCTTTTTATCTTATCCTCTAAACCCAAGAATACTTACAATGTAGAATCGATGTCATTCTCGAAAAGTGCCTTCAAGAAGATCAATGGCACTTGGCCCCCCTTTTTTTCTGAAGTGTCAAAGCACACACATCATTTACGGCCATCAAAAAAGTAATTACAGAAAACCCCCCTAGACCTGAGTAAAATGTACAGAATTTTATTATTGTATAGGTAAAACGTGGCTCCTGTTCAATTCAATTCACGAAATTTTAAAATACATAGATACCCTTACCAGCTTTCATTTGATAGCTGTTAAGCATATCATTGGGCCATCGATTCTCAGACAAGAAACGTCCAATCACCTTTCACTTTTATTTTTTTGACAATGGTGCAGCAAAAAGAAAAGTCCAAAATCTATCCTCGGCAAAATTACCTTATAAGCACATCGCTCCTCGCCTACTTAATACTGCTTATCTATTAGATATACAATGACTCTGTAGTTTAGTCGTATGATATTGTTAAAGGTAATCGATAAACAATCTTTCCCTACGTACATGTAATTTGTTTTCTGAAACCCAACCCAACATGCCATTTACGTCACAAGGAGAGATAAATGATATATAATGAGTTGTAAAAAAAAACTTGTAAAGTGATACATCTCTTTTTCTACTTTACACAAAAAAATACTATACAACATGAACTCGTTATACAATGTTAGAGCATTAAGTTTAATGTCTCTGGGATTACAAACAATGCGCAAGGCATCCGTCAAAGAGTTATATAAGGCACCCTCTCGTTTTATCAAGCCTTCCCTAATTGCACGTTCCTACTCCATCTCTAAAGACACAGATATGCTCAATGGATGGGCCTGTCTCGGCAAAGGACAGCCCTTGGTTCAGAAGAAGTTCCCCTTGGTTCAATTTGACGATAATTCCATTGATATGGACATCATATGCTGCGGCATTTGTGGAACAGATATTCATACAATTGATTCAGGATGGGGACCTACCAACTACCCTACTGTTGTTGGACATGAAATTATCGGTCGTGTCACTCGTGTAGGTAAGAATGTGACACATCTTCAAGTAGGAGACCGTGCGGGCGTTGGCTGTCAGTGTGGATCTTGTCACAAGTGCACGAATTGTAAAGAGGGCAAAGAAAACTTGTGTGATGAGCATGCGGTTTGGACTTTCAACGATCATTTGGAAAATGGCGATGTTACGTATGGTGGATTCGCAGATAAATGGAGAGGAAATAAGGACTTTGTATTCAAGATCCCTGATGCGCTTTCTTCTGTTGACGCTTCCTCTATTTTGTGCGGTGGCATCACTACCTATGCTCCTTTGAAGCGTTACAACGTGGGTCCTGAAAGTAAGATTGCTGTGCTTGGGTTAGGTGGACTCGGTCATTTCGGTGTTCAATGGGCCAAGGCGTTAGGCGCCAAGGTGGTTGCTTATGATGTAGTCCCTGAAAAAGCTGCAGATGCTCGCACTCTGGGTTGTGATGACTACGTGTTAGCCCAAGATCGTGAGCAATTGGAGCCTCATTGGGATAGCTTTAGTCACATCTTGGCTACCAAAGTGCTTAACGAAAATTGGAACGACTACTTCAAGATGCTCAAGAAAAACGGCGTTTTCATTCTTTGTGATATACCAGAGGTCCCTTTATCAGGATTGAATGCGCTAGAAATGGCAGCAAAGCAAATCAATGTGGTAGGTTCTTTCATCGGTTCTCCCCGAGATATCAGAGAAGCGCTCGATTTTGCTGCTCAACATAACATTCGCACTTGGGCAAACGAGTTTCCTATGAGTCGAGCAAACGAAGCCATTCAATTTGTTAGAGACGGACATCCTCGATACAGAGCCGTGCTTGTGAACTAGTTTCTTGTGTCTGCAACCCCTCGCCTTTCGTACATTATCCTCCTACATACTTTCTTAGAAATAATTTTTACATACAACTTAATAGATGCCTTTTTTTCCATATACGTACTGCGCACGTAAAATAAAATATTATGTTTGATAGCGATAATCTTTTTGATCTACACTGCGATTAAAATTGGATGTGGTGCCTATCTGGTTCCAGTTATGAAAGTTTCAGATTTATGCAGGTAACAAAAGTGATTGGCTGTGGGTAGAGATAAAGAAGCTTATTTCTTGAGGTAATAAAACTTACGTTAAACACGGTACTCGTGTCAGCGTCCTTGGATAAGTAAATATTAATTTAAAGTTTTCTGATATCTTTATGCAATGGAGTTGCTTTTGTTTCAGGAAAAGATACACAAAGTGTAAATACTTTCTCAAAGAATAATTCATTGCCTCCAAGCGCATTCTACGAAGAATGTATGTAGCTACGGAGAGTAGACATTATTTAGCTTGGTTTTGGAAGCGTAAGTCAGCAATGCACGCTCTGGGGTTTGAGCAGGACAAGATTTGGGTGAGAGGAGAGAGCTGAGATTGGAACTCCCCAAAATTGAACAGTAGTGTGTGTTTGTCTCGCAGCACATTCTTAACACATTACTCGCAATGACTTCCAATAAGTTGAGAATCTTGTGTTTACATGGTTATACACAGAATGCCATCATGTTCCGTAAAAGAACAGCTGTGGCTCGCAAGGGTGTAGAGAGCATTGCTGAATTTGGTACAGTAGAGCAATGTAGCTTAAAATACACTTGGTGGAACTAAACCTTGAGCTCATTGTTGTAGTCTACATTACTGCCCCTCATCATATTGCGCCACCTACCTTTACAACTATTGCTGAACGTGAGGAGGATGAAAAGGAAGTTATTTCAGAAGGTGACAAGTGCATTCTTTAGTCAAGTGCCTTTCTTTGATCATACTTATAAAGTTTCTGTGTAGAACATAGTCCTTTTGGCTGGTGGTATTCGCCTAAATACAAGCCCACACAAAACGGTTACTTTGTCGGGTTTAAAGAGTCTGTAGAATTCGTTAAAGATGTTTTGATCAAACAAGTAAGTATATTACAAGTGAAGCATTTGCAGAAGATACTCAATTTCAAATTGGATATTTTCAGGGACCATTTGACGGTATTCTTGGATTCTCTCAAGGTACGTATTAAACAAACTATTTATATCTTGATTGTACTCACTCTGTGTGCAAGTTTAGGTGGATGTTTTGCTGCTTTATTAACAGAAATGTTGGAGGACAGAAGTCGTTTTCCAGAATTAATACCACAAGATTTCGATCACCCTCCTTTCAAGTTTTCCATTATTGTAGCTGGTTTTAAACCCACAATGCAAGAGGCAACCAATGTGCTATTAACCAAAGAGAAGAAAGTGAAAACACCTAGCATGCATTTCATTGGCGATTTAGATACTTTGGTCCTACCAGAGAATATGAACAAATTGACAGAAGCTTTTGAAAAACCAACGATTTTCCGTCACGCAGGAGGGTGAGATTCATTTTACTTTATCGTTTTGCCGTGTGAAGTTAATTATTGTATTTATAGACACTTTTTACCCTCAAGTTCCAACAGTAGAAAAGAGCTCGAAGCTTTTATTTCTAGATTTAAAAACTAATTATTTACGAGGAAAAAATGACGCAAGAGAAGATGCTCAAGTGTCGTGAGCGTAGAGGATTAATTGGCTGCCAATTCACCCATTGTTATTCATCTGCTATTCACCCGAGAACCCGCTTTTAATGGGATTCCATGGCCACGAATGTTATGGAACTTGATAGCTCAATAAAAATGGTCAAGATAGATTATCATAATTTAGCTATCTTTAGACATACATTGCTTATTTTCTCATAAAGTGTTGTTTGTTTTTACCATAAAAAAGTTGAAAGATAAGTTCTAACCTGTTCTGCTATTTATATATCTCGTAAAGATCAGATAAGGTAAAAGTAGTGAAATAGTCCGGACATTGAAGTCTGATTGTTATTCAATATCTCGTCCCCCCCCCCCAAGGGAGTGATTCCCTCTCAATCATCTATGCTTTTTCTATGGTAAAATAAATCTGTGGTGTCTCGCTCTTGTGCCATCAGATCGACATCACTTATTCGTAGATCCGAAGTTATTCCACAGGTTTCCGTGAATTCACACTCCGCCTTGAGATAAACAGTCACAAGGCTTTGACTGGAAAAAAAAACTTTTTTTTTTCTTGCTCATGTTGAATAAAAAGGGCTGTTGTTAAACAAAATAACTCTTTGGTGCTCCGATTACTATTTTCTTTCAAACGAGAAAATAGAGTAATAATTCTGTTACATAGACTCCGTTACTTCTTTTCATAACAAACAGTTAGAAGTCCAAACCTCCTCTTCGCTTTACGTCCCTTACCTTCTTTTTTTTTCTCTCTCTCTCTCTCCATAATTTAATTTTTTTTTCTCGGCCTTACTTTTTTTTTCGACAAGTTCCCAAGGAAATAAAATCAGCCAAGACTCAACCAAATACAACCATTTACGAATTCCTCATTAGTTTTGGTAATTTGACACTTTTTTCTCTCTCTTCAAGTTGAATAAGTTTGTACTAACACTAATATAGAAATATAAAAATGCAACAATTTACTCCTTTCTTTCCTGGTTATGAAAGCCAGCAACAACCTCAGCAACAAACTCAACAACAGCCAAATGGTCAATCTCAAGATCAACCTCAGCAACCTCAGCAACAACAGCCTTTATCCATGAACGGTCAAAACTTGGCTATTTACTCACCTGCTGCTATGCAACCTTTGTCTGTTTTAGCTGCTGCCCAAAGAAAAGAGCAACAACAACAACAACAACAACAGCATCAACAAGTCCAACAAGTCCAACAAGTGCAACAACAACTCGTTCCTTCTCCTACTATGAGCGATATGGGAGCACATGGCAAGCCCAAGAGAAAGCAAGTCAAGAATGCTTGTGGTAAATACTCGATAGATATGAAACGAAAATGTAGTATATATGTATATACTCACACTAATTTAATTTAGTCAACTGTCAAAAGGCTTGTAAAAAGTGTGATGTTGGTAGACCTTGTCAACGTTGTATCAAGTATGGTTTGACTGATACTTGTATCAATTCTGTCCGTAAAGAACGTAAGAAGGGTGTTAAGCGTGGACCTTATAAGAAGAGAAATAAGTCTGGTGGAGAAAGTGCTACTTCATCTGGTGCTTCTACTCCCAACATGGCTTCTACTATGGCTAATGCTAATTTGTATGCTCAAAATGCTGGTGTTCGTCCTAATGCTGCTATGCCAATGCATTATCAACCTTTCCCTACTCAAGGTCACTACGATCCATATGCTTACGCTAACAGCAGTCAAATGATGCCTCAAGCTTATATGGTTCCTGCTGCCATTCAACAAATGTATCCTACGAATCCACCTGTATTATCTTATCAAGCTGCAATGAATATGATTTCTCCTTCTCAACAACAACAACAACAGCAACAACAGCAACAGCAACAACCTGGTACTTATAGACTTCAGGAACAAATGCAACAACAATCTCCTAACCCCGCTACCAACACCAGCGCTACTTCTACTCCCACTTTAGCCACAGCTACAACTACTTCTGTTGTCGGTGGTGGTGCTGGTGCTGGTGCTGGTGGTAATGAAGATGGAACCACTAAAGTAGAGGATGATGATGAAGGATCCAAGTTGAATATGTTATCTCGACTTTGTAGTGCTGTTCTTGATGGCAATGATGCTGCTAACAAGTCTGAAAACGATGCTGTAAAGACTGAAGAAGCTCATCAAAACACTCCTCCTCCTAGCCGTCCTCATTCTCGTGAACCTTCTCAAGACACCAACAACAATACAAACCCTAATACTAATACTAATAATAACGATGGAAGTCAACAACCCAACTTTGGTACTGATTCTCCTCATAATTTTGTGAACGGACATTTGGCTCACCACCGTGTTAATAACATTGCTTATGGCACCCCCGGTACTTCTCCATCCGCTTCTCCCGTTGATCCTCTCCACTTTAACCAACAACAACAACAGTAATCACTTTCTCTCTCTTTTTCAAGAAAAAAAAAAACTAACTTTAGACTCTTTCTCTTTCTCACTCCCCTTTATTTTGTTTATGTGTAAATACCAATTCTCTCTTTTTCTTCTTCTTTTATATTTCTACTTGTAACAATAAAATTAAAAGAAAAGGCTAAATAATTTATATGGATTTTTTATTTGAATTTTTTATGATACAGAGGGGGTTGGGGGGAAAAACATTCTAAAATATGATAAATTAAGCAGAAGGAGTGGTAGCTGTGGTAGTGGTAGTAGTGGTGGTAGTAGTGGTAGTAGTGGCAGTGGGAGCCTTGGGGACATAACCTGCACCAACAATAGGCTTGGCACCTCTTTCAACCATTTCAACCTTGACGGGTAACTTGTGAGAAGCAAGACGGAAAGCTTCCTTTGCAATTTCCTTACGCATACCACTGATTTCGAAAATGATGCGATTCAAGGGAACACGACAAGCCCAATATTCAAATGTACCTTTACCTTTACCCATACGAACTTCATTACCTTTACTGGAAACAGGAATGTCAGGGAACACACGCATCCATAATTGAGAACCCTTGACAGGTTTGATTTTACGCTTCAAGGCATTGTGCACTGCTGTGAGTTGACGACCGGTTAAACGAACACCTTCTTTGACTCGTAATCCATAATCACCAAATTCAACCGTGGTGCCCTTGGTGGAGCCACCAATGGGAATAGGGATCTTTCCCTTATGTGCTTTACGGTATTTGGTACGCTTTGGTGAAAAGTTGGAGGCGAAACGAACAGTAGTAAGTGGTAAAATGCTGCTTTGTTTTTGGAATACACTGTTGATCACACTGGTGGTGGTACTTTGAAGACCACTCAAAGCATTCTTTCTGAAGGCGGAGAACATGTGTGAACAAATGAAAGACAAGGAATTGAGAAAAGATCTTGTAGTGGCGGGGAGCCCTTGTTACCTACAAAAAAAGGAAAAAAAAAAAAACTGTGCGCAGTTTTAAAAAATATGAAAAAGAAGGCTTAAAGCTATAATATGAGATTTTATTTCATAAAGTAAGTATATCTAGGAAGAGAAGCCAAGGATGTTCTTTAATCTAGCAGATAGTTCGTCCAATTGAGCAATCATATAAGTTGCTGTAGATTGGGAATCTTTGGGCTCTTCTCCACAGTCAAAAAGATCACCTTCCTCGTCCTCGGGCTCTTCGAAACCTAAACCATCTTCGTCCAAGTGAGCGTCCTTGATATGAGTCTCTAAGCGTCCATAGTCTTTGGGACAATGGAACCAGCAGGAAGGACAACCAAAGAGAGTTCGACGGTAACTGTTACCCTTGGTCACGAAACGGTACTTGGTAGACCGGGGACGACCTTTGGATCTGACTCTGGGAGGCAAGGCAATGTTATGGATCGTATCCATATGGCTAATCAACGCACCAGGACTCGAGAAGCACTTGTTACAAATGTAGCATGGATTGTCTACGTAGGCAGGAACGAGTTCATTGGTCTTGGAAACGACAACCCTTTCTTCTTCCTCTTCTTCGATGGTCTCGAGGTTCTGCTGCTTGCCATCATCTTCAAAGGCGTGAGTGGGAGGATCAGTGAGGACGGAATTCATCTTGCGGGAAAATAGAATCAACTAGGGTGTATAAGTGGATTAAAAAGTGGCGAAAAAAAGTCGTATTTATATGCTTTTCAGTTTGTCGGATTTAGCAATATGTATGTATAGATACATAGAGATCAGTGGGCTCATTGTTGATTGACATGTACAAAAAAATTGATTGTCAAGATATAAATACTTTTTACGTCTATTGAATACATATCTCTACGAGCCATCCATTGCAGCAACAAATACATATAACCTTTAAAAAGACGGACAACAACTCGGCAAATGTCTGTGTGTAATACTTTGAACCCTAATCTTGTACATATTCTATGTTACGTACGATCTCATAGACTTGGTCTTGATCGAACGACCAACGTATCGTTACTGTTACGTACCCACAAAATGAGTAATAACCTTGCATACATACTCCTAATCCAAACAATGAACAAAAAAAGGCTTTGCAGCTCTATACACACATTTCATTGTTTCTTCTATTCCAAGAAGAATTTCCTGCATTAAATAAAACTAAATGTATTGTGTACACCTTCTACTTATTGCAGTCATTATGATCTCCAGCAAGAACAAGAAACAATGATCCTCAAAAGGAAAGAAGCTTGCAAACATAAGAACAGGCCATATAAGGTGATGAGAAAAAGGGGGTATATTGAATGTTTATTGAAATGCTATGGATTTTTAGTTTGGTGGATCGAAAATGCTAGAACTAGGAAACCTCATCAAGCTCTGTGTATAGTCCATAGTACGCGGTCCAGCATTATCTTTAATTGCACAATTCTCCTGTTTATTACACATTGTTAATAGTGAGATACTTTCTTTAAAAAGTTGCTAGCTCTCTTACCAAAATACTCTTTCTTTCTGCAATCTCCCTTGATCTGTCTGTTTCTGCTTTTTCCTGCTCCAACAATTCCTTTTTGCGTTCCATAATGATCATTTCCTTTGCCACTTCTTTTGATCTTTCAGAGAAATCTTTCTTTTCCTTGGCCTAACACGTAAAAAAAAAAAGGGGGTGGGAGGTTAGAGCACATGTGTAAGACTTCAATGTGAAGCGTTGATATTTACTATGGCTTCAGGTAATACAGAATTTAATATATTGGTGTCAAAGTTGCCCGGAATCAAGTGTGTCTTTAAGCTCTGATCGATCTTTTTGGCAACATCGGTTAATGCTGTGTTGATCTCGTAATAGACACTATTCTCTGTTGCACCTGCAATGTGCCCCAGTGTGAGACTGAAGTTGGTAT
Source organism: Mucor irregularis B50 (assembly GCA_000587855.1). Taxonomy (NCBI): domain Eukaryota; kingdom Fungi; phylum Mucoromycota; class Mucoromycetes; order Mucorales; family Mucoraceae; genus Mucor; species Mucor irregularis. The sequence continues at coordinate 171,381 of KK076524.1, read as the reverse complement.
TCATGATGCGTCTCATTTGTTTTCGCACAGGTTCAGGGAACCGTTTCCACTGTAATCGCTTAACAAATGCGAGTCCCTTTCCTGTAAAATAATGACCATTAGTTTGCTATTTCTTGAAATACACGTAAGAAAAAGGTACGTTACTGTCAGCAAAGACGATGCGTTTATACTGTGGTGTGTTGGCTGCTTCTTCACTGACTTGTTCAAAAGATCGTTTATTACTACGTTCTTGATGAGCAGCAGTAGGAGGATTTTGGTTTGTTGACTGTAATGGGACAATGGAAGCAGCATCCGAGCTTTGTTGTCCCAAGTTGATGCCGCGATAGATTTGTTGTTGGTATCTTGATTGACGCGAAGAGTACATTTTGAGAAAGTGACAACAAATTTATTTTCAATTTGACAAATTCAGCAATGGTTTATATTTGAATTGTTTGTTTTGTAGTACAATTTATCAGTGTGGCAAATCAATAAGAAAGAGAGCGTGGAATAAACTTTTGGATGTATGACATCATGATGAGAGTTCAAGTGAAAAAGAAGACCAAGTATATATATATCTGGTTGAAGAAGAAGAGTTCTCTCCTATGTAAAAGCGTAGAATAAGAGACGCGTATGCATTTATAATCAAGTGAAGGATGATGAGGGTCCTCAAGGGGTTCAACAACAACAGCAAAAGATGCATATATAAAAAAAAGTAGGAATTAAATAAAAATTGGATATATTTTTCTATTTTTTTTTCCCTTTTCCTTCCTTTCCTTTCTCTCTTTTTTCAATTGACAAAAAGTTTAATGGCTAGATCCAAGAAACGCCAAGCTGCCAAAAACAATAACCAAAGCAACAACCAACAGACAAATAATGAAAGCAACGCTTTTCAACCTTTAAATAGGTTCTTTGGTGGACCTCGTGCAGCTGGATATGCATCAATTCCCAACGTAAGTTGCATATTTTACAGCGATAAAAAGAATATAATCATTAAAATATATATGTGTGTGTATAGGATAATGATACTGCTAGAAGTGGTTCAGCAGATTTGCTTGGAAACGGAGGAGGAGGAGGAGGTTACTTTGTTCGTTCTCCTACGAGTGAAGGAGCAGAGATTACTATTGACATGAACACCAATGGCACGAACTCACCTATTATTTATCATTCTGACATTGAAACTTCCAGTGTATCTAGAATGAGTCCCGTGGAAGTTGATGTGTGCTTCCCTACACCAAACAAAAAGGAAGAAGGTGGCATCGACTATGAAGCCTTGGAAGAATTCATTACATTTGAAAAGAAAGAAATAGCTGAACAGAGAGATTCTAGCAAAACACGTAGACGTAGATTATCTACCATGGGTGGTTCAGATAATAGAAGATATAGCATGTATGGCGATAGAATGTTGGTACGTTTTGTGTCTGTCTGTCTGTATACGCTTAGAAACCAACACAAAATTATATATTTTAGAATTCAGATAACAAAATCGAGCCCGATCATTATCGTGTGACATATTATTCATCAGCCGAACCATCGACGATTCATGCTCGTTCTATAGGTGAAATTCCTGATTACAATGATGAATCGTTGACTGGGATGATGAAAAAGGGTTGCTTTTGGATTGATATCCACAACCCTACAGACGCTGAAATGAGAGCCATTGGGAAAGCATTTCGTATTCATCCATTAACCATGGAAGATATTACTATGGAAGAACAAAGAGAGAAATGTGAAGTCTTTATGAATTACTACTTTGTTTGTTTTCGAAGCTTTGATCAGGATGAATTTTCGCCTAATTACATGCAGCCCTCTGCCATTTATATCATCATTATGAAGGAAGGTGTTCTCACAGTAAGTTATATATATCTTTATTGAGTTTATTAAAATATATACTCATCTCGATACAGTTCCATTTTAAACCGATGACGCATCCTCATAATGTGCGTAAAAGAATCAAGCAGTTGAAGGACTATATCAATGTCACACCAGGTAACGAACCATCTACGTATTTCAATTAAGGAGTCATGAAAGGGAGAGCAACTTTGTACTAAATTTCATTTATATTAGATTGGATTTGTTACGGCCTTTTAGATGATATCACTGATTCATTTGCCCCATTGATACGCGCTATTGAATTCGAAGTAGACTCGATTGATGAACTTGTTTTAATACTGAAAGAATCCGAACAATCCGACATGCTGCGGAGAATTGGCTACTGTAGAAAGCGTATGATGGGATTACTTCGATTATTGTCCTCCAAGACTGACGTGGTGAAGACGTTGATTAAACGAGGAGAAGTAGCTCCTGAAGATGGCACTCGACCCACTTTAAGTAAAGAGGTCGCCTTATACCTTGGTGATGTTCAAGGTTAGTAAAAATTGTAATTTACCTGCTTATATTTATGTCAACATTAATGTACGTACGTGTTTTAGATCATATTATATCAATGCTGCTATCATTGAACCACTATGAGAAAATCTCTTCGCGATCACATTCAAATTATTTAGCTCAAATTTCTATTGAAATGACTCAGACAAATAACGAAATCAATGATGTCTTGTCCAAGTTAACTGCATTGGGTAGTGTGCTGGTCCCCATGAATCTCGTCACTGGTCTATGGGGTATGAACGTGCAAGTACCTGGTCAATATCAAGAAGATTTGACTTGGTTTGGTGCCATTATTACAACCATTCTTGCTTTCTGTATCATTTCTACCTTGATGATGCGATATTATAATATTGTATAGTGTGTGTATATCCCCCCTTCCTCCCCTTTGTATGTATTTAGTCGAGTAGTATGAATAATAATAATAAAAAAAAAGTATTTGAGTTGAATATGATCATGGTCTACTTATAATTTTGAAGAATGTCTGAGAGAACAAGTTAAAAATCAAGAAAAGAGTTAGATGTGATAATGGTACAATTTTATTCTACTTTTCTTTTTAAAAATACTATTTCTTTTCAATAGCACAAAATAAAAAAAAGTAAAAGGGATGAGTAATATGTAAATTATTAAATAACAAAAAGGTAAGAACATGGATTAAAGGTAAAAAAAAAAAGATAAGGACAGAGAATGTGGAATGGGGTTTTTTTTTTGGGTGTGGGGAAATGTATGTATTTAACAGGGTCTATAATATATGTGTATTCCACAATTCTTTCAATTTTTTATACCACATGTTCACCTATTTCAGTAATAAGATTGTATCAAACAACTTATTGGGTAGCAGCATTTCCAACATCGATGGGAAGAGCCATGGTCTACTTATAATTTTGAAGAATGTCTGAGAGAACAAGTTAAAAATCAAGAAAAGAGTTAGATGTGATAATGGTACAATTTTATTCTACTTTTCTTTTTAAAAATACTATTTCTTTTCAATAGCACAAAAATAAAAAAAAAGTAAAAGGGATGAGTAATATGTAAATTATTAAATAACAAAAAGGTAAGAACATGGATTAAAGGAAAAAAAAAAAGATAAGGACAGAGAATGTGGAATGGGGTTTTTTTTTTGGGTGTGGGGAAATGTATGTATTTAACAGGGTCTATAATATATGTGTATTCCACAATTCTTTCAATTTTTTATACCACATGTTCACCTATTTCAGTAATAAGATTGTATCAAACAACTTATTGGGTAGCAGCATTTCCAACATCGATGGGAAGAGCGGGAATAGTGGCACCTTCACGGACACCATAGAGACGGAGACGCTTGAGACCACCATCGGGAACAATGGTAATCTTGGCATGAGAGAAGACCTTATCGGTGTGGGGAAGGTCAAAGTAGAAGAGGTCGTGGGGACCAGTGGAAGCGGGTTCGATCAAGGTAGTCCATTCAGCATCAGCTTCAGGAACTTCTTGGGTGGAAGAAGTAGCTTGCAAGATGATCTTGTGGGGGTAGTTACCACAGTAGTGGGAGGTATCGACAACAGCCTTGAGGATGTGACCACGGGCACCGAGACGGATGAGGACGTGATCAGTGTGTCCGGGAGTACGAGAACGCTTGGTTTCCCAACCGTCACCCATGTTTTGACCGCGACCGGGCAACAAGATGTTGGAACCGGGAGTGTAATGTTGGTTGGAAACTTCAACAGCACGACCACCGTTACCACAGAAAGCAAGATCGACAACAGCGCTAAATTAAAAAAAAAAAGAAAATTGCTTATCAGTGATCCCAGTCCTCTCTTATCTCACATTTTTGTTTATACTATGATGCTTACTTCTTATCCTCGGGCCAGATAGGAGAAACGTTACCGTAGGCACGGAAACGAGCAATACCACCATCAGGAATGTTGTTGACACGGAGGTGAGTGTAAACAGCGGTTTCTTCCTTCAACATGAAGACGTTGTGTTGGGTAGGGGGCAACTCAACCTTGGGCAAGATGTTGACCCACTTGATGTCAGCGGATTGGGCATCGGCACCAACGGGGACAACAGCAGCATCAACAGAGGCAGCAGGAGCTTGGTTACCGGTGAAGTAGTGGGTATCGATATCGAAACCCTTGAAAGAACCAGAGAAACCGAGCTTGATGATAGCCCTAATAAAATGAAAAGTAAGTTCCTGAGCTCCAAAAAAAGAGAGAAAAATTTCCCCGCTTTTTTTCAACAAAAACTACCAAATTTGTAGTTTGTAATATCTTTTAACTTACCAATCATAGTTAGGGTTGTGACGCTTGGTCTCCCAACCGTCCATCCAAGCACCAGTATCTGTAAATGAATACAGAAATTGTTTAGTTTCTATTGACTTCTATCTCCAAAAAGAATTTTTAAACTTACCAACGAAGCGACCGGGAGCGTGGATTGGGGGAGCAGGGTTGATCATGTTGGTGGCAGGAGCAAAGAACTCGTCAGTGACAGCAACAATGGAGGATCCAAGAGCAGAAGAAGCAAGATCTATTGATAAATTTCCAAAAAGTTCGATATGAGTCTCAACATGCATGGTGTGTGAAAGATTGGAGTGTGTATGTTGCCTTACCGATACATTGACCCAAAGGAGAGGTCTTCAATTGTTCAAATTCGAGAGATTCGTAGGCAGCCATTGTTGTAGATATATTAGAAATATAGATTGGGTTGAGGGAAGAAGAAAAAAAAATTGGAAACAAGGTGAGATTGAGGGATGCTTATATATATTATTTTTGAATTACAGTCACTGGCAAGTAGGAACATAATTCAACCAATCATTTTTGCAGGTAAAATGCAGATATACCTGTACTTTTAGCAAGACCTCAAATGCGAAAAAATATACCCTCTTCCATTGCAAAATGATGTCACATGAACCACTTGGAGGGACGCTCGGAATTTGAATCAAGGGACACTAAGAAACTGGCTACTGTTATACTCATCATCTTCTTTACTAATATCAACAACAACATATTGTTTAATAACAGGAAATATGGCGAATTTTGTATTGCACGCATCAAACATTTGTTTGGATCCAGTACATCGCTAATTTATTTGCAATATGCTATTGTACTGGAGCAGTAAGATCAAGAAAAAAATATTCTAAAGTAAACCAAACCACTATACACACTATTTCACCTCGAGCTTATTCCAGATCTTTAAATTTCAGTTTTTTTTTTTTTTTTTACACTTCTTGTAAATGGCTGCGTTGCCTCCTTTGAAAACCCGATGTTGGAAGAGGTGTTTTATCATCGGTCTCAAGGCAGGGGGCATTTAGAGTTCTATTAAAAGTTTTATTAAGAGTTTATGATGGTGGTGCGAGGGAAGTAAGGCAGGGAGGTCTTTGAATGACGACGACGACGCTAATGAAAAGGGTATTGATGAGTCTAAAATGGGGAATATGTAAATGTGTAATGGGCACTACTATTATCTTTTCTGAAAGCGAACAGCTATATTTTTATATTTTTTAGGTAACGTGGGAATTTCAAAATTGTTCATCCAGTCAACTTGCAGAATTTTGAAATTCAGCAGATTTTAACTTTTGTAAAGTAGATGATGGTCTGAACGTTATTTTGTTCAGTAGATCTAGTCAGCTTTTATCATAGAAAGCATTCTGTTCTGTTCTTTATCGATAGAAAATAAGATGATTAACTTTTCTGTGTGGTAAACGCCCCTAGAGTTACTCTTGCCACTATTTATGAATATTGGAGATGAACGATTTCAATTCTTATAACATGTTGTATTTGGAGTGATACAAAACGTTAACGTATGCAATTTCACAGACGAGAGGGTAAAGCATACATACGCAATACGTATCATTTATTGTTTTCTGTTCCCACTAAATAATCCTCAGGGATAAATCGTCTAAACTTATTACGAATTGCAAAATAGCTTTTGGAGTAAAATTGGCAGTTTATTTGAAAATACCTATGGTATACACATCCCTCCTGGTCTCGACGTGGCACCAGAAACTGTGGTACCATTCATTTTTGCACAATATTGACTGAAATTGGTTTCATCCAGCCCTTGACCGCAGTTATCAGCATTGAAAACGCACTCATATGCGAAAATTCTTATGCATTGAAACTCGGCAGTGAAACCATCTAGTGTCGCTGAACATTCAGAAGTTTCTTTCAAAGGATCTCACAGACGGTTTTACGGCTCCTGTGCACAATCGAGCATACTTCGTTTCCTTAGGCTACTGCAAAAAATTGAAAAACCGCAAGAAAAGCGGCAATAGTAGTAGCTATGTTCAACATTCTACGAAGAGAGATAAAATCAATGTCGATACGAGATGGACAAAGTTTTTGTTAATGTATACCTTATCAAAGTTTGATAGTCTTTCGGGACACAAAGTTCCATATCAAAGATACCATGGCCCTTTAAATATGGAATCAATTCTGCATCAACCTACGAATAAATCCAGGGATTCTAACCTACATCTGCAGTGAGTCACACCTAAACAAAGCAGCTCAAATGTAAATAAATGTACAAAACTCGAGAGGTGACATGCTGTTCCACGGAATATGGGTGCATCAGTGTATAGCATACATTACACGAGATAATCTTGACTAATACCACAAGCCGTATTGATCGCCATCGATAATTTTATTTTAAATGCTTTGGCTATGAAGCAAAGGGTGAAATCCATTTTTTTACATACTATGAGCGTATTGCGGTAATGATTTCAACTTTTTGGATCATTTTATTGTGATACACGTATTGTCTTATATACTTCACGTAGGAACTCTTGGTTATGTTAAGGGATAACCCCAATGGTGTTTCAGTGTGTACTTACGCCCTTTTTTTCTATTCGAGCGTCAAAGAACATCACTAAACATAGCTTTTAGCAACAAACAGCTACAAACTAAAAAACAGTGGCTTTGAATAACTAATATACGTATCCTGGAACATCATGCATCAAAACAGAGGTATATAGTTATACTTTATATTCATAGCCAGATTTGTCTGCACGCCCAGACAGGAATCAATAAGTGGGCATAAGTTTTTTTTTAAAATGTCTGTAGGATTTCGCAAGATACATTCATGGCTCAGACAAATTGTACGTATGTATCAAGTATGTAGACATAAGAAAGAAGAGACGTACACACTATCAGTAAACCTATACCGAGCCCTAGACGACCTAGTTTAATAAGAATGCAAATACATATGTATAAGAGATAGTAATGTAATAATTTCTTCATGTTTACATATATGGGAAGATGCGTTGCATTGTTTGGAAAAAGCTCTTAAAATACTTACATGCGCATGCGTTGCTCTGATTTGAATACATATTTATAATAGGAGATCTCTTCGTATTACAAAAAACTGATGGCAACAAGCAAATGGAGTATTCATAATAACATTTTCATTCAACGCAACTTTACGAAGCGCTGCGGCATACGTACATACCAAAAGTGGCTTGATTGTTGATTATCCATATATGCATAAACATTGTTCTTTACTTTTAATGTAATATTTTTGATATTGTGTATAGCTTTTGAACCTACTTGTGAGTTGAAACATGATTATGTACGAACATTCAAGACGAATAGAATATAGCCAAGTTATTTAATTAACAATACGTAATTTTTAGCGTAAGTTCCGTCCATGACTAATTTCATATCTGCAAAAAGATAAAGAGAAAGCACCGCCAACATAACAACGTTTTGCTGCTATAATAAAAAATTGCTACTTTTGAGGCTCGGGATATATATTTGAAGTCAAATCTACTTGTGAACTATATAAGTGAAGGCTATGTATTTATCATGAGAATAGGATACGTAGAGCTAGCGAAGAGAAAAAAGCTGATCTATTACAGAACACTACCAAGCCGAAAAGAATTGTCATATTTGTAGGAGAGTACTTTTCCAAATCTCCAAACTTTTCAAGTTCGACGCATATAAGAGTTCACAACAGATTTGCGCAAACAGTTTGCTCTAGTAAAAAGATTCACCTCACGTCAAATTCGAAACACGATTTCTATTGGCTTGATCATCAGACTAGCCTAGAAAGCATTATGATTGGCAGGCACCTCGCAAATTTAAATGACCGAGCTTTGCAGTGTTTTTCTGTTGTGAGAAAATGAGAAGCAATTTTGTTCTGAATTACACAGAAGTGAAAAAAGCTAATCTGTATGAAGGTTTCGATTGCACTCAACAGCACTTGCTATTTTACTTGTTGATGAGACCGGAACGATTTTTTTTTATAGTCAGTCACTTTTCTTTGGTCAACAATAAAGAAAATGTCGAATTCTGCCAATAAGTTGAAGTAATAAATCCTTGTATTAAAAAGTGTAAAGTTTAGATACACGATTAAGGTCTTCTTACTTGACATTCAACTGGAAGTTATTAATTTGAAACGTCAAAGCGTTTCTAAAAGTGAAAGTAAGTTGTGAATTCTTTGACAAGCAATTTGAGCCACTCATTGTTACATTTTAGTTGTGGAATATCGCGTGGCCAAAGTAGAGTCTCACACACACGGCATTTTTTTTTTTTTTTTTTTTAAAACCACTCTCTTCTCTCTCTTTTTTTTTTCTTTCCTTCCCAAATTTTCTATTTTTTTTTCTGTGTTTTATTTTTAAACTTTACAAGTGTGTAAAGAGTGATAAAAGGTAAAAATGAAAATTGCTTCAAACAAACGGGAGACTGAATCGTTTTATAATTTTTATTTTCACTTTCAAAAAATAAAGAGCGTCCGAAATAGTAAAAATTCGAAAAAAAGTTAATATGAAAAGAGTGAATCCGAACAGCTGCTCGGTCATTGTCTTTCACGAGCAGACCAAAGAGCTTAAGCCAACACTGGAATTGCTTCATTCTGTCTTTTCAGATGGTAATACCCCTTATCATTTCGCTGTAACAACCCAAACGTCAAAAAAATAATACTCATTTTACTTCCGTATAGTCGTTGTAAAGTCGACACGAGACGAAATACTGGAAGAACTTAAAAACCAGCAAGACAACGAGACAACTTCGACATTATTGTTAATTGATGCCGAATCTTGCAGAATGAGTTCTCCTGAAGAATGTCCTGATTTACTTTTAACAGTAGTTGATTTGCTGAAACAAGGAATCTTGACAAACGTCGTTCCTATTGGTAACGTGCTTGGTTACAAGCAGCGTATTTTACACTTTTATTAATTCATATATGTAAATATCAGTTTGTTCTTCATTGGATTCTCCAACTTATATGGTGAAGTGTATGCAGGCAGGAGCAGCAGATTTCGTATTGAAGCCATTATCCCAAGATGTCATAAAAACTTTGTTTTTGGTAACAAATCAAACTTTATCAGCGACTTGGAGAAAAATGTAATTAACACAAACAAATTAAACTATTTGTAGAATATCACTCGATATCGCATCCGGAAAACTGAGCAAAAGCTGGACCACGTCGATCAAGCGAATGAGATTTTGGACAATAGCGAACACGGTGAAGAAGGACAAGTCTGGTCCAAATTTAAGGGAAGACTTAAAGGAGTTTTCCTACATGAGAATTGGTAAAGGCACTTACAAGGAAGCTTATGATGTGCGATAGTATTTACTCATTGACTATGTAGGCTTTCAAAACTTATTGCGGATTATTATACCCCCAAACCTAGTGTGAAGCGGACTTCTATGGCCTCAATGTTATAGTAAGACAGCAATAAAGTGGCTTTATTTAACCGGATACTAACCTCTTTAATAACAGCGACAGGAAAGAGTTTCTAAAATCACAGATCTGTAGTTGGAATTTCCTTCCACTTGATCTAGACAACAAGGATTTGATCCAAGTTGTCTACATGATTTTAGATCAAATTTTAGAGACCTTTGAAGAACTTAAACCCATCCGTGTCCCTAGCGGTAAAGTAGTACAAAACACGTGGACGCCTTGACCCAGTTTAGCATGATAACTAAAAACAGTTTCTTATTTAGGTGATTTGTATCACTTTATCTTTGACATTTGCAATTCATATCACAGTGAAAATCCCTATCATAATTTTCGACATGCCGTGGATGTATTGCAAGCAAATTACTATTTCTTGTGCAAAATTGGTGCAATTCAACCGATGTCGGGTGAAATAATTGTGCAATCCTCGGAAAGCCCAATTGATTCTCAGATCAGGGAATTATTACAGCCTCTTGACATCTTTGCCCTCCTGATGGCTAGTATAGGACATGACGTTGGGCATCCTGGTGTCAATAACAATTTTATGGTAATAACAATTTTATTATATAAGCAAAGAGTTACATTTTATTTATTTGTTTATTTATGTGTAAATAGATTACAACATCTACTCCTCTCGCCATTCTCTACAATGATAGGTCGGTATTGGAGAGTTTTCACGCAATGTCATTTTTCCATCTACTACAAGGACACTGTTTTAGTCAGTTGACGGATCTCCGATCGAATCCAGAATACGCCAGTAAGTTTTTGTAAAAATCGAGACTTTTTTTTTTGCGCGCACCTGGTTTGACCAACACACATCTGAATGAATTAGGTTTCCGAAAAATTGTCGTCAATAGCATCCTGGCGACGGATATGAGTATGCACGACGAATATGTGCTAAAGATCAATGAACAAGCTGTGCGACTAAGGGAGCATAAAATCGATTTTTCTGATAAAGCCGCTTGTGAAAAAGAAAAGATCATCCTGTGTGGTGCACTTATAAAATGTGCAGACATTAGCAATTGCGTAAGCCATCAATCAAATGACTAGACACGAATTATTGCATTATGATCTAACAATTCACTTTAATATTTTTTAGGCTAGACCATTTGAATCCGCTAAGAGATGGGCAAAAATTTTGGCGGAAGAATTTTTCGAACAAGGGGATTTAGAAAAAGAATTGGGGTTGTCGGTCTTACCAATTAACGAAAGAGGAAAGATTCCTCTAGAAGATTTCCAATTAACGTTCAAGAAATTTGTGGCGTTGAAATTGTTTGAATCTTGCAGTAAGGTGACATCAAGTAAGTATTGATTTTTACTTATATTTGCTGCTCTATTGATCCGTCTTACTTTTCAGGGATGCAATTTACCGTTGATTATATCAATGAAAACGTCAAAATATGGGAAGCGATGAAGAAAAAAGATCTTTCGAGCCTTGATAAAAAGGCGGTGCCTTCCTCTGATAGTAGTATACCGCCGCAACCCTCTCCAGAAGGAAAATGTACAGCAAGCCAACGACCAAGGTCTGGTATTTAAACTGTTGTAAAAAAGAAAATACTATATTTTAGATGCTACAGAAACTAGATTTATTATCTGTTACACACACCCTCTCTCTTTCTCTTTTTTTTTTTGCTTTGTTTCCATGGTTGTCGGTCTTACCAATTAACGAAAGAGGAAAGATTCCTCTAGAAGATTTCCAATTAACGTTCAAGAAATTTGTGGCGTTGAAATTGTTTGAATCTTGCAGTAAGGTGACATCAATAAGTATTGATTTTTTACTTATATTTGCTGCTCTATTGATCCGTCTTACTTTTCAGGGATGCAATTTACCGTTGATTATATCAATGAAAACGTCAAAATATGGGAAGCGATGAAGAAAAAAGATCTTTCGAGCCTTGATAAAAAGGCGGTGCCTTCCTCTGATAGTAGTATACCGCCGCAACCCTCTCCAGAAGGAAAATGTACAGCAAGCCAACGACCAAGGTCTGGTATTTAAACTGTTGTAAAAAAGAAAATACTATATTTTAGATGCTACAGAAACTAGATTTATTATCTGTTACACACACCCTCTCTCTTTCTCTTTTTTTTTTGCTTTGTTTCCATGTTATATTATAATAATTTCCACATCATTGTTTATTTTCTCCTATATATTACTTCTTCTTTATCATTTACATACGTACACCTCTCCAGCTATCTCCAATATATGTAAGTTCTTTCTTTTCCGCACGTTTGTCACACATACACTTTATAAAAATATGAAGGGGATGTTTATATACATTTAATTGATTTCGATTTTCACCTTCAAGGAATTTTACATAAATAATTATACATATGAACCCAAACGTCATGTCAATAAAGTCTCTCATTTGGTATGGTATATTTTAACAATGATCTACATGTAAGTTGTGAGCATTACGACGCTTTTGCTGCAGAGGGAATAAAGTTGACTTTACCTGTTGTGCCCAATTCGCTATCTCCTGTGTGCTCTTTGAAAAGTGAAGTTCACCTTTTGAATGTTCAATTAACAAATGATGTAAAGGATTCTCTACAAGCGTGTACTTGACTCTTTTTCCAAACAACCGTGCAACGTCGCTATTCACAATCAAAGAGAAAAATCAGAAAATGCTTTATGGCGGACATTTGTGAGGCACATACCCTAATAAACCAATGATACTTTTTGTTAATTGGTCTGATCTGTTTGCGTCCACCACAATACTGTTGATATAAAACATGAAATCTGTGACAAAGGGGTACAAGATCTCTTTGGTTGCTGCGTTTCGACTTGACCCAATGACTATGCCAGTAAAAGCTTCTATCGCTCCCACGCGGATAGAGTCAATATACTCTACACTTAAAAGATTCTCTTTGTCTGCTTGCATATTTCCAGCTTGCCGTAAAATCATGATGGTGGTATCAATGTACTGAACAAATAGCGGACCCAACGCCTGAGCAACGTCTCCTATACATGATAGTGTCGCTGGTTTCACATTTCGGTGTAATTTTTTACTTCTTAAGTTGTTGATCAGCAGTTTCATGAACTCTCCCGCATAAGGAAAAATAGCCTCTTCAAAAGTACGACTTAGATCACTGATGATGCCGACACTGATCATTGAAAGACGTGCCTCTTCTTCCGTTATTGAACCCGCCTCTTTGACTCCTTGTGATAAATAATCCTGCTGTTGATCTTGTCTTGCTAATACTTTTGATAGAATGGGTAAAAAGCTATCAATGTACTTTTGGAATCGCTTTCCCGTCGAATTTATTAGTGCCGTGATTAACAGAAAAGCATCCTCAACAACAATGGCATTAAGGGAATTGGAGTCGTTAAGGTAAACATGGCTCGCCCTGTATACAGTGGACACAATGGAATCAGAAAAACCGCTTACTTCCGCCTTAAGCCTGTAAATACATTGCTGGTGGTTTTGAATAGTTATTAATATGTACATTCTTCCACTGATTTTTTTTAGCTATTGCTCTTACCAGTAAAACACCAAGCAAACTACTCTGAAGGTTGCAAAAATTAACATCTTGATACTCTCTTGACTATGAATATTCAAAATGAGTACACAATGAAAACTATTAGTATCGGAGAACTAACCTTGGCAAGCGAATTCAATTCTGCTAAGCGCTCAAGTGTGTACGTAGTAACATGCTAATACTTTTGATAGAATGGGTAAAAAGCTATCAATGTACTTTTGGAATCGCTTTCCCGTCGAATTTATTAGTGCCGTGATTAACAGAAAAGCATCCTCAACAACAATGGCATTAAGGGAATTGGAGTCGTTAAGGTAAACATGGCTCGCCCTGTATACAGTGGACACAATGGAATCAGAAAAACCGCTTACTTCCGCCTTAAGCCTGTAAATACATTGCTGGTGGTTTTGAATAGTTATTAATATGTACATTCTTCCACTGATTTTTTTTAGCTATTGCTCTTACCAGTAAAACACCAAGCAAACTACTCTGAAGGTTGCAAAAATTAACATCTTGATACTCTCTTGACTATGAATATTCAAAATGAGTACACAATGAAAACTATTAGTATCGGAGAACTAACCTTGGCAAGCGAATTCAATTCTGCTAAGCGCTCAAGAACGGAAGAAGTAACATAACGGACACAATCATTACAATCCTACATTACAACAAGCAGTCAGTATACACACTTTTCTTTTGCTTTCTTGAACATTAAGAACTGTCATACCATAGAAGAATATTTAACTACCAGAGATATAGTTTCGTAAATTGTGCTTCTACAACTAGTATCGTACGAAGTGGTTGTTGTCGCCGTAATATTGAACAAATGAAGAATTATTTGTTTTGTAAAGGGAGACAACGGACCTGTATGAGCTATTGTGTTTACTTCTTTGTGATTATTGTCGCCTTTTACTAAAGTAGATGTTTTCAGCTCCTCTGATAAACTCATGAGTGACTAAGCAGAAATAAAAGTTATTTGCTTATTTGCATTTGAGTTTAATATTACGGTCAGGGTTAAATACTTACCATACACGAGTTGTATATCACTCTTTGGTTTTTTGAATGCAATCCATCCAACACCACTGGGATCAAAACAGGTAAAAGGTTTGGTAAATCAAGGATACGTATAGTTTTCTTTATTGTTCGATAGAGAGTCCATGAAGCTGCGGCCTGAACCAATGCATTTGTGTCGTTCATGCACGAGAATAACACAGGTAGCATCTGTAGTTTAAGCTTAAAGTAAGTAAATACTGGGGAGGTGTTCTATCGCTTAAAACGTACCTGATTCGCAAGTGACACAGTCTTAAAGCCGCATGGACCTTCAATCATACATCCAAAAGCAATAATGGAAGCCTCTTTTTGGCTCCAAGTCAATTGTTGATAGGTGTCGTCGCTAGATACCAACAAGTTATTCGATATGAAACGAATCACTTGAGGGACAACAGCGTCTTTGGTGCATTGAGCAAACAGAGACAAACACCGTGCTGCTTGCTGAAATATGGCTGTTTCATCTTCGTCGTCGTATAGTTCGTAGTCGTGAGATTTTACGAGAAGTTTTAATACATGAGGCAGGATATACGTGACGCATTGATTTGCAAAGTGAGAAGATGAAGCCTATATTGTATATAGATATGGTTTAATCACTTCTATTCTTTTTAACAAACTAGATATCATTTTTTCAGTACTTTTTCATTCATTAATTCGATCTCTAAATCACAGACTGTACACCAGAACTCAATTGCTTGACTTTTTATTCTCTCGTCCTCTTGGTTCAGTCCATTGATTGTCAACTAAAGAGTGCCATATGTAAGCATTTAGGGTATCTTTGACAACAATTTTTTTTATGGACTTACATTGAACACATAGCTCGACATGTATTCTTCCATTTTGTAGTAGTAGAGGTGCATGATGCGGTTTAAACATTCATATGAGGTCAATTGTAGATCGACACTGGAGTGGAAATGCGGGGTAGCGCCATCACAGACTACCTTCAGTATATAGTTGCGCTCATCCTAAATAAGTATAGTTATATCGTTACTTGGAGAATAGTTTTGACATTGCATGTATCTCTGTCTTACTGTATTTTCAAAGTTATCTCTAATGAATTCTAGCGAATTGAATAACGCCTTCATAGCAACATTTCGCACATTAATACTATTTTATACAAAACCCATTAGGTTATGCAGACTTAGGGGAAGTGTTGTAAAAATAAATACTTGCTCCTGTTCTTCTCTACGAGCACCTTCAACGATAGCAGTTAATATGGCATTGCATTGACTTGGCGATAAGATATTTGGATCCTGAATAAATGTAATCAGTTGTTGTTAAAATACAATCAGAAACACACACACACACACACACACACACACATACGATTGATTCACAAATATAACCAATTGTCTGTAAAGTGGATTGTTTCAACATGGAAGAGCAGTGAAAAGATGTAATGTTGCCAAGTAAATTATCAATCAATTTATCCCATTGCTTTCCCGGTAGTTCAATTCCTGCTATTGTTGCCAGGATCTGCGTACATAAACACAAAATCAAATTAATGCAATTTTTCGAAAACAAACAATTCATGTCATTATTATTTTACTTGGCTGACAACATTTGCAACATTCCTCTTTTCAGTATTGAGTAGATAAAGAATCTATTCAATTTGGGCGATTTAATTTCTTTGTTGATATAAAGGGGTGATACATAATCAATAGTGTACGTACTTTTGATTTAATTTCTGTTTTGCTTCGTTGATCAGTGTACAACCAACCAAATTGCTGCTGAGATGCTAATGAATTTTTAAGCGTTAATCCTGCAGACAATCGAATGTGGTCGTCAAATTCCTCGTTTGCAAGAATGCCACACATGTATTTAGCATAATAAGCCTATCTATATATTAATTGTGTGGTTCAAGACATAGTAGCGTCTGTGCGTTGCTTACATAATTGTCAAGTTGTGCTCTTTGTAACTCATGAGTAGCATGGCGTCGGACAAGATCGTCTACATAGAAGAAAGAAGGTCATTGCCAAGTTTCGGTTTCTAAGGAGTAGTTGTCTTTTTTTTTTTAACCACTTGAAAGCGTTTGATACAAGAGGGTTTCCATGGCAGTTTTATTTGTTTAAAAAGGGAGTAAAAGAAAAAGAAGAGAATGAAAATCAGCAGCCTTTTTATATTGGAACGAGGAGGAGGAGGAGAAGGAAGAAGGGATCATATAATGCACGCTCTAATTTTTTTTTTTTTTTTTTTTTTATTATTCTAGCTGGCAATAATAAGAAGCTTGTCTATAGAATCATATTCACTCTTTTTCATTGTTCTTTTCTACTACTTTTTTTGTTATTTGCTAGTGTGTACGTTTTGTAACTCATGAGTAGACGTACACACTACAAGATCGTCTACATAGAAGAAAGAAGGTCATTGCCAAGTTTCGGTTTCTAAGGAGTAGTTGTCTTTTTTTTTTTACCACTTGAAAGCGTTTGATACAAGAGGGTTTCCATGGCAGTTTTATTTGTTTAAAAAGGGAGTAAAAGAAAAAGAAGAGAATGAAAATCAGCAGCCTTTTTATATTGGAACGAGGAGGAGGAGGAGAAGGAAGAAGGGATCATATAATGCACGCTCTTTAATTTTTTTTTTTTTTTTTTTTATTATTCTAGCTGGCAATAATAAGAAGCTTGTCTATAGAATCATATTCACTCTTTTTCATTGTTCTTTTCTACTACTTTTTTTGTTATTTGCTGTTCAAACAGGTACAACTTCTTGTTATCTTTGAAGAAGAAGAAGGTCTTAAATTATAAATAAATAAATGGAAAACACGACTCTTTTTTTTTTTCTTGTATATATATATTTTTTTTGACTTTGAGACCCACTGTATAAATACAACTTCTCTATTTTTTTTTTTCATTTTTTTATACAAGGATAATTAGAACATTATCAAGCAAGAATGGCAGCATCAACTTCTCTGCCCTTATTCCCTCAATTGGCAGAGATGAGTGACGAAGAAAAGTACGCCATAATTGCACGCTTTATACCTTGCGATCTTTGTTCTACTTGCACAGGTTGGCATCCTGCTTCTTTTGACGAAGCCAACTGCCACTGTGGACACGATACCTATCACCATATTGATAATGGTCAAGATCTCGATCGTCGATTAAAGGTCGCTATTCGACTAAACGAACTCCTTGAAGTATATATTCTATTTATCTACAGGAAAATTTAATTTATGTGCGCTCTCTCTAATAAACGCTCGTTTTGTATTTGTTGTGTAGGAAAAGGGGAAAATAGAAGATTATGACTATGAAGACGAAGATATCACCTCTTTGAAAAAGTAAGCGTATCATCCTTTTCTTTTTATTCATGCAAGTGTTGACTTTACTTTTTTATGCTCGTAGACAGATCTTTTTTAATGCAACAGACGCATCATCTGTCCCTCATCAAGGTAATAAACAAAGCATTTTTTTTATCAGGATGCAAGGTAAGCTTACAATGATCATGTAGAGGTACAAGATTTAAAGAGAAGTAGAGAGGAAAATCACGACGACGAAGAAGAAGAGGAAGAAGAACACCATGTTAAACGCAATCGAACGGAAGCAGAAGAGTTTCAATCAGAGGAAGAAGAGGAGGAGGAGAAGGAAGAAGAGGAAGAGGAAGAAGACGAGGAGGACGAGGAGGAAGACGAAGAAGACTCAGAGGAAGAGGAATCTGAGAAAGAAGAAGCTGATTCTGATTCATCAGAACAAGAAGACGACGAGGAGGAAGAGGCCGAGGCACATCCCACCATAGATGACAATGTAAATAACACTGAACCCAATTCAACATCCATCAATGATAATCATGCAAAGGAAGAGGAAGGAGAGGAAAACGAGACGCTACCGACGGTAACAGAAATTAGAGATAACACTTTAACCCCAAATGAAACTGATCAGCCTCAAAAATCTGAAAACGAGGACGATGAAGACACCAAAGAGTTGAAACAAGAAAACGACCACGAAAATAATATAACAAATGGTGTTCTGGAAGATGTACATATAAAAGAAAGTAGCGTGCCGGATTTAGTGCCAAGCGAAGATGAAGTGATGAATGGGGTGGAAGAAGAACAAGAGGTCGAGGACGAAGTGAGCAGAATGATCAAAGAATTTATGGTAACTAAATAAATAAAAAGTGCTGTCAGCAGAAGATCACTGATTGTATTAATACCAACAAAGCCATTGGAGAAAAAAGAGAGTCCTGCCATGATAGAGGAAAGGGAAGGCGACATTAGAACCGAAGTCGTGCTAAATGATGGAGCAAGAGAGAGCATGATTTTACTGACTGGATTAAAGAATATTTTCCAAAAACAACTACCAAAAATGCCCAAAGAATACATTGCACGACTCGTCTACGACAGGTAAAAACTATATATTCGTGGAGGCGACAGAGTATTGATCTGGTACATCGTTTTAATAGAAATCATCGAAGCATAGCGTTGATTCGAAACCCCAAGAAAGTCATTGGTGGCATTTGCTATCGCCCCTTTGACGACCAAGAATTTGCAGAAATTGTGTTTTGTGCTGTGGCATCAACGGAACAAGTGAAAGGTTATGGTTCATTCATCATGAATCACCTAAAGGATTATGTTTCTGGTTACACAAATGTCAAGCACTTTCTCACCTATGCGGATAACTATGCCGTAGGGTACTTTAAGAAGCAAGGATTTACAACAGAAATTACGCTTGATAAACGGAAATGGGTAGGATACATCAAGGATTACGAAGGCGGTACGATTATGCAGTGCACAATGGTACCTCAGGTCAAGTATCTTCAAGTGCAGGACATATTGGGAGTACAACGTAATGCCATTCTTAAAAAGATACAAGACAAGTCAACAGAGCACATTACATTCCCTGGACTGCGAATGCCGCTAAATAAAAACGGAAAACGGTCAATTGATCCTCTGGAAGTACCTGGTATTGCTGATTCTGGATGGACACCGGAAATGGATATATTGTAAGTTTCAGTGTTATATGAGTTATTTTTGTAAAAGAGGTATGCTGAAAGTATAACGTCCACGCAGATCAAATAGACCGCGACACTCTCCCCATTATAACACAATGCTACACATTGTGGAAGAAATGCAAAACTACACACATGCATGGCCATTTTTAGAGCCTGTTAGTATAGAGGACGTAGCCGATTACTACGATATCATCAAAGATCCTATGGGTGAGCTCAAAAAAGATATATACACTTTGTTTTTGAATTGGGTTATTCACATATTTTCGTGTAGATCTTGCGACGCTAGAAGAAAATGTCAAGGCAGACGCCTATCCAACAATGGACGATTTTGTGAAAGACACACAAAAGATTTTTGAAAATTGTAAATTATACAACGCAGAAGATACTGAATACGCAAGGTGTGCTGCTAAACTCGAGAGGTTCTTTAACGAAAAATTACGTGCGGCCACCAGAGCGTCAGCAGCAGCAGCAGCAGCAGCTAATAACAACAATAACAATACCAACCACTAACCAACTAATTCGTCTCTTGATTTTTTAAATTAATAATATACATCCTTTTGTTTTTGCACAAATTTATTGGGTTTTCATGATGAAATGGATTGCTCACAGCAGCGCCCGGCTTTTTCGTCCACTTGTAGTCTTTTTAAATCTCCTTTGATCCAAAGACATGGAATACTACCCACTGCCAATAGACATGTTGCTGCGATCATACTGTTTTTCATATGGTAAGGTGGGTTTGCATCCTCTCCCGCACGGAGAGCATCAAAAATTACTGTAAAGATTAGCATGTTGATTGAAGCCACTGTCCATATAATACTCATTGATATGGATTCCGATACAGGGTACGTGACTACAGGTCATACATTATTAGTTGGAGTCTCTTGCGTTGTTACACATACGTAGTGTGGATGTGTGTAATAAAACAGTACTTACGTTCACTGGCGAGCTCAAAGAAAAGGGGAGACACTCCATATCCAAAGAAACCGTACAACATGCAAGTAGTGAGCACTGTTGAGAATGCATTTGGTATGACTTGAGATACGTACGTAAGAGAATGAGTACATGTGTTTGTGTTGCACGTATACTACACTGTGCGTATATACTTACTGTTAATCGTCAACAAGGCACACGAGAGAACTGAGCAGACCGAGAACACTTTGACCATCACGACGTAGCGGCCTGACTCCCTTAACCAATACCCAATGATACCTATAATATCTGTGAGTGAGCATATGCTTTTTCTTTCGCGTAATGATATGTGCATCTACTATGTACATACACCCTCCTAAACAACCGGATAACATTAGTGCTGCCCCACACAGTCCTGCTTGTTGTTGTGTGTATCCGTAAAGTACAATCACCTCGAGCATGACGGTTGAAAAAGCCATGCTGACGCCAAACTGAATGGAAGATGCCACGACGATCCACCAGAACGTTATGTTTTTAAAAACCAGTTTCACACCTTTCCAAGAAGAAATTCTACTCGATTCTGCTGAAACTGAGGGGGCAGTTTTGGGTTTGCGTGGTAAAAAAAACGCTGGGACAGAGCAAACCGTACATATACATGCGGTCACTATCAACTAGGTACACATATATTAAAAAATAGGAGAGATATGCGTTATAAAAGAGAGAATATCTTATAATATACCATTTTTGGAACACCCTCTGCTGTTTTGGCGATCACGGGGAGAATAATCGGTGCTGACACGCCGCCAATATGTAGTGCTATGCATAATTTAAGAGATCGTATGTATGCATTACTATCTTCTTCTTCGAGTAAAAATTGCTCGCAGGTACACTTACTTAGTAGGCTTGTTGCGATGGTACGGTGTTGCGGTGCAAACCAAGTGGCAACCAGCTATATATAAATATTTGATTGGTATCAATGCCATTGTTGATATACTCACAAATAAATACACAGACCTTTGTCACAACACTAACAAATAACAGCAACGTTTAATAGTGGATCTACTAATTTTGCAATTATTTCACTTACTTTTCGACTATTGGGTTCCCAATACTCCCGAATGTCTGTCCTAAGATAAACACAGTGTATCTCTGATGTACAGGCACCAACACTGCTATCCATCTGATCCAACAGCCCACTGTGGTTATCACAGTAGCAAGGATAATCGACTTTTTAATGCCATACTTGTCGTTGATATAAAATGTTGTACAAGAGGTTATCACATCAACGATGGCTGATACGTTGGCAATCCAATTGAGCTGAGAAAAAGAGACGTTCAGCCATGCTGCTGTAGCAACGGGTGTACTGGAAGCGGTTAACAGCATGAGAGAAGAGACGAGAATTACGGCCATACACTCGAGCATCACAATCCATGCGAGATAACTCGTTTTTCCATAGGTGTTTTGGACAGGTAGCTCCTCCTCGGTATTAGCAATATAGACAGTATCGGACTTTATATATTTTAAATCGAAAGAATCGGATAAAAGAGTGTCAGAAGCAAAAATGAAAAAATATAAAGTTGGGTAAATGGTAAATTATTTTGATATGTATGTATTCCAGGGGGGGGGGGGTCGCACCTATATCAAAAATTGCGTGCAGCCACCACTTATGTATGTAGAGCAATAGCACTGCCTACCACGAATTGACTAAAATTCCTCCTGTTTTCTCTCTTTCTCTTTCTCTCTTTTACATAAAGATATGTACATACACATAAACTTTTGTTTTTGGCAGCGACATATGAGGTTTATTCGTTTTGTTGTATTATCGCCTTTTCGTCATGATGATCTACTTGGAGTCGTTTTAGATCTTCTTTGATCCAAAGCCATGGAATACTGCCCGCCGCCAGTATACCCGTTGCAGCGATCATACTATTTGTCATGTGATGGGGCGGATTTGCATCCTCTCTTGCACGAAGAGCGTCAAAAATGATCGTAAAAACCAGCATGTTAATCGCAGACACTAGCCATACGATGCTCGTCGATATAGATTCCGATACGGGGTATGTCACTGCAATAGTATGTGTGTATTAAGTGCATAGTACATGCAAATAAAGAACAAATGTACGTACCTTCACTAGCTAGTTCCAAGAAAATGGGTCCCCCTCCAAAAGAAAAAAATCCGTGTACCAAGCAAGTGGTAAGCACCGTGGGGAATGCATTCGGTAAGACTTGTACATAATTAGAAGTACGATGATGAGCATAAGCGTGTACGTAAACAAATCAACTACTACTCACTGTTTACTGCTAGCAAGGCGCACGAAAGAATTGAGCAAACTGCGAATACCTTGATTGTCATGAGAAATTGACCCGACTTTCCCAGCCAATGCCCAGCAACCACTAAGCACATACGTATAAGTCAGCGTGGTAGTAGTAGTAGTAGTTTTCTTTATTCAGTCTTTGTACGTACCTCCTCCAAAACAACCACTGATGATGAGGACAGCTTGGCAAATTCCTGCTTGCTGCTGCGTGTATCCGTAAGGTATAATGACCTCAAGCATCACGGTGGAAAAAGCCATACTGATGCCAAACTGAACAGAAGACGCCATGACGATCCACCAAAACGTCGTATTCTTTGCCATTTGCTTCACACCTTCCCAAGACGACACTCTGTCTGTCTCTGCCGAGACGGAAGGGGGTGTTCGTGGCTTGCTCGGTAAAAAGAATGCCGGGATCGAGCAAGCAGTACAGATACATGCGGTCACTAACAACTGCGTATGCAAGATAAAGTGTGTGTTCTATATAAGTCAGAGTGGATGTCTTAAAGTTGCATACATATAAACATACCAGTAAAGGTACGTCTTTTGCAGACTGGGCAATCACGGGGAGTACAAGAGGTGCGATCGCTCCTCCTAGATGTAATGCTGTGTACGCGTTAGTACATATGAGTTATGTACAGAAAAATTTTCTTTTTTCTACTTTTCAACGTACTCAGAATACTTGTGGCGATGGTGCGGTGTTGAGGTGCAAACCAAGCAGCAACCAACTACGTATACATAATGTATTTAGATCAAGTTGCATATGTATTGACTTTTGCACACATTCATTGTACACAAACCTTCGTCACAACGCTATGTAAAATGCAACAATAACAGTCAATATCTATCTATATCTTGGCTACATACGTAGCGCTATCGTATTTCACTTACTTTGTAATGATTGGACATCCGATTCTGCCGAATGCTTGACCGATGATAAAGACAGTGTATCTATGCTGCACAGGCACTAGCACCGCCGTCCATCGAACCCAGCAACCCACTGTGGTAATCACGGTAGCTAGAATAATTGAGATCTTTATGCCGTACTTGTCGTTGATATAAAATGTGGTACAACACGCCAGCATATCGAAAATGGCGGTTACGTTGCTGATCCAGTTGAGTTTAGTGAAAGAGACACTGAGCCATGCTGCTGTAGCAATGGGTGCACTGGGAGCAGTCAGTAGCATAATGGCAGCGCTAAAAATAACTGCCACACACTCGAGGGTGACAATCCATGCGAGAACACTTGTTTTTCCATAGGAGGAGGAGGTTTGCACAGGTGGCTCACTCGCCGCTGTACTGGTTGCTGTATGAACGCTACTTGAAGCCATCCGTAAGTTTTAAAAGTAAAAAAGAGCAGTATACATAAAAATACAGGTATATATATCAGAATATGCATGTATCAAGTACTTGCAAGTATTATATATTTCCCAATTCAAGAAGATGTCAAACTGCTTACTTTGATATATTGACGTCACATCATTGGCTACTGGAGAAGGAGGAGATGCACGTGGCTTTCTTTCAAAAAAAAAATATTGCGCTTACTTTGATAGAAAAACTTTCTTCCCCCTTTCCCTTTTCTTTTTTTGACAACAAACAATGGGAGAATCTCGTACAGAATTATTGGCTTGGTTGAATGACCTTTTACAAACTAGATATACCAAGATAGAACAAGCTGGAACAGGTAACCAATTAGAAAATAAAAAATATTATAAAAAATATTTTAGATTCAGAAAATAAGGGGGAACAAAACTCATCATGATGTAATATTGTAGGTGCTGCTTATTGTCAAATCTTTGATTCCATCTACGGTAAAAAAAGAAAAGAGTAGCATGGCGATTTTATTGAGAAAGTGTGTGCATTGACATTGTTTCGTTTCCTAGGCGACGTGTCTGTTCATAAAGTCAAGTTTGAAGCCAAGCTTGAATATGAGTTCCTTGGAAATTACAAGATTTTACAAAATGTATTGAAAAAGCACAAGTAAGTGTGTCTCTGTGAATAGCAAGTGATAAAGTCAAGAAGTGACTTAGTTTTTTTTTCTATTGTAGGATTGACAAGGTATACAGTGAAAAAGCACATTTATATACAAAAAACCTTCCGACTCTAAACATATTGATTAGATTGTCCCTGTGGAAAAGTTGATAAAATGTAAGCTTCAAGACAATTTAGAGTTTATGCAATGGGTAAAGAAGTTTTGGGATCAAAATTATCCTGGAGGAGAATACGATGCTGTTGGACGTCGTAAAGGACAAGGTGGAGCACCTTCTGTGGGCACAACAAGGTCTTCTACGACCGCCGCCAGCAGTGGCAGAACCAGTTCCGCTGCCACGACCGCCACTGGTAAAAAAGCAACAAAGACACCTGCTACTGCCCGCAGTGTCAGTAGAGGCGGTCGTGCCAGTGTGCTCGATAACCACTCTGCCACCATGATCATCGACTTAAATAAGCAAATTGCCGAGCTCAAATTGACGGTGGATGGACTTGAAAAGGAACGTGATTTCTATTTCGGCAAGTTACGAGAAATTGAAATCAACGTGCAAGAGAGTTTAGAGGGAGTCGAGTTGACGTGTCAAGAAACAGATAGAGATGTTGAAGAACATGAAGCATTCCCTATTTTACAAAATATTCAGACTATTTTGTACAGCACAGAAGAAGGATTTGAAGTTCCACCTGAAGAAGAAGAATTGAAGGCTTTAGAATATGATGATGAAACTTTTTAATAAGATAAAAAAAAAAAAACGCGCGCGCGTACGTGTCTCTCTCTCACACACACTTTCTATCTGATTTTCTTTGTTGTTGTTTTTAATAATTGTACATTGGTTGATATTAAAGAGGAGCAAAAAGGAGGAGAGGAGGAAATCATAAAAATGTTATATACTATTATAGTAAAAATTGTATGGTAAACTTTTCATATAAAGATCGACGTTGCAGTAAGAGGTTGGTTTTGGGAACAAATTGCGACAGGAGAGGGAGCAATTGCAGAAATAGATTCGAGCTTGAAGTGCTTGAGTATACCACCGGATTGACGAACTCTGTACAGATATCCACCCAACATAAAACAAACCGAGCAATAGAAAGGTTTGAGCGCGACATTTTAACAAAAAAAAAAGGGTGTAAGTGAGTTGTAGGTGAAATTGAATCATACCTGAACGTTCCGCAAAACAATGTGGCAATGTATCGTAGTGGAGATATTACAAGTCTGTTATCCATGAAGGAGTCCCTGATTGATACAAGTACACTAAACCTTCCTTTTTCCCTCTGACCTTGGAGCAATCACCCTGCCTATGCGTCAGCCCATACTCAAAAGAAGGACATTGTTTTTTGGAACCAGTTGTGTGTATAGGACATTCAAGGGAGAGGACCTCGTAACAATGTGCGACGTACGGACAGAGCTTAGAAATAACCCATGTAAAAACCTTTCAATTTCCTTCTGCGCCTCATAGCTTCCATCTATAAGCGAAGGCAGAGATACTCATGCAAGACCACACAACCATGGAGAGAAATTTTTTTTTTGTATTGCAATGTGAAGGAGAGAAAAAACTCGTTTGGGAATCCAGTAAGGGGGTCTTTATCCACACAGAAACTTTTTACTATCCACACAGATTTTTTTTTGGATAATGAGACATCAATATAATGGCAAGCGTCCAGCTAGATTGTTCAGTCAATAATTAAACATCTCCTGGCTCTTTCGTGATAAACTAGCTTATATTTCTATAAATATTGACTACATATGTGCTTCTTTCTGCTCTCTTTTCTCTTTTTTTTTCTAATATTTCCTTTATCATGAATGTTAATATCTAGGATTTGTTCCCTATATTAAGTGTATTCTGGATAAACTCAGTGGTGTACTTACGCGATGTAAGACTTAATCTCTACAGCCGTAAAGAGACTAGGTTTTTCCGCGCTCTTTGCCTTTCAAAAAGGTCTGATTGAAGACTGAAATGAGGCTTTCTCCAGTAACAAACTCGTGCAGCCTGTGCAGAGTCGATCTATCAAGCGAATCGATATCCAACACAATTTCCTCCTGACCCTGCTATAGTATTTTTTGGATAATGAGACATCAATATAATGGCAAGCGTCCAGCTAGATTGTTCAGTCAATAATTAAACATCTCCTGGCTCTTTCGTGATAAACTAGCTTATATTTCTATAAATATTGACTACATATGTGCTTCTTTCTGCTCTCTTTT
Organism: Mucor irregularis B50; assembly: GCA_000587855.1. NCBI lineage: Eukaryota > Fungi > Mucoromycota > Mucoromycetes > Mucorales > Mucoraceae > Mucor > Mucor irregularis. Next base: position 144,498 of record KK076524.1, on the reverse strand, counting down.
CTCTTTTTTTTTCTAATATTTCCTTTATCATGAATGTTAATATCTAGGATTTGTTCCCTATATTAAGTGTATTCTGGATAAACTCAGTGGTGTACTTACGCGATGTAAGACTTAATCTCTACAGCCGTAAAGAGACTAGGTTTTTCCGCGCTCTTTGCCTTTCAAAAAGGTACTGATTGAAGACTTTGGGTAGTAGACATCACCCAAGAGGAAAGATATTGTCACACAAGAGGCAAATTTCTGTGTGGGTTGGTAAAATAAACCTGTGTGGATAAGGACTCCCATCCAGTAAACAAGCGTCATCCTCGAGCCAAAGAAAACGACAGAAAAATAAAGGCTTGTCGTTGGCCCGTCTCTTATCAACAAGCATAGACTCAACAAGTACTAACTCCCCACCTTGGTGGACCAAACTTACGATATTGTTGTCGCGCTTGTCGAAAAGGAACACAATTCAAAGAAGGCTATCTCTTACATTCAGAAGATCAAAACAGGATGCCTCGACACAGAACGGCTGCTTGCAGCACTTGCTAATGTGATCAGGATAATAGACACTAATGCATTTCTGCTCGACCCTGTTAACACCAACCGCGTAACTGAATATGATTTTATCATGCAAGTCTGGGCACCCATTCTCAAGTCATTGATTGATATTCATGGTGTATTGCGTATGAAGGTCGGAGAGTCCAGTCCATCACAAGGTATTGTTGGTCGCAAACGCTCTTACAGTGACGCCCGAGTTGGATTCAAGGTAGACCTACGATTGTTGTTTGATTCACGCCAAAATGAACATGATCTCCTTGCCCTCGAAGCTGACCTGGAGCTTGACCTGGAACCTGACGAATATGGCTGGGTCGCCATGGATAGTGGATCGTTTTATAACGTTTATACCAAAATCACTGGAGATCACCATCCATTTGATGAAGACTCTTGAGCATTTATTCCATATATGTATATGTATATTGCATTTAATACCCTCCTCTATATTCCTCCCCATTGTCTAAAAAAAAACTTTGAATAAATTCTTATTAACATGTAATTGTTTAAAAAATGGACGAATTTGATGGGATACTTTCATTATATGGAGAGCCAAAAGGTGCAAGATGACAGTAGGCATATACAAGCATATGTATATGTTAGATGGATTACTTTGGCACACAGGCAAGTATCAAGCAAATATTTAATAGTACAAGTGCCTTCAGAGAAAAGAAATCTGTGTCCGCCAACCATTGATCCAGAGACCCGAGCAGTTTGAGCTTCTTCATTTTAATGAAAGAAAGAAAAGGAATTAAAAAAAGGGAAGGGGATCTGCTACTTAGACCACTTGCTCCAGTCCCTCAACCAGACGTCTTGGTAGATACAAAATCAATCTGAGAGTGATACTTTAAGTCTTCTTCAAGTCAAAAAATGACACTCTCAAATTGATCTTATTAGCGGCTCCTTAGCTAGGAAGAAGGCGGCCCTGCAGCTAAAACCACCAAATTTCTTCATAATGACCTTGGGGAGATTCCAGAGCATCGTCTTCACCTTGTTGGTGGCATCGCGAACCTTCTAACAATACAGCACTAGCATGCTAAATTGGGCATCGTTTTATTTTTACCTGTGGAGAAATGAGGTTTTTGAAAAGCAAAGAGAGAGTACATTGAACGATCATAAAAGTAAGCGGTAAAAAAGTTGGGGAATATTATTAATTCAGGAAACAAGTATATGTGTTCGTATACATATTATTGGAAAAAGTAATATATCGCTTTCAGTCATGAGTAGATGCATCATATCTTGAATAAAGGTATCTACAATTTATTTTCTTTTTTTTTGTAATTTTTAATCAGAACTACTACCAGAATCATCGGAATCCGAGCCAGAAGAACTATCAGAATCACTTTCACTTGAAGACTCATTATCTATAATTATACAGTGAGAAAAAAAAAAGAAAAGAAAAAGAGCGTAAGTACACCATACCCGATTTAAATTTTTGTAATGTCTTTTCAAGTTGACGAATCTTACGGTCAGTAGATCTTTCAGTATAATGAGTTCTTGGTCTCTTGGATGACGGTGAACTTGATTTTTTATTTGAAATGAGGCTTTCTCCAGTAACAAACTCGTGCAGCCTGTGCAGAGTCGATCTATCAAGCGAATCGATATCCAACACAATTTCCTCCTGACCCTGCTATAGTATAAAGAAAAGTGAGATATATATGTATAATGATATACACATGGATGAACTTACGCCGTCCAGGTTAGGCATGGAACTTTGAATAATGCTCACGACGGTATTTAATCGATCGCCTGCCAAATTATTGATACGTTCACTAAGGTCCTTCTTTTGATTAAAGGTGAATTCAGGCAAGACCTCGGATACTCTATGATTGCTGTTACTGTGGTTGTTACTGTGGGACTTGTCTACTGGAGGTTCGTTCTTCTTTTTATTAGGGGCACGCTTCTTCTTTTCCTTTTGCTGTTGTACAGGGGCCTTCTTTTCCTTTGCAGCAGCAGGTTTGCTGGTACGACGTGGAGGAGGTCTTTCAGGCTTTTTTCTCTTTTGTGACTTTATCGACGCGATCTGTTGCGAGATGGTAGCAATGTGTCTTTCTAATTCAGCAATCTTTTGGTCTCGATCTATATCAAGATGGAAGGAGTAGTTTATTAGCCGTGTGTTTTTTTTTCTTTTAACCCACCCTCTCCTCCTCCTTTTATATATACTTTACCATCGTCATCCGATTCATCGTCGTCGTCTTCTTCTTCGTCATCGTGAGCTGCGTCTTCGAATTCTTCCACGTGTTCATCAATGACGGGTGTAGGCAAGGGGGTATCTGGTTTCTGAGCCCATTTCTCATCAAAAGCCTTCTCCAGATCCCTTCCCATTTTGTGCACAGGTAAAGTAGGAGGATTATAAAGATAACAGTTATTGAACATCAAGCGAATGTCTGCTTCAAACTGTTCTGGTTCTTCATAATCTCCTTCTGTCAACTTACGTTCAATGGTAGCCAAATCCATGGGATGTTTAACGATATTGACATAATCAGGAATATTCAATGCGACAACATCCACAGGCTGCAAAAATGGATAGTTGATATCTCTGTATTTAGACTTTTTGAGTTCTTTTAGGGTTTGAAGACAGAATTTCATTTGCAGGTCGTTCTTTCTGGGATTACGTCTCTTTGTCATGGGTTCAGGATAATCTTTGGAAGGTGGAGGATGAATTTCTCTTTTGGGTCTTGCGTCTTCTGTTGAAAAACTACGACGCTGAGGTGAAGAAGGAGACGAGGCGAAGGGTGTATTGCTGGATTTACTGTTGTTTATTTTTCTCTTCTTGACTTTATCGCTGGCTGAAGGTAAATGATCATCGTCATCTTCGAAAAGAGAAGGAGAAAGGGATCTAGGCATAGGAGGAGCACCCTTGGAAGGTGGCATTTGTCTTAAACTCTTTTCAAAAGCAGATTCCACGTTTTGACACAACATGGAAATCATGGCTTCAGGACCGTTGAATTTAAAGCAGTTATTAAAGACAAGTCGAATATCGTTAATAAACTCTTCCACGTTTTCGTATTCACCCGAGTTGAGTTTTCCATCCACTGTAGTCAAGTCCATGGGATGTTTGATAATTTTGGGATAATCGGGGACATTGAGTTTCATATAATCAACGGGATGTAAAAAGGGTGCAGCATCTCTGTGTTTCTTTAGATTTCTCATGATGGCTCCACAATATTTAATTTGATCGCGTGTCATGTTGGTTTTACTTCCTGCTGGTATAGAAGGTGAAGGTGAACTCGTTCTTGACTGGAAGAACAAGTAAGTAAGGTTAGCACTTTACATAATAAAAGATGAAACTCTCTTCTTCTTTCTTACCTGCTTTTTTATTCCTTTGCCACGATCTAATAAGGATACGTTTTCCTTTAATTCTACTTTGGGTTTCATCATCGTTGTATCGATTTCTTCAAACTCTTCACTGTATAAAAATAGAATATTAAATATAATTACATTTATACACTTTTACGCGTCTTTTTTGTTTCTTACGTTTGATTTGTTAATGGGTTCATATCTACATCCATTTTGTGTGTACAATGTGCGTCTAAAATATCTAACGGAAAAATAATTTTTTTTTCTAGTATAAAAAATGCAAAAAAGTAATAGTTGAAAAGAAACAAAGAAAGAAAGAAAAAAGGGGAATTAAAATGCCAGGGTAACAACAACCAACATATAAGTACACACGCACGCACACAACAAGGAAAAGGACACAATTGATAAAATGTAAAAAAAAAAAAACTTAACGTTTTTAGAGTCAGCATCTTTTATTAGTGTGTAGACACAGGCCACCCTTCCCACTCTCTCTCTCTCTTTCAACTTACCTGATATAATTTCTCTCTTTGAAAAAAAAAAAAAAAAAAAAAAAAAAATGGGAAAGGGGGATGATAATTTTTGTTAAAAAAAAAAATAGAGGAATCGGCTTATATTTATTCATTTTTGGCTATGTGTGACTGTTTATTACATTTATGAGCCAATCATATCCCTGGAAAGACTCAAGACAACAACGACATGAGCATCATGGGAGTGGTCCCCATGTGCAAATGAATTAAAAACTACAACTTGACATGAACATCATGTCGAGTTCAATGTGTACATTAGAGACAGTTTATATAAATGAAACACGTAATAACATTGTAAATACAAAAAAGACAAGATAGTTTATAGTACAGAATATATTTTAATTACAAAAAAAGAAAAGTTTATCATATATACAAGCCACAGATGGGAAGTAGTAGTAAAGGGATCCTCCTGTTAAAAAAAAAAAATTAGATATCAAGAAAATAAACAACAGAGTATTTGTTTGAATGATAAGTTTTTTTTTATGATGAGAGCCGCCTCATAGATCTTGGTGATAATTGTTAGCTTCATTATCTCTCAGAAGTAGCAAATATTTTCTTAATCCCTGGCCACGTCTCAACATAGACAACATACATTCAAACATGATCAAAACTTATATTTACCTTTTTAACATACAACTGTGTAAAGAACAGAAAAAGAAGTGTAAAAACACGGCCCTTTTTATAACTGAATTCCCCAAGCGACGAAACGCAAAAAAAATTTTTTTCTCTGCGGAAGGAAAAAAAAACGTGACTTCCATATGGCTCTAAATTACTATGCCCAGACGTATTTTTCATCCTCATTATTATGCTTGTATAGAGTCAAGGTTAATTATGCTGGTAAAGGGTAATGTATATCTGGAGTGTATATAATTAATTACTGATTACTCTCTGGTGAATCACTACGCTTGGCATCATTTCACTCTGAGATAACGAGCACCAACGAGTGTCATTCTCTGATGCGATCAGTTACTTCTACTGTGGAGGTCAACTCCACTCCAGCTCGCCATCATCTACTAGTGACTGATTGGTGTGTGTTTCTTATTGATATACGTACGTATTCATGCTGCATCTCCACATTAGACAACTACCCCATAAGCATGTCTTTCTCTATTTTTTATCTCTGAAATACCCGGATGATTCAATGCTCAATATTGCCAAGGTATTATGTATACGCAAAGATACTCGCTTTACCCAGTCCAGCTTGTCAGTAGAAAAGCATGAAACGCATTCAATGTCCGCTCTTGATTTTTTAAGGGGAGGGGGGTCGAGTCCATTTGTGGTGATACAAATATAAAATCAATTTTTAAATGCTGAAATATAGCCAATCACATTTCGTTTTGAGTCTGAAACAATAAGCCATTAAAGCATTTTACATGAGGTTTCTATCCTCTTTTTGTAAAGAGAACAAAAGAGAGAGAAAGAGAAAAAGGATACAACATGCTTTCCTTTTTTTTCTTGCATGGTCCGTTTTATTGTACCATGTACCCGAGGTCGAGATGATTATCCTTACCTCTCTATCCTACTTTTTTAAAAAAAAAGAGAATATTATATACAGTCACAGTTGATAAATGTGAGGCTTCAATAGCATACGATATGATTGGTCAACCTTTTTTTTTTTTTTTTTTTACCTTCTCTTTTGCTTTAATTTTTTTTTTTTTCATGTACTAATTTTTTTTTTCCCTCTTTCCTTTTCGTTCTTTTGCTTTTTGGGTTGCATCATCTCCTCTTTAAAAATCGTTATTTGTCAAAATAAAAGCCCATCCAAGAACCCTTTCCCTGTTTTTTTTATTTTGTAGTGTGTGTGTCATTTGTTCAAATAAATCATAAATGTAAGCTTGTCCTATTTATTTTCAAAAAAAAAATAATAATAATAGAACTCAACTCACTATAAAAAAAAAAATAATAGAGTAAATCATAATGGATATTCAGCAAGGTTATATTCCAACAAAAGAAGAACAACAACTTCATTACTCTGAAGATCGAACGGGTTCATCTGATTATAACAAGTCATCCACTCTTCCTACCATCTTGCCTACATTAGTGGAAGAAGACTATGATACAAATTCTACCCCGGTTCAACAACAGCCACCTTCTAAACAACAAGAATTAATCATCAATGAACCTTCTACTTCTTCTACAAGCTCAATGATGGAAGAAGAAGAGGAAGAAGAAGACGATGATGATGAAGATGATGGAAACAGTTTAAATCCTGCTTTATTATTAAACAGATATGATAAACGTAAAAGTAGTCCTGCTATCTTGGGTTTACCGTTTGGTCTAAATCATGAAGCACAACTGAGTTTACATCTATCGCAACAAAGAAATTCTATTGAAGCTGCCATGCTATTAGCTAATTTCAACAAATTAATGGCCTTTCCCAAAGCAAACGAAATAGATCATAAAGGTAAAAAATCATATAAAAGTAGTGGAGAGAGAAAAAAAAGGGGGGGATTTGGAAGCTGTGTTTGTGTGTCTACATTCAAGAAAATAATCACAGCATGAAAAAAGGAGTTAAAATTATGCGCATAAAAAAAATTTTTTTTGTGATGATCTTGTGTGTGGTGAATATAAGCTTATTTTTTTGAGGCGACTAATACAATAAAAAAAAGTTTTTTTTCTATAGGACATCCATGGCAAGATGATATGTCGATTCCTTCACAGAATAAAAACTCTTGGGGTGATGTATTAACAACAGAAACAGATGCTAATCGTCGTCATTCCTATGATGTCAATATGAGTTGGCATACTATGTCGGAAGCATTTTTAGAGCGACCTGATCTTTTACACAATATCAATGAAGGCAGTAGTAGCAGTAGCTCAGCAGCAGCAGCAGCAACAGCAACGGCAGCAGCAACCAATCAAAATACAGTATTTAATTCTGCAACAAGTCATTATCATCCCCACCACCACCATCATCATGATGCACCTGTATTCAAACAAGAAAACTTTTACTCCAATACACCCACTAAAGTCAGTTGGAGTCATGATGGTGGTAATCCTCAACAACAACAACATCCTCATCAACACCCTTATAATGTGGAATATCCTCTCTCTCCTCGCCAACAACATAGAATGTATCATCCCACCATGAGTTCACCACTCACTCCACACAACAGTAGTAATAATAATAATAACAGTAATAATAATTATCAATCTCGGTATCCTCCCCATGCTCCTCCTCCTCCTCCACAAGGTAATGATCCTCATCATCCTGGTTTAATGTTACATCCTTTGGCTCGTCAACCCGAAACACAAATGAAACGTGAGTTAATGGATCCACAACAACAACAACAACATTATTATTCTTATACGTTCCCTCCTCAACAACAACAACAACAACAACGCTATTATTATCCTACCAATGGTAAATTACCTTTACCTCAAGGTCCAATGGATCCTCATGCACAACAACACCATCAACAACAACAACAACAACAACAACAAAATATGATGATGCATCATCCACCCCTATTCTTGCTAAACCCAAGCGAAAGAAGCAAAAATCCAACAGCACAGATGATTATGATGAGGAAATTGTAGAGACCAATGAAGAAGATTACCCTGATATGTCCACGCGTGATGTTGAAGCAGCGCGGTCAGATCCGGAAGCAAGACCACGTAAACAAAAGCTGCGTTTCGCAGGTGATAAATATACGCCTCAGTGGGTACGTTATAATGGGCAATCCAAAGAAGGTCTCTGTGATACATGTAAACCCGGTAAATGGCTTCAACTCAAGAACAGTGCCTACTGGTAAGTAGTTTATATATATATATACATACATCTCTTCTTTCTCTAATGGCATACTTATTTACTTGTCTCAGGTATCATAAACAATTCTTTCATGGTATCTCTTCGGTGTCTGGTAAAGAGTTTGTGCAGCCTTTGGAGACACGATGGGTAGACCAAGATTTAGTAGAGGGTTTATGTCATCAATGTCATCAATGGGTGGCTGTGAGCAACGTGAAAAGGAAGAACAGCGTACTTTGGTATAGACATGCACACAAGGTAAGTTTTTTTTGGTTTATTTATGCTGAATGATGACTCACGCATATTTCTTTTTAATCCAGTGTCACGTTTATCATAAACCAAAGCCTAATGTACCAAAAAAAAGATAGAATAATAATCCCCCCATATTTAAAAACGCACACATTTTTACACACATTTACAAAAAAAACACACACAAACACAATCCCTTTTTTACATACATTTGTTGATATATCACCACTCGCCCGAAATTAGTAGTAGTACCTTTTTTTTATAATAATTTTTTTGTTGTATATAATACTTATATTTTTTTTTTTTATCTCTCCCCCGGTATTGTTTTTGTGATGCATGAAATTTGCCACGAGCCATGATGTACATACTCCGTTGACACACTATGTGTGTGTGTCCACGTCAGAGCTCTGATGTTTGTCATACATACACACACACACACACACACTAGAGCGAACATTCTACCCTTACAAAATAGAATTTGCTACCCACCGTCCACTCGTTGTTCTATTGTGTCAGAATGAAACATTTCATTTGATTCTTTTTTTTTAATAGCATATATAATATTGATTTACGGAAAAAAAGATCATGATATTCTACGTACTTGCGCGCGCGCAAAAAGTTTAAAGCCCATGACGTACAAAAATCACTTTATTATTAATGCGGGTGGCTTATGCCAACGCACTATTTACTATATTTAGTTATAAATATGTCAACGGTAATACTATTCAAGGGAGTTTTCTCTACTGCTTTGACTGGTGACGGACCCTGTGCGTTCCTTGGTGCGAATCGCTTGACGTCGATTTTGGAACCAGATTTGTACAGTACGCGGGCTCATACCGAGTTGACGGCCTAGTTCTGCTCTTAGTTGCGTAGAAGGAAAGAAGGTTCTTTCAAACACTTTGTTTAGCACATCGACTTGCTTTGAGGAAGCACGTCTTCTTTTTGCTTTTAATGGAAGCTCTTCTTCTTCTTCTTCGTCATCATCATCGTTGTCATTTTGTTGTTGTTGTTGAAGACGATGATAGAGTTTTGCTTTTTTATTCGAGGAGGAGGAGGACAAAGAATAAATGAGGGAGGAACTTGAAGAGGAAGAGGAAGATTTTCTACGATCGTGCAGTAATTCTTGTTCGATCTTTTGTGATTCGATTTGATGTTGACGTGATGATCTTCGTTGATGTTTGTTTAATAAATAATAGGAATGCGGCATGGAAGGTTGCTGTTGATTTAATCGAGGTTGTCTAGCCCAGAGTTTTTGTACATACGCTTGTTCTTCTTGTTCTACAAAAGATGTGTCTTTTTCAATTGATTGTTCTCTTGTTTGTTGTTGTTGTTGTTGTTGTTGTTGTATTGATGAATGATGAGATGGATATGGTGGATATGCTGCTTGTTGTGGTTGTTGTGGTTGTGGGATGGGAGGAGGTAATTGATGGAAATGAATTGGTTTTGGTAATTGGATGGGATGTTCTGGAATATCGCCAGAACATAATAACGATGAAATATTTAATACAGAAGAGGGTTTCTTTTCAACATAGTGTTGATCATTGAATGGGATAGGTGTGTTCACATTGGGTTCCATTGGTTGTGGTTGTTGATTTGGTTGTTGCTGTTGTTGTTGTTGGGATTCGGTTAGCATGTTACGAACTGAAAGCATGGTATTAGAAAGGGTCTCCTTCTCTCTTATTTAAAATGATGGTATAGAAGAGGAAGAAAAAAAAAGAAGAAGAAAAAGAAATGAAATATTAAACCAATTTGGGGTTATTAAATAGTTAAAAAAAAAAAGTGGTGTAATAAGTTGAAAGTTTTATAATTTTCGTTTTCTGATCTTTCCATTATCTATTTTTTTTTTCCTTTTCTTTTTTTTTATTATCAGGGCGAAGAAGAAGGAAAGAGAAAGGGAAGGTTTTTGGTTAGATTCCCTTTGTTTCAGTTTTATATTCTAGATCATAATATTTTTTCACATCTATTTTGTTATAATAATCCTTGATCCCAGTTGACATTCACCAAGTAAATAAATCCCAAATTTCGGGTTGTTAATGCGCGCAAATATAAACTTGAAATAGAAGGAAAGAAGGGTTCCGATTCCTTTATTTATTTAAGCGGAAGTAACAACTCTTTTGTGAATTATGAAATCTTTTTTATTTTACCCGGGAGTTTTGATTTTGTTTTACTGCCAAAATATAGAATGATTGATTCTCCCCCACATCCGCCCTGTGAATTTTTTTTTTATTTCCACACCTTTTGATTCCATAAAAATGCATTGGATTTTTTAAGGTTGTTCTATGCAAAACATTCTAATATTGAAGCAGTAAATAGATGTATAAAAAAGAAGGGTTATTACCAAATCAAGTCAATTATTTAAAAATCATAAAAGTAGTAAAATAAATAAAAGGGTTCATCACCCTAGACCCTGATCCACTCAAAATTGAGATAGTAGTGTGTTTTAATCAAAATATGAATCAGGATGGAAACACATTGTATTTTTGATTCACTTTTTTTCTTTTTTAAAATTTCCGTCTGCGGGAATTGTAATCCATTCAAATTTCATACTTCAAAATTACTCACATTAAATCAGATCATGATAACGGTAATACTTTTTTTAATATGCCAGTGAAACTGTTAATTACAAGTAAACGGCGCTTTATTATGTATAAATAAATAATAAAAGAGTTGCTTATTATTGCAGTACTTTTCACACTTCACAGTGGTTGTAGTATTCTTTTTTTTAATTTTACAACATTTCCCGGAAAGACGCGGTAATAATATAATAGTACGACTTTTGGAGAATGTTATACGTAACCCCATCCGCTCTCAATCAAAAAGAAAATGTTGATATGGAACTTTCGGAAATGGAAACGACAGGCAAAAAGAGCTCTCTTTAATGCAGATAACCTTCTGATCTAAAATATTATTAACAATGAGAGCCTTCCTTTCCAGCCAATGATCTTTTCCATTGTTTTCCTTTTTCCATTCACCCACTGTTTGCCTGAGCTTTAAACAAATTTCAAAGGGAAGCGTAGTCTCGACTGACATTGTTTACTTTTCTTTCTAGTTCTACCTATCATATAATCACACCAGTGTCTCTCACATATGCTTATACAATATGGAATTTCCATTTTTAAATCGAAATTATGCCATTTTTTTTCCTTTCTTTTATTTTTTGTTATTTTTAATTCTACAATAGGTTCCTCGTCTTCCTTTTTATATTATTTATGCACTGTCTTCATATCCAGATGTAGCAACACGGGCGCGGTTAGGGACTATAAGAAAAAAAAAAAGCAGTACCAATTAAGTATACTATAGTCATCTCACTTAATCATGAACTTTTTAATACGTACGAGGGTATGTAATGGGAAGAGGTTCATAACCCTTGAATCCGAAATATTCACGTCTGACCTTGGGAACGGTGAAGACCATGACAGGACCTATTCAAACAAGGGTGAAAATCATGTTAATAACGTTGCTTTCGTCATGGAGTCCATTTAGCTGTTAGATATATTACCGGCAGTGCCAATGACGAAGGACCAGAAAATAACAGGTCTTTGAATAGCAAAACGATTAATAGCTCCCAACATGTTGATTATAGTATTAGAGAGTGAGGGGGGTTCTTTAATGTAAAGTAAATTGAGAAAACAAGAACTCGCAAAAAAAATATTGGTATTGTTTATTGCCCCCTTTGTGCGTGCCGTTATTCACACTCCGAAATGATGACGTTGCATCTTTTTTTTTTGTGCTGTCAAATCAGCCTTCTTACTTGGAAGATGACAAAGAATAGAGTAGTACTGGGTCAAGGTGTTTGAACGGGACACTTGACAGCGAGCAATAACCGTGCAGATAGCTTACAAAAACTCTTGTTGCGCTCTTTGTCGTGCTATTAAAGGTATATCGAATATGCTCGAAGGTTTACTCATACAATGCGAGTGGAGTATGAAACAGCAATAAAAGGAAAGGCCCTTCGTGCCTATTTTTTTCTTTCTTCACTTATACAACCATGTCGATTGTCACCTTATTTGTAGACACTTCAGATGAGCAGGTCAGCTCCGAGCGTAGATTCGACAAGAGCTTGACCATTTCTCAATTAAAGGTTCGATTTTGCTCGACTCTTGTCTAATAAACGCAAACTGACACACACACACACACACCAATAATAGTATAAACTAGAGCCTATCACAGGTATCCCCTATTCCACACAAAAGATTGATTTATACCAAGGAAACAACCTTCAGGGCCCTTTGGATGACGATACACGTATGTTGGGCTCATACCCTGTAGAAGACTATATGAGAATCCAAGTTTCCGACACCAACCCCCACCGTATCAAAAATCAATATACCGACGTATCTCTTGTGGAGAAGTTTGAATTAACAGCAGACGAATACGAAAAAAGAACAGGTAATTTGATTGATTAAAATGTGGAAGCTTCAGGGTTCCAAAGTGACTAACTATAAGGAGAGTACAGATACGGTGAGAGCGTTCAAGGAGCGCAACAAGTTGGGTAGATTCTCCGCTGAAGCCGCAGCTGCTGAAGAGGCCATCCAATTAGCAAATCAAAAAGCCGCTGAAGCCATGAAGATAGGCGATCGATGCCAAGTTTCGGGCGAAGACGAAACTGCCGTTAAAAAATTAGGTACCATCAAGTTCATTGGAGAGACCAAGTTTCAACCTGGCCTATGGGTTGGTATCCAATATGATGAACCTCTTGGTAAGAATAATGGTACCGTTCAAGGTGAAAAGTACTTTACTTGTCCCCCCAAGTATGGTGGTTTTGTTCGTCCCGTCAAAGTAAACGTGGGCGACTTTCCTGAAGAAGATATTTTCATGTCGGATGATGATGATCTTGAGGAAATGTAAGCATGAATAAATAAATAATTCTTGACCGCAGTAGTAAAAAGTCACGGCCCTTCTAAATCCGATTGGTTCTACTTCTTTATTATATAAGAAACACCCATTTTTCTACTCTTCTTTTCTCTTTATACAAAAACTCTTTCAATAAACTAATTTATATGCTTGAAAAGGCTACAAGACCTACTGTCAAGCCACCAAATAAGGTATGCGCGCAGTCGTATATTAGTTGAAAGGAACTTTTCTTATTTTGACATGTCCATACAATAGGCTAATAATAACGATAAACGAAAACTTGAACTGATTCAATTAGAAACTCGTTACAAATCCACTTTTCGTCTCATAAAGTAATATCAGTGCGTCGTGAATGGTGCTATAAACATGGCAACTAACATTTATTTCAATACTTAGAGAGACCAATAACGAGACTGTGGTAAGACTTGCCATCAAGCCCTCCGATCCCGACTTTCCTTATGAAATCGAAGCACTTCAACTTCAATTGAATATACCAAAAGACTATCCCAAGTCAGCATGTACAGTTCAAGTGTTAAATAATGATATTCCCAAAGGTTTTGCAATGTAAGTTACATAAGTGTACGCTATATGCTTGGTGGAGGGAACGGTTGACTTATCTCTTATTACAGTAATCTCGAAAAGGGCTACAGTGCTCGTGTCGATCCTTCCAATGCGCATCAGACGCTTGTTCGACAAATGAACTGGCTCGATCGTAATATGGAGACATTATTACAGCAAGCACCCGCACCTACCGTTCGTTTTATATCCAACCGCAACACGAATAGTGCCGCAGTGGCAACAACAGACGACGAAACACCGCAGCACGTCAAACCTATCGCTGAAGCGAGTATATTAAAACCACAAGTAATCAATCCTGTAAATAATCAAGCTTCCTCCTCCTCCTCCTCATCAAAACCTATTGTAAATTATCAACCCACTTCTACTCCTCGTCCTTCTCCTGCCGTGGTTGCAACTGCTGCTCCCGCCGCTCCCGTTGTAAAAAAAGAAACTCCTAAAGAAACTCCTAAAGAAACATTCTCACCTGCCCAAATTGCCAGTGCAGAAAAAAGACGTCGATATGAATACCGTCAAATACAAACTCGTTTTTGTGATACATTTAAAACCGTTAGAACTAACGCTAAAGAGACTGTGGCCACCCTCGTTTTGGAAATCAATGATACTGACTTTACCCACGAACAATTGGTGGGCGGCAAAGAACTCTATATCAAGTATCATGTGCCTAGTGTGTACGTGACCAAATGGAAATTTCTTGGCCACACAAAAAAAAAAAAAAAAAAGAAAACAGAAAACTGTAAAAATTCTCTTTTATTTCAAAGATGGACATTTTTTCAATAAGGCCATAAAAACATCATTCCCCGCACATTCAGCTTCCCATATTTATAATCACATATTCTATTAGGTATTTAAATGTCTCGCCATTTTGTTTTCGCTCTTTTTTCTCCCCCTTTACACAACAACATTCTCATAAATAAATGACAAGTAACAGTTCAAGTAGTTTACTTTATGGAATTCATTGTGATACATTTAAAACCGTTAGAACTAACGCTAAAGAGACTGTGGCCACCCTCGTTTTGGAAATCAATGATACTGACTTTACCCACGAACAATTGGTGGGCGGCAAAGAACTCTATATCAAGTATCATGTGCCTGCATTATATCCCCTCCAACCTTGTTCCATTGAAATTGAAAATAGAAACCTAGATAAAACAAGAGCAAAGTAAGTTTGGGTGATAAAAGATTCCCGTAGAGAAGATAATTGACGTTAATTTATGTGTATAGCTGGATCAGTGAAGGATTCAAGGAGCATGTAGCGAACGGTGATTACACTCTATTCGAGAATTTAAATTGGTTGAACCGCAATTTGGAGTCACTTGTAAGCACGCCACCCACCTCAAAGACAGCCGAGGAAGAGGAAACAGAAATAATTGCTGCATCTCAACAAAAAGACTTAAAGCCACCCACGAAACAACAACAACAACTCTCTGTGACAGCGCCCGTATTCACGCCCAAGCAACAGCCAAAAAAGACTTCTTTGTTTGACGAAAATGACGATATCAAAAAGAACAAGGTGATTATTGTCAATGACCCTAGTTTAATCATCGAGCAAGCAGATGAAGAGGAAGTGGAGGTGGAATTGGCCAAGGAAGATGATCCAGCACACACAATCTCACAGACTACAACCGCTGAAGGGGAAGGGTCAAGTAGTAATGCATTAAGCGGTATATCGCAACCTGTGGTAAGAAAAGGCACGGAAATTCGTCTCGTGGATCCTAAATTGGAAAATGTCTCCTTGTTCCGATGCTCTTTACTTCATATCATGGTGAAATGTCATCGCTGTAAAGATACTTGCGAAGTCGAAAATATCAGGCCAGATTCAACAGAAGAAACGCAGCAAAAGAAGGAACGATGGATGGCATGTCCCACTTGTACATCGCTTATGGGCATTAAATTCTTGGGAGGTAATTATTAAAAACAGAGTTTTTTGACGGCAACATGATCAGAATCTCACTCATAAATTATGTATGTAGAATTGGTGCATCAAGGTGCATTGTCTCTGGGTTTATTGCAATTATCTGGTTGTTCGCCTTTTGATATTCTGCCATCTGCGTATATTGGAACTTGTGGATCATGTATGATGGATATGACATCGACCCTTCGACTTTCTCCCCACGACCCACCACGCACCTTCCATTGTCACTCTTGCCACGCAAAAATGACTTGTGGATTGGGTAGTTTTGACTTTGTAAAGATTGGTAGTGACGGAGGAGAGAAGTTGCGAGTGGATCCGGAACAAGTCATGAAACTCAAAAAGAAAAAGAAGAGAGAAGATCATTTGAAGATTGGCGAGCCTTTACCCGACTCAGGCACTTGCTCGCATTATCGCAAGTCAAAGCGTTGGTTCCGATTCTCCTGCTGTAACAAGTTGTACCCTTGCGATGTGTGTCACGATAGCCAGGAAGATCATCATGTGGAAATGGCCAAGCGACATGTTTGTGGTATGTGCTCCAGGGAGCAAACCATCACACCTGGAAAACCATGTACTTGTGGCCATGAGTTCGATAAAGCTCCACAAAAGGGTGCTTTTTGGGAAGGTGGTAAAGGTGTCCGCAACAAGAATACAATGAGTCGCAAGGTAAATTAATATTAGAGCTTTTACTATCTTAATTCATGAATTTAACACAATCTCTATTTTCTCATTTCAGGATCCGCACAAGCACAAGGGATTGGGTAAATCTGTATCTAAGAAACAGGAGAGAGTAGGATTAGCTGGTAAAGAACGTCATCAGCAGCAGCAAAACAACAGCGATTAATCTCGCCAAAGATCCTTAAGATAATCGGAGACTTAATTCATCTGTAAAAAAAAAAACGGTTATTTGCGCAATGACCTTTTTGTACATATAAAGTTTCAAAAGCTAGACCCATACCCATGGTTCTTATTTATGCCTGATCTTTATTCAATAAAAAAATGAAAAGCAAACTCGATGTTGTCTATGTCTATTTCAGTTGTTGTATCACAAATGTCAATTTCATAAGGAGTGCATTTAGTCTAACTCTATTTCATGCAAAATGTTGACCAAATGGAAATTTCTTGGCCACACTAAAAAAAAAAAAAACGAAAACAGAAAACTGTAAAAATTCTCTTTTATTTCAAAGATGGACATTTTTTCAATAAGGCCATAAAAACATCATTCCCCGCACATTCAGCTTCCCATATTTATAATCACATATTCTATTAGGTATTTAAATGTCTCGCCATTTTGTTTTCGCTCTTTTTTCTCCCCCTTTACACAACAACATTCTCATAAATAAATGACAAGTAACAGTTCAAGTAGTTTACTTTATGGAATTCACCCATTAGCAACACCTGCCAGCAGCTCTAGCAGTTCCTCTCCATCCTCTTCTTCACCTTCCTCACCACCATTGTCTTCTATGGATGATGTGACAACTATTTTTGTTGTAGGATTTCCGGATGATATGCAAGAAAGAGAATTTCAAAACATGTTCATTTTTTCCAAAGGCTTTGAAGCTGCTTCGTTAAAGTGGCATTGCAGAGATCAACAAGACGATCAAGATATCTTTGGTAGCATGCTCAACAACAAAAAGCAAATGGTATATACATTTTGAAAGAATTGGAAAGGAGATTATTTTTTATTTACTCATTCTTTACAACCGTAGATTGGCTTTGCAAGGTTTCGTTCTCGTCTGGAAGCGAGTGAAGCTGCTAATCTCATGAATGGTAAACGGGTTGATAATGAAAAGGGATCAATTTTAAAAGCAGAGATGGCCAAAAAGAATTTGCATATCAAGCGTAATTCTATTGTTCCTTCCACTACTACCTCTACAAGCACCGCAGCAACATTATTACCTTCAGCCGTCATGCTACCCGAGCCATCTAGCTCTCCAATGACAATCCTATCCCGAAGACTTAGCCAGGTCCATCCGGGAGATATCATGCCTGCCTTTTCATCTCCTCCACATCCCACTTCTGCCGTCAAAAATAATTACGAATCATTCTCTCCCCTTCCCAGCGACTTGTTATCACCTGGGGATTATAAGCATGACCCTTTCTTAAGTGAGCATTTGACTACACCCAACACACCTTCATTCAATGATTCATTCTTTGGAATAAGGTCTTTGTCATTCGATGCCCGCAACGGTAATCCAAACCATCATCAAGACAACAACAACAACAACACCGTCGCTCAACCTTTCCCCTTCTTTCCAAAATCCTTTTCTTCCGAGATCGATGCCGATCCCTTCAATTACATGTCAAAGTCCACACCCGTACCTCATCATGACTTCATTCAAAATGGGTTCTTCAACAACCACGGAGACGAGATGATGCTTTTAGGAAGAAAGAATTCGTTACAACCTCCCAACAACAGCAGTGAAAGGTCGGCCAGTATTTCTTCTTTCCGCGCCGCTGGTAATAATCCTGGTGATCAAAATCCTCCTTGTAACACACTTTACGTGGGCAACCTTCCTGCTGCCACCAACGAAGACGAGTTACGATCTCTGTTTGCCAATTGTGGAGGGTATAAGCGCATGTGCTTCCGCAACAAGCCTCAAGGTCCCATGTGCTTTGTCGAGTTTGACGATGTCGTATTTGCCACGCAAGCCATGACGGAACATCAAGGCCATGTACTCTCTAATTCCATCAAGGGCGGAATTCGCCTCTCATTTTCAAAGAACCCACTTTTCATCAAACCTAACAAGGAAGCAAGCGTTGCTTTCAATTTCAAGCAAATGGGTACTGCTTTATTAGCAGACCTTTAACAATAACAAAAATTCATCCCATATTTTCATATCAACAACATCATTCTTCTTAATATTCTTTCTATTATTTTCTATTCTTCTTCATTTTACAAGCGCATAAATAAATCCTATTTCCAAAACCCTGATTACTATAAAAAGGTTATTTGTTTGTGCTGTTGTTGAAAAGGGAATAATCGCCGCCTGTAAACCCACTGGGTAACTTTAACTGCCCTGCCCTTACGTAAGAGAAATACAGCTATGAAAAATCTGTGCGTATAATACTAAATTTAGGGTTTCGCATAATACCAGTGTGATGGGCTTTTCAAGTTGGCACTAGATTTAGAACTTCCGAATAGACTCAATACAGTATTTCCGGTGGTGCACAACAGTGGTTTTCCAGGCACCACCAAACTGCTGACCGTGATGTAGAGCTTGTGATGACTACTATATAGTTTTACTTTTCCTTTCTTTTTAAATTTTTTTTTCCTCTTTACTTTACTTTATTCTTGATTTTTTCTTCATGTCCAAAATGCTGTTCCATACAATACCAAAGCATATAGATCATTCTTTAGAAGTAAGTCATAAAAACGACATGTGCACGTACATATTTTAAAATATGCAACAGTATCTTGAATCCGACGAGTTAAATGAAATGCCGTTGGCGGATATTATTGAGATTTGTCGTGAACGAAATTTGCCTACGGAAGGCACAAAGTCTCAACTTATCAGCGATCTCTTGTTTTGGGTGAGTCAATACACAAACATGCATGTAATACACAATGGTGTGATTTAATCATATATCTATAACAAATAGAAAGAACATACTAGACCAATTCCTGCGCCTTCAACTCCAAGATTAAGCTCTTTATCTGAGCTCGAATCAGCAATGCAATACAATCAACACCACCAACACCAGCAGAACGAAAGGGGTTTATTAAACTCTAAAGAGTTTTCACTTTTATTTTTGGACCAAGATTCTCCCAGTCTAGATATAGTGTGTACGTTTTAAAATATGCAACAGTATCTTGAATCCGACGAGTTAAATGAAATGCCGTTGGCGGATATTATTGAGATTTGTCGTGAACGAAATTTGCCTACGGAAGGCACAAAGTCTCAACTTATCAGCGATCTCTTGTTTTGGGTGAGTCAATACACAAACATGCATGTAATACACAATGGTGTGATTTAA
This sequence comes from Mucor irregularis B50, assembly GCA_000587855.1. NCBI lineage: Eukaryota > Fungi > Mucoromycota > Mucoromycetes > Mucorales > Mucoraceae > Mucor > Mucor irregularis. The sequence continues at coordinate 124,820 of KK076524.1, read as the reverse complement.
TCATATATCTATAACAAATAGAAAGAACATACTAGACCAATTCCTGCGCCTTCAACTCCAAGATTAAGCTCTTTATCTGAGCTCGAATCAGCAATGCAATACAATCAACACCACCAACACCAGCAGAACGAAAGGGGTTTATTAAACTCTAAAGAGTTTTCACTTTTATTTTTGGACCAAGATTCTCCCAGTCTAGATATTCCATATGAAGACTTGGTTTTGGGTAAAAAAATCGGAAGTGGTGGATTTAAGGATTGTTTTCAGGGTGAGTGAATTTCATCATTTTGACCATAAACGTACGTAACAACCCCCTTGGTAGAGAAAAACTCACATATTTCATTTTAGGTGTTTACAAAGGAGTAAGGGCTTGTACATGATTAGAGTGTTGCCACTTGGTTTAATATTTCATTTTATAAAACAGGAGTTGGTGGCTATCGGAGAGTTAAGACTCACTCACTTTAATGAGTTCGACTTGGCAGAAGTGAAGCATGAAATCAACGTGTTAAAGTATGTAAACAAGTGCCACTTTAATGGGCTGCTGCGAACATGTTTTTTTGGACTCACAGACTAAAATGCATAGACAACTGCGGCATGAAAACGTTATCAAGTTTATAGGCGTATGCACACACCCAAGTCACCTGTGCATTGTGACAGAGATATGTGCAAAAGGTGATTTGTTTGATGTGATTCGAAACTATCAGAAACCGAGCTTTGCTCAACAGGTCATGTACATGTATGACATTGCATTGGGCGTTTCTTACTTGCATACACGAAGGTACATAGTAGTTCTTACATCAAAACAATTTATCATGGGAACAGTCATTCACGAGTTTATTTATTTTTTTGTTGTTGAACTGTTCAAAAAGACCATCTATCATACATCGAGTAAGTAGTGTAGTAAAAAAGTGCTACGTCGTGAAAAAAGATGAATATTTACCAGTTCTATATAGGACCTTAAATCGATGAATATTTTGGTAAGATACGCTCACTTTGTATGAAAAACGACATGTCTCATTCAAATGACTACATACATGCAGATTTCCCAAGATGATAGAGCAAAGATTAATGATTTTGGATTAGCACGGATTAGACCGAAAGCAAATTCATTGATGCACACACAATGTGGCACACCGAATTGGTATGTTTACCGATGTGTTTACTAAATTAAATTTTACTTAACACCAATGTTTGGTTTCATTGCATGTAGGCAAGGTATTGTTGTACACACATACCTCTCATTCTTCTGTCGTGTAAATGCTAACGCCACCACCTTGATTTTTTTACGTACCATAAGCCCCTGAATTTTGGACCTCAAATCCCAGCTACACAGAAAAAGTAGGAATGAGTATAACGCGCTAAAACACTATGTCTAACCGATTTTTTCTGTTATCACAGGTTGATGTAAAGAAAAGAAAATGCTTGCACCCCATTTCAGTGTAGATAATTTAACATTTCTGAGTTTATTCAAGGTTTATGCGTGCGGACTTATATTTTGGGAAATCATGACTTGGGGAGTATATGGATATCCATTCCAGAGTATGATACATTGTCTATTCCTAGTAGAGTCATCATCTCACGTTATTACTACAGATTTAGCGGAACATGCACTTTACCTCGCTGTAAAAGATCATGACATTCGTCCCCCAATTTCTAAACTTACAGCTTTGTATCCGCGGAATCTTTTAGTGCTTGTCATGGAAATGTGGGAGACAGACCCATCACTGGTATGGAAATAGGCACCTTCTTACTTTTTCCTTCCCATAGAATACTTATATAAGTCTTATGCATAGCGACCTTCCATGAATCATGTAGTAGAACGACTATCGACCTATCTACTTTAATAACAAGATTACGAATATAACGCCTCATCATACCAGCATTTATAATATAGGAACAACTGGGAATATCATGATCATAGTTTTTTATTTTTTTTAACAATATGTATCCGAAAAGTTTTGAAATTCAATACACCCCGTCTCTCTCTTTTTTTTTTTAAGTTGTTGTATTAAGTAAAGGACAAACTATTTCCGTGACAAAGGTGTTTGATGTCGCTGCTAAATTCAGCGTCTGACACTACTTCTACGTCTTGAAAGAGATCTTGAGTATGATCTGCGTCGTACGGGCGATTTACTTCTGATAGGAGATCTGCTACGTCTAATAGATCTGCTACGTCTGATAGGTGATCTGCTTCGTGATAATGGTGATCTACTACGGCTTCTGCTGCGAGATAAACTTCTTGAATAGCTCTTGCTACGTGAATAACTGCGACCACGAGAATAGCTTCTACCGCGAGAATAACTGCGTCTTCCACGAGAATAACTACGTCTTCTACGAGGGGAGTAAGATCTCTTTCTACCTCTAGAATAGCTGCGACTGGGAGATCTGGAGCGGGAGTAAGAGAAACGTCTTCCACGACGAACTGGTGAGCGTGATGGTGAGCGTGAATAACGTCTGCCTCTGTTTCCTCCAAAACGATCTCCACGAGGTGGTGGTCCACGATTACTATTTCTTCTAACTGGGGGTGCATAGCGTCCTACAGTGTAAAAAGTTAGAATTTCTGAAAATGCGTTGCATCATTGGTTGCTGTACCTCTGATGGGTGAGGGTGATCTAGATTTTTCACGGTGTTTAGGGGCTACTACCACTACTAATCTTTTACCATCCAATTGTGCCTAATAAATATCTACATCAGCTCTTATTTCCAGTACTTAAATTTGTTCAACACTTTACATTATCCATATAGCTCAAGGCTTTGTCTGCTTCTTCTTGAGTCTCAAAATCAATGTAAGCTTTTCCCTTATTTGTATTTACTATAAGTTTGTTTCTATTGTCAGCTCAGTCCTTTAAAAAAGTACAAGTGCTCACTACTTACAAACTTTGTTGATAGGAAAGTCGAGGGCGCTAATTTTACCGAATTGACCAAAGATTTCTCGAACATGGTCTTCCTTCACATTGCGCGTCAAATTAGTAACAAGAATGGAGTGAAGATGTTCTGGACTGGCAGATCGTGTACGACTGCGACGTACAGGTGATCGAGAGTATGGTGAACGCGAGCGTCCCCTTGAAATCGAACGACGACGAGGAGAAGGTGATCTAGAATAACGAGATCTTGACGATGCCCTATAATCAAGAGAATGAAAAAAAGTTGGTTGAGTTTCCTACCTTTATAATTTTCCCTCTTTTCGAAATCGGCAAGGTTTCAAATATAAAAAGGGAGTGGACACTTACATTCTTGTTACAAATTTGAAGTGTGCTTGACAAAGGTGTGAAATGGAATTCAAAATTTTGATTTTTACGTCACTTGTGAAAAGCGCAAACGCTACACGCACTACATCAGCAAATAGTTGATCTGGCTCCAAAAACTCGGTAATACCTCAACTTCATGTCAACATCTTTGAAGTATTTTGTATATTATTTCTGCGAAAGTGTATCTTGAATATGACTGTGGTAATGTTTTAAACGTATCAATTTTTTAAATTACATAGGTTTTTTTTTAATCCTGTATGTACAGCGATAATTGATGTCGTATGAAGTGTTATTTAAAAAACAGAGAATGTTTATCTCACTGCTTCTGAAATAAAAAAAAGTCAATCATTTGAGGGAAAGGGATGTTTGATATTATTTATTATGTATTAAAGATGATAAATAGTAATGGTAAGTACGAGTGATTAAAGATATGCAGTCAATTAGTCCAATTGGAAGCGATCGGCTTCATTAGGACAATAGACGTCAGTATTGTTTTGCCATTCAAAAACTTTGGGCTTTTGATCCAAAGGAGTGAATAGAGTGTTCCATAAGGTCTGTGATGTGAAAAATAGGTGTTAATGGATTGTTTTTAAATTCATTTCGAAAAAAATTGTACATACTCTAGTGATGTATTGATGGCCGAATTCTGAAGGATGGAAACAATCAATGTTACTATATCAGTCAAGAAAAGAGTCAATATCATGGTTGGGTTTTTTCGTGTAAATCTTAATATCTACCTCAATGCTTTGACAGGGAAACTGGAGACATCAATGTTGGCAGGGGAAAACATAACACCAAAAGAATCAGTTTGAAGAGGTCTGTACTTTTCGTAGATTCTTCTGAGTTGTTGAGAATAGCCAGCGGAAGTAGCATCAATCTTAGGACGGTATTTCTTGCTGAGGGCGCAAGGACACTCAACAGTGTTGAAAATAAAATCACTTCCTTTAAATGGTTTACAGTAGTCTTGACCTTCAGTGACGCTATAAACACCAGTAACATTGAATGTACCAACTACATATACAAAAGGGCATTTTTAATAAAATTTGAATTGAATTAGAAGACATTGTTAACTTACTGAGGTTGACAAGAACATTAGGAATATTCTTTCTGATTCTCTCAACAGCAGCTTCAACGTGCTTTCCGTATAATTCGGGTGTCAAGACATCAATAAATTCATCAATGCAGGAAGCACATTGATCGTTACCTAGAATACGACATGGTTAATTCGTACTGAAATACTTGTAAGCGCTCTTAAATTCTTACTTCCGATTTGTACGTTGATGAGCTTCCAGTCTTTTTTAAAGTTCACACCAGGTGATAACTTCAAGGCTATAGTTTCACGAAGAAATATTTTTAGAACCGTGTATTTTCATTTTACGATCTGCCATACGTACCAGGAATAAGATAATCAAGCTCATGATCGAGATTCATGGCCATACCAGCACTTTGAGCGGCGTTTAATCTATCTCTGAGTGGTCTGTCTATTGTTGGATACAACAATATTAATGTCAAAAGCTTTTACATTGCAATGATTAGTGTGTACGTCATTAGGAATATTCTTTCTGATTCTCTCAACAGCAGCTTCAACGTGCTTTCCGTATAATTCGGGTGTCAAGACATCAATAAATTCATCAATGCAGGAACACTATTGATCGTTACCTAGAATACGACATGGTTAATTCGTACTGAAATACTTGTAAGCGCTCTTAAATTCTTACTTCCGATTTGTACGTTGATGAGCTTCCAGTCTTTTTTAAAAGTTCACACCAGGTGATAACTTCAAGGCTATAGTTTCACGAAGAAATATTTTTAGAACCGTGTATTTTCATTTTACGATCTGCCATACGTACCAGGAATAAGATAATCAAGCTCATGATCGAGATTCATGGCCATACCAGCACTTTGAGCGGCGTTTAATCTATCTCTGAGTGGTCTGTCTATTGTTGGATACAACAATATTAATGTCAAAAGCTTTTACATTGCAATGATTGATCTTACATTGTAAGGGAGGACAAATTGGACCGTAGCAGACCTCAACTAAATGACTACCAACCGAGGCACCCTTCAATTTGGGACTGTACTTTTTCAAAAAGTTTGGAACAGTGACAGCACCTTCGTCGCCGCCGGCGCCGTAACTGATACCACGGTTTTCAAACAAATTCTTGATGTTGATGATAGTATTTCCTTGGATGCCCTTAGCACCAAAACCAGCCATGATACTTTTTTCAAACAACGTAAGAATTGTACATTAGTATCATGTAAATTTAAAAATACACTGCTTTTAACTCTTACCTGTCACCAAGAGCGGCGACAACTTTGATATCATCAGGACGGAGGTCAGCAACTGAAGTAGCTGGGGTGGATCTAGCTTTCAATGCAGGGCATTTCTCGATGGAAGGAGCAGTTGCGGCTTGAGAGCCAGAAATAAGGAGTGTGGCAGCTAAAGCTAAAGTTGCGAAAGAAAAACGCATTGAATTTGCTCAAAGGATTGGATAAAGAATATTCTGTATTGTCATCGGCCATTCCTTTTATACATTTCCTCTCTGTCTCTAAAAGTCCTGAGAATCATCAAGTTTACATGCTCTAAAACCACGAGTGTACTTTCTCGTTACATTTTATAAATTGACGACCTTGACTTACATCCACGGCTTTATCCCGCTGGTGTATTAGAGTACAAACAGAAACATAATAGATTTATTGTAACAAGAAGTGAACAAATAGTACGCATCACAAAATTATTTGTGTAACGGAAGTAAAGCCGATCATAATCTTAGGGATCTATTCCACTCTGCAACTGGCAGCAATTCTATTAATTCTTCTAGAGTAACCTCGTGCAATATATATTGTGTAATCTCTTAAAATTATGGCCCAAAATCAAAGTATATTCGCGGACCTGAATAAATATCTTTATAGGGATCGAGATAGACTTTTTTCCTCGATCATTTAATGTCACAGAAACCTTCTTTAATCACTGTGATCGATTTCATCTTTTAATACAAGAACAACCACAAAAATCTTGATAAACAAGCATTCATAGTTGAGAAATACTGTTGAGTTTTTATCTACGCGAATTAATAAGTTCTCTCCCTTTATTTCTAAGGCATGTACCTGAGTTGAGTTAAAGCTAACCTCGCTAGTACGTTAATGTCATCCCAAGTATCAGTCAAGCAGAAATGTCCTTTTGTGAATTATTAGCTATCGACAAATTACAATTATACTTTCTGGGTAAATGCATTAATGGTGTCACTTTAACCTTAATTCGGTTTGACACATGAAAAAATAAGCTGCACATAATATGTATCTTTACTTGTATATATTACCTTTTGAGAAAGTAAATGTAATAAGATATGTATACATGAAAAATAATACGGAAAGACGAAGCAGGTATGCATGATATGTAGATTTGTATTCCGCAAATTTCAAGAACTTGGCTGAAGCCGAATTCAGTTTTGTAAAATTCATGTGTAGTGAAAGAAAGGTTTCATGAGAAATAATGAGGATGTCAAGTGATTGAAATTTCTGTAGTTTGCGCATGTATTATTAGATGCATTGCAGTTGCCCGCTGGGACATTCTCGTACGAGTCAGTTATCGCGGTATTATACATGTCCATAGCCCCACATCAATCCTAATTAGAAGACCAAATGGGTACACTTGAAATAGCTCGGAAGTTTTGGCTATAGACATGCAAGTAGAAATTGAAAACCAACGACTTTTACTTTTTGCATATGTTATTCTCGAAAACTGTATAACGATGTAAATGGTAAGAATAGTAAACAAATGTTCTCCAAGATATTCTTAAAATAGCGCCTGCAATGTTACACGCTCACTTGTAACACAGTTTACAACGCTATCCTTGATAATCCAGGAACAACTTTAAATTCATATGTTTAAAACTATCAGTGACCGCATATTATAGTCTAAAACGCGTATGGCATTCTATACTAAAATCGCTAACATTGATTTTTGTGCTATTGAAAGTGCGTGGTACGGCTGATGTGAATTTGACAACGAACTCAAAGTGCTGTGTACGAGCTAGTATTCATTGATTCAAATGACATGTAATTGGACTTGATCCAAGCTAAACATTAGTAAGCCTATTGTAACTTTGGCCTCTTGGGAAAAAAAATATATAGAGAGAATGTGTAACATACGTAATTGCCTAAATATATTATTTTGTACATATTCATGGAGCAATATTGTAATTAGAAGCAGACCATGTCAGAAAACTTAAGAGTACAGTGCCTCCACCCCCAATTGTCATAGGAACGACTGACAATTATTTTTGTTGCGATACTGTATATGTAATTTTATTTCTTGAAAATCGGATAATTTTTGTCTATCAGTGTATATTTCGATGACAAGTTAAATCCATTTTCAAAAATAGTTATGTATTTTATTTAGAGGGAGTCTTTACGCACACAGAAATTTTTTACTATCCACACAGATTTTTTTTTTGGATAATGAAATAGCAAGCGTCCATCTTGATTGCTCAGTCAATAATTAATCATTTCCTGGACTCTTTCGTGATAAACTAGCTTATATTTCTATAGATATTGACCACAAATGTGTCTCTTTCTGCTCTCTTTTCTTTTCTTTTATAATATTTCCTCTATCATGAACGTTTATATATTGGATTTTTCCCTGCATTGAGTGTATTCCGGATAAATTCAGTGGTGTATGTACATACATACGCGATTCAAGGCTTCATTTCCACGTCCATATAGAGTTTCGGCTTTTCCGCGTCTTTACCTTTTCAAAAGGGCAGTGTGTACGTCGATGACAAGTTAAATCCATTTTCAAAAATAGTTATGTATTTTATTTAGAGGGAGTCTTTACGCACACAGAAATTTTTTACTATCCACACAGATTTTTTTTTTGGATAATGAAATAGCAAGCGTCCATCTTGATTGCTCAGTCAATAATTAATCATTTCCTGGACTCTTTCGTGATAAACTAGCTTATATTTCTATAGATATTGACCACAAATGTGTCTCTTTCTGCTCTCTTTTCTTTTCTTTTATAATATTTCCTCTATCATGAACGTTTATATATTGGATTTTTCCCTGCATTGAGTGTATTCCGGATAAATTCAGTGGTGTATGTACATACATACGCGATTCAAGGCTTCATTTCCACGTCCATATAGAGTTTCGGCTTTTCCGCGTCTTTACCTTTTCAAAAGGGCACTAGTTGAAGACTTGGATTATAGGCATCACCCAAGACGAAAAGGAATGTTACACGAGAGGCAAATTTCCACGAAAGTATTAGACATCTTCTTGGCGTAGTAAGTATTATTGATTGCGACTCAATCGAAATACGTACTGATTTCTATTATGGCTTTGCTTAGTGTGGACAAACTACCTGAGGAACCGTTATTAAATCACGAAATCAAGGAAATTGAATTGATCACCAAATATCTAGACCCCTTATTGAATGGAATGTTGAACAATCATGACAAAAACCATAGTTTCATGTGGTAAAACCGTTGTAATATCTGTATTAAACGTGTAAACTAAATATGTTTTTTTAGGACGAACACGCAAGGTACCGCCACAGACGACGAGCGTCCCAATGCAGAGATGTTCTTCTTGAAACAAAGAACAGCGGACTATACGGTCGGTTACTGCGAAGTGAAAATTAATGAAAGTAACAGCAACTCTCTGGACATTCACTATGACATGCTACGTTTAACTGAATTTGGAAAGAATATTTGTGGCGAAGAAAACTTGGAGAGTGCCCTATTAGTTATGGTAGTTGGTAAGTTTGTCAAAAAAAAAAACTATTCAGTTTTGTTTCTGTATCCAACATCATTCTGATCGTTAAATGTTATAACGTACCAAAGGATTTAAGCTGGTTTTTTATGTGATTGTGTTGCTTAACAGCAACTTTTATACAATGTTCGAAATATACAGCATTGATGTTCCCCAGTCATTTAATTCTCTTCCAATCCTGATGACAAGCATTCACAAAATCAAGCAAATCATTCATATGCATCAAAGTCATTGTGTCAAGAGACCTCCTGAGTCCCCAAAAAGACGAAGAAGCAGATCAATGAGTAAGAAAGAGTACAGCCAGATAATCAACTATATGAAACCAAAAAAGATGAAGCCTTCATTGAGTTTCAAGTGATACCAAAAAACTAAACTTATTCATCATAATTTGGAAACTAATGTTATAGCATGATTCTAAGAAATAAGCTGACACCATTTCCAAAAGGTATTTTCAATTTTTTGTAATGATACAAGTTCTAATCCGTCAATAAAATGGTAGAGTCAAGTCTGGAGTATGAAGCAAATATCTATAATCAAAAGCCACTCTAAATTAATGTACGCCAACACTACATACTTATCTTTTTGGCTTCTTGATGTAAATACATACGGACCCGTCATTTTTGAACTTGCTTACAAGTCTACATCCATTGATATATACAAATCACATTAAAAGAAATCATTATGAAGTTTTAAAAAATCCGTTGAAGTTATGGCCTTCTGGGCATCATCTCGGATAACAGTTGTAGTCACAATGATTTATGTATACCTTTATGTGAACATGAGTACTATTGACCTTCGTTATGTTCTGCAACGAAACTTCATAACACCTATGTAAATAATGTCTCAGGTTATGAAATGAGAAAATGATTCACATGTATTGGGCACTTTAGCCACTCTCACGTTAGAAGAGGCCTGGAAATATCAAAAATCAGACATGTGAAGTTCATATTGATTGTTGCAATTAAAGAACGGTGTCAGAATCATAGCAAGTTAAGTCATGATAGTAAGTGTCATAAAAAACTAAAAAGTACACTTATACCCTTCTTAGGCTTGTAAATTATTTTTCAATGAGAATGATCTTTGAAAATAGCCAGGGTATGTGGTATAAATAGCGCAGAAACCTGTAGTATTTTGGAGCGTGTCTGGATCATGATAACAAAGATCATAAAAACGCTCGATCGCCTCAATCATTTTGCTTTGTGGTCTCTTTACCACTATATCGTTGGATTTTACTATTAAAGTATAAATGAAAAATAAGCAACTTGGCTTGAAAAATTACTACGCAAACTATCGTTTCATTGACTTTGAATTCTGGGCTAAATGCTGCAGTTCATATCATCTTCCTATCTCTTAAACTGAAAGGAATTCAACCTTCAGTAAGCAGTCCAAGTCAATCAGTGTGTACGTGATAGTAAGTGTCATAAAAAACTAAAAAAGTACACTTATACCCTTCTTAGGCTTGTAAATTATTTTTCAATGAGAATGATCTTTGAAAATAGCCAGGGTATGTGGTATAAATAGCGCAGAAACCTGTAGTATTTTGGAGCGTGTCTGGATCATGATAACAAAGATCATAAAAACGCTCGATCGCCTCAATCATTTTGCTTTGTGGTCTCTTTACCACTATATCGTTGGATTTTACTATTAAAGTATAAATGAAAAATAAACGTACACACTTGAAAAATTACTACGCAAACTATCGTTTCATTGACTTTGAATTCTGGGCTAAATGCTGCAGTTCATATCATCTTCCTATCTCTTAAACTGAAAGGAATTCAACCTTCAGTAAGCAGTCCAAGTCAATCATTAAATACTTTTTATTTCAACGACAATAAAGCCAATAAATGTATGGTGGTATGAACACTGAGGAAACCTCAGGTATACGCAATATTTGGCAATCTTAAGGTCCTACACTACTCTCGTCTGTCATTCAACATAATAGTACAACAGGTCCCCGCAGGCACAACTATGACTACGGAACCTATCCCCCCTTTTATCGCGTATCCTATAGCAGAAAAACATTTCCCCACATCAAAAGATTTCTCTTCAAAGGTATGATCGATAACACGTACGATATTTATTTCCCTGATGTTTCCCTCTAACATAAAACTTTGATTTGAGAATCTTCTCTGACAGAAATCACTCGATTTTTCATTTTCTTATCAATAATCCCTCATTGTAAAGGTTGGAGTGTAAAGTTTACCTCAAAAGAGGAATATAAAAGGTGGGTCCACGTTTACAATGAAGGATTATAAAATATAATAAAAAAAAGGAGTACAGTCGCAAACCTCAGTAAAGAGAGTTGAAAACTCAAGAGATATCTTATTCCCCAAGAAGTTTGTAACTTAATCCATTAAAGAAGTGTAGAATGATAGAAAAAGGGCCCCTATTTATAGTATTTGTGACGTGTGGGAATAATTAAAACCCAATGCCGTCCTCATAAAGGAAAGAACCGCTGGGAAATCAAAGTTTGAAGATACTTGAAATGTCTCGTTTGCTATCTTTCACCGGGCAAGATTCCAACTTTATTGGACGCAGATTGCTTTAGCATAACAAAATTTAATTTGCAAATAACACTCTCTTCCATGAGTCTCTTTAATCCAAGAATAATATGATATCTAGGATTAAATAAGGATTTCAGTGTCAATAAGTTATCCGTTATATTCTTATGCAAAATACATAAGTCTTCGTAAAAAATTGATACGCGATTCATGTTGATTTACGAAGTACCAATCAACCGTGGCTACATCAAACATATACAAAATGATATAGGTGCTAATGACGCGACCGTCACGTCGACCTTTAGGGTAATTGAATCGAACTTTAGTTGTGAACAAAAATACACTGTGTCCGCTATTACTAATTGAGTGAAACCTGTGTCGACAAAAGGAGAGCCCGAGACCTGTGTCGACAAAGAGTCTTTACGTGTAAGGTTTATACCACTGCAGTGCTCAAAATACGTAATACACTGTGATAATACACATTATTTGGGATTTGTTTGACACATTGGCATTCCACAGGAACAAGTGTCTATTAAGCCGTGCACGAGGGCAACTCAGGGGAAGTGATCGGAATAATTATCGCTATCCTTACTAGCTCCCGGCTATCAAGATCTACCCTATCCCTCCAAAAAAGTCTACTTCGTTGCAACCGTTTTTTTATTCTCTCATGCCCAGAGATTATACTATTATTTCTATTTACAATCCTGTACGGAAGAATAGGTTATCTCGCGAAGAGACGAGTATGTACTTGGCTTTTTTGCAGTTGTCAATTTTTCGACACTCATAAACATCCATCGAAATATGTTCGTGGAAGTTTTGCTTAATCACAATAAACATTGCAAAATAGAAACAAGGTCTTCCATGACCAATTATAACTCTTTACTCTACTATTTGTATATGTTTGTAACATAAAAAAAATCTGTGAAAGTAAATATTTATGTGAATAATGATCACCACACCCACGTTTGCGTACAAGTCTGTTTACTGGACACCATATTTCCCAGAGATCAGCTCTTTATTATAAATGGATTCAATGCTAAGGGGAATAATGTAGAAGTGGAATGTTTAAACCGCAAATAATCGCACTTGCTGGCAACTTAGTGATTCAGTCAACATCTGAAGGCTATGTACGCCTTTTACGATAAGCCAAGGTCAGTTTGTGCTCTGTACGAGCCCGTTGGCTGGATTTTTTTTCCCGCACATTTTCCATTTTCCATTTTCCATTTTCCTTTTTAGTTTTATTCTGACCTTTCTTCCTTTTTTTCTCTCTCTCTCTCTCTCTTTTGTATTATTAATACTCATTTCAACCTCATTCACTTATAATGCCACCCATCGTGCTAAAGATTCAAGGCAATGAGACCTTTCTGCCTTTCTCAAATTTAGACCAAGACGAACTATCAAAAACTTGGAGAGTATGCACAAAAGTAAAAGACTCACTAGAGAATGGTTCTAGACTCGAGAATTTATCTTGGAGACTATGGTTTATACAGAATGTCCTGGTCAGCAATGACGTCAAATCAAGAAGCAAATATCAATCTTGGTCCACTCATACAACCAAGAAAATGGAAAACGAAAGTGAACTTGAGCCAACAACTGCATTATACAACACCGCACATTTTCCATTTTCCATTTTCCATTTTCCTTTTTTAGTTTTATTCTGACCTTTCTTCCTTTTTTTCTCTCTCTCTCTCTCTCTTTTGTATTATTAATACTCATTTCAACCTCATTCACTTATAATGCCACCCATCGTGCTAAAGATTCAAGGCAATGAGACCTTTCTGCCTTTCTCAAATTTAGACCAAGACGAACTATCAAAAACTTGGAGAGTATGCACAAAAGTAAAAGACTCACTAGAGAATGGTTCTAGACTCGAGAATTTATCTTGGAGACTATGGTTTATACAGAATGTCCTGGTCAGCAATGACGTCAAATCAAGAAGCAAATATCAATCTTGGTCCACTCATACAACCAAGAAAATGGAAAACGAAAGTGAACTTGAGCCAACAACTGCATTATACAACAATTCTCAAAAAACTACATCATTTATATCACCGCCAATACCTCAAACAATACAACAGGAGATGCACGAACCAAAGTCGGTATTGGATTACAGCTTAGACGAAATAAAACCAGTTGGAACTGAAAATTTCATACTAAATCAGTTCACTTCTGATCAACAAGACGATCAAATGATTGAACTGAAGGATATCTTTCCTATAAATATGCAAGATTTCATGTACACTGCTCCGGAGAAAGGTCCGGAGTCGGATAACCAAATCATCGGCGATAACCCATCACTGCCTTACGACAATTTATCGTCATGGCAACAAGCGCAAAATAATCCTATAGATCAAAATTCAACATATTACAACAAGAATAATCAAATCAGCCCACAAAATACAATCCCCTATGCATCGTCTACAGCACCATCATCATGTGTACCTACAGTACTACCATCAGCCACCACCCAGTATAATACTCAAATTAATTCTCGCCCAAACTATCCCACTAGCACGCAGCCAAACTTTTTAGTAGACCCTATATCTGGCATACACTCTCTTTTTGCAGATCATATGGAAATACCTGCGATGAATATCCCCACAGACCCTAATAATCAAAATATCCCGCAACCGAATCTAGTTGTCGATTTCAATAACGCAGCGTATGTGGCAGCAGCAGCAGCCGCTACTGCCGCGGCTCTAACCACATTACCGAACGCCACTTTACATAACAAACTCTTAGCAACACTGCCCAGACAAACACTGGCTTCAGCAGAACGTTTGCTTTCGCCTGCATCCAGGCGTCCCACTACCGTAGCCCAGACACAACAGCAACAGCAAACTCGAATGGTAGAGTCGTTACCGCAAACGAATATGAGCATCGATTCATCGCAAAATGATCGTAGTAAAAAGCAAAAACAGCAGCACTACTACGGAACATTTCAATTAGATACAGGAAATCCTTTACCAACGATGAGACATAGCAATAGTAGCGATGTTGTTCTAAACTCTTACAATAATAACAACAGCAGTTCTGCAAGTTCCGAACATAGCTCAATGTCAGACGAGAAACAGCCGCAGTGCAGTAACTGTGATGCAACCTCGACGCCTCTTTGGAGACGTTCGGCTGATGACAAAGTGTTGTGCAATGCTTGCGGATTATAGTAAGTTTAAATAACCTGTGTTATTGAGCATCTACTCTAACCTGTATATTGCAATTAGTCTGAAACTGCATAATGTACCAAGGCCAAAGCATTTAAAAGCATCGAATGGAAAAGGAAGGGAAGACAAAATGTTTGGAGGAGATGACTACGGTTCAGATAATGATGATACGCATGCTAGTTCACAACAACCACAAATGTCATGTACAAATTGTGGGACGAATAAAACGCCATTGTGGCGTCGTGATGCGGCTGGAAAGGCTCTTTGTAATGCATGTGGCTTATAGTAAGTCCAAGTATAACTGAATTGTTTGTTAACACCCCATCACTTACCAAACTTTATGCAATAAACTTTTAGCTTCAAGTTACATAACGAAAATAGACCACTATCCATGAAAACAGATGTAATTAAAAAGCGACAAAGAGCGGAAACTTTGATTGCCTCTTCTAATACAGCAGATGGAGCGAGCGACAACTCAAAAAAGCCACGCTATTACGATCAGCAATCATTGTTTTCCACTTCAGAAAATGGAACAGTCCTTGGTTACCGACAAGCAGCTTCATCTCTACCGGGAACTGGTATACTCATGATGACTCCGGACACTTCCTCATCAGCTTAATTCAGAAAAGCTACAACTAACTATTTAGTTATATTGTTGACTTTTGCATGATTTAAAAATAAATTGTACATATTTTGTTCTATTAATCAACACTTGCCTTTCGTCATTGCGTTACGTTTGCACGCCTCTATGTATCATATCAAGTATTGATCCAGTCTGCTTCTCTGCAAAGCCAGAGGAACTTGTCTTGTCAAGCAAACTCATTTCATAATTATTCAAATTGGGAACAAGAAGCAGGCACCATCAACGTTGAACACGTTGTCAAACCTTTTTACGAAACCTTACTTCAAAAAAATCAAGGAACGAGGGTGTCAGTACTCACTTTCACCTATTTGCTCTCTTCTCACAGTGCTCTGAATAAATTTTTTTAGAGCAATTTTTACTCAAACCAGTACTTTTAAATTAAATAATCAAGTTATTGTAACTTCAAAAGTTCCTTGAAAGGTTATCGAAAAATAAGCTTTTTTCAACAATGATTCTCCAAAAATCCCTTATTTGGAAATATTCATTCCGCAACTTTTGGTTTTTCACAGTCACTGTCTCTATGCTTGGTTTTTTTTTTCTCAAACATAAAAAATTCTTCTACTTTTATCACTTCCAACACAACTTTGTATCAGAAATAATGCCAACTGAAGACAAGGTATTCTTACATATATGACCCAATGCTCCTTTGGATATGCTGCTTTAATACTTATACTTCTGTTTCTTAGGTCGAAAATAAATTCAAGGAGGAGAGAAGAAGGTGAGAAAACGTCATAAAACGATATATCTCTAAGATACTGACAACAACTTTGTTCATTGTACAGATCTGCTAGTCCTGAAAGTGAGGAGGAGGAATTAGACGAATTTGGTAGAGTCAAACGTCGTAGGGAAAAGTTTAAAAGTGAACGAGCCGAGGAGGCTGATCACGACAGCGGCAATAGATCTGACAGCAACGATCGTGGAAGGAGAGAAGATAGATACCACAGCAGACGCCACCGTCGAAGATCTTCTTCCTGCAGCTCACGCTCACCCAGAAGATCTTACCGTCGTCACCACGATTCAGACAGTGATTATGAGCGTCGTCGCAGTACCAGTAGACATAGACATCGCCGTAGTCACCATAGATCCCACCATGGAAGCTACCGCCAACATAGCAGAGGAAATGGTGGAGACGTGAGTTTATTCAGCAGCGAGATAGTAACTTGGAAGTGATTGAGCTAAAATTCACTTTTTTTTAGATGTATTCCGAAGCAGCACAATACATTGACACGGAGTTCTACCCGTCTAAAATTTACATAGGTGATCTCGAGAACGTCAGTACCGAAGAGATAGAGAAAGTCTTTTCTCGTTTTGGACCTTTGGAAGATGTCAAGCTCGTTGAAGGAAAAGAGTGAGTTAATTAGATGATTTTCGTTGAATTTTCTTTAATATTTATGGTTCTTTGCAGTTACGGTTTTATCACTTATGAAAGAAAAGAATCAGCGTTGAACGCTATTCAAAGCATGCACGGTGCTTTATTAGGATCGAAAAATATAAAAGGTAAAGGAGAAAACATATGAGGCAGTTTTTTCATTGTGATATTAATACCTATGTGTCGATGAAATAGTAAATCGCGCCAAAATACCCGAGAGGAACAAAGTAGGATTTGGCAACGTTCCATGGCAAGACGAGGATGGGTTGATGGCTAAGGAAGCTGGTTACAACAACTACAATCGCAGACGATCTTCGACACTTATGAAGTTAGAAGATCATTCATATCCACCGATCACAACAGCAGCAGCACCTCCTGGAAGAGTGTTAACAAGCTACGATGATCTTTAAAGCATTTGTAGAAGTTTTGTTTCGTCTTTGGACCTACCCTTTTTTCACTAAAAACTCTTGTAAATTTTATAAATCACATACAACATTTATCTCCAACATGGTTTCCATTTTGTCATTTAGTGTGTACGTTGAATCAGCGTTGAACGCTATTCAAAGCATGCACGGTGCTTTATTAGGATCGAAAAATATAAAAGGTAAAGGAGAAAACATATGAGGCAGTTTTTTCATTGTGATATTAATACCTATGTGTCGATGAAATAGTAAATCGCGCCAAAATACCCGAGAGGAACAAAGTAGGATTTGGCAACGTTCCATGGCAAGACGAGGATGGGTTGATGGCTAAGGAAGCTGGTTACAACAACTACAATCGCAGACGATCTTCGACACTTATGAAGTTAGAAGATCATTCATATCCACCGATCACAACAGCAGCAGCACCTCCTGGAAGAGTGTTAACAAGCTACGATGATCTTTAAAGCATTTGTAGAAGTTTTGTTTCGTCTTTGGACCTACCCTTTTTTCACTAAAAACTCTTGTAAATTTTATAAATCACATACAACATTTATCTCCAACATGGTTTCCATTTTGTCATTTTTCCCTTTATATAAATAAATAAAACTTGCTATTTGGTTCTCTTTATGAAAAATAATTACGTGGGGGTGCTCGATATTATCCAGAAGGGATCTCGTTGTAAAAATATCTTGTTACGAAACTTGACCCTACTCATATAATTGAGCAAAGTATTCAACTATTTCGTAAAAGTAATTTTTTGGTCTGGGATATGTGCGTATGAAAAAAAAACGTCAACAAGTATAGATTTATGGGGTCAACAATTGTACCTTTTAAAACTGCCTAGCACAACGGAAGATGAAATACATCTAGCCATCCGGGTAAGGGCTTGAGAAATAGTCATTTGTTTATGTACCATTATCAGTAGTCATCAATGAGTACTTTGTATGTAACTAACTCTCCTAGTACTATGTGATTATATAAAGAGCAATTTATTACTTGCAAGTCTTTTTCACGCTGACTTTTTGTTTAATTACAATTAATAAATGTATACAAATAAGCTGTAATCTTCTCAAATAGTGTAACACGAGTGTTTAGGATATAAAGACCTTCTTGAGGTCTTGCATCTGATATACATCGCCTGTTCTTGGACAAGTGATATTGCCATCAAACTTCAATGCCATATCTCTTAAAGCCTGTGAAAAAGGGTTTAGTAACAGAAACTATTACCTAAATCTATTTTTACACTCACATCAAAGCTATAGACTCGTCCATTTGGTAAGAGCATTGGAGGGTTGTCTTCATTCATGATCTTTCCGCTGATTCGACAAACAATTGTTGAATTTACATGGTGACTTAGCGGCAGCTTCTCGGCTAAACTACCTAATGTTTTGTTGTCACAAATTGGACAGTTGACATTTTGGTTTTCATGCTCATAACACTGAGCAGTTTTTAACGCAGATAGACCAGCTTGAAGAGTGATGGATAATAGAGGATGAGAAGTTAAGGAGCAAAGTGCGTAATTATCTGCTCTGAATTGCTCAATCAACTCCGTCCAGCGGCTAGGGTTGTACAGATCCTAAGCAAAGTGGTAAGTTTATCGAACATGTATCGAAAAGTACGTGAGATTGATTTACCTTGTATGGCTGACATTCTGTATCGCTTTTGTAAGCTAATAAGCCCATAGCCTGTCCGATTCTCTTACTTTCCGTTGCTTTCCAAGGTGATAAGTACTTTTGGGCATAAGCAATTGCTTCCAATCCTCTATTTGCTCTAGCAAGCTCAATATGCTCTTGCAATCTCAAGTTAAACTCCAGAGTGCTCTATATGTACTGCATGATCAACATTCCCCGAAAATTGTGCATCAAATATTTCAAATTGACAAACCTTCATCTTTCGAAGACTTGATTTATTCTCACTACACCATGCAAGACATTCTTTACAACTATGGTTCTTTAAAGCTTCCTCAATCTTCTCAGACTGGGCAAACAGCTGAATATCCACCATATCCTATTCCAAATTTCGCAGGTCAGTCTCTGCAAAGAGCATGATGTTCTCTCACATTGCTTACTTCTATACCACTCTCTCTTGCCACTGTTTTTGCAGTATTGGTCATACCCTCTCGAAGCAGATAGTCCACGATCACTCTATCCAATCTAGTTTTACTCCATGAAATAAACTCTGGTGCTTTGGGAGATGTGATATTTTCAATCTCACTCAAATTCAGTATACGTTTTTCAATTCTATTAGCGTGTGCCAAGTCTTCCTCTTTGGATTTTTGCAACTAAAGAAATCACACGTAGTCATGTTATCGCGAAGTTCTCCAAAAATAAGAGTGATAAATACTTACTTTGCGAGTCAGTTTGTCAACTTGCTTTAGTAAATCTTCAACAATCTGAGAAGCTTTCTCGGGTGTCAACGTGGTATCTTTAACGCAACGTTCAATTTTTTCGTGTATAGAAGCAAGATCTTTCTCAATATAACGATGTTGGGTTCGGAATGATTTTCGAAGTTGTTCGTAAGGGACCTGTTATTGTTCCGAAAGGGATCAACAACATGCAAACTATCATATGATAACTACAACTTACCTTAATTAAAGAAGGTTCCAGTTCTATAATTTGGTCAGGTTTGATGGTATTCATTAGTTAGAGATTAAAGTGAGTATATGTGCGAAATAGGAAATACAATATGGCTTTTATGGAAAAATAGAAAATGGCATTCATAAAAATGAGGTGTCTCAACCATGCCGCTTCAGCCAATAAAATGGCTCGTCGCACTCTGAAATATCGAAATGCCTTTGCGCTTTAATGCTTGCAGGACTTTACTTGCGCCCCTGTATGCCTGTAGTTGGGATGCTTGTGATCCAATATAAACTGGTTTAACTCATTTCTTTACTATTTAGACATAAGCTGTCCAATTTTAATTAACCAAGGTTGAAAAGTCAGCATGCATCAAAGATCAATTTCCTAACACTAAATTCTCGCAAACACATAGATGGTGGTGCAAAATATACGTCGAGAATAGCTAAAACATACGAAAAAAAAAACTAAAGATGACTAGCAATAATTATGTATAACTGTGCAGGGAGTTTTTTTTTTTTATGATGGACATACATAATTCATAAATATCAGTACACACAGACTTGTGATAACCACATAACATGATCACGGAGTGGAGATACTGATAGCAGTGTCGTGCAGATCAGAACCCACCTTGAATCGAGCCGAAGCAATGTCAACGGATAGTAAGCGTGCGAAAATGATTTAAGACTTGCCAAAAATACATTCACAAGTCAGGGTGTCTAAGCTCACTCCGTACATAGAAATTAGTAATACTTTTCAAGTCTTCTGACGATACTACCACGGAATTAGGAAAAGCGAGAAGAAATTGAATTTTCATAAGATAATAAAGAGCAGGATTATGTAACATAATCACAGGTAATACTTGATAAGCGCAAGTATAAGGCCAAATCTATCAAATAATGATATGATTTCGACTCTGAGAAATAAGTCTTACTCTGAACATGGAATAGAGTTGTGAGCCATAGTAACATTGTATTGATTATATGAATATGGTAAATGTCAGTTTGAATCTAAAGGATTTATAATAATTTCACATGTCGTGTAATGAAGGTGTCAAGCAGAGTAGATATGCACAGTTTTGTCTTTGAAAATATGGCAAAATTAGGTTTGTGGTTACACCAATCCACATAAACTCCATTGAGGATTAGCAATCAAATTTTGTTGTGGGGAATGCTGAATTAAATGGAAAAAAAGTTCACCCAGAAATTACTTTTAAGAAATAATTTCAGAGCAGGATTATGTAACATAATCACAGGTAATACTTGATAAGCGCAAGTATAAGGCCAAATCTATCAAATAATGATATGATTTCGACTCTGAGAAATAAGTCTTACTCTGAACATGGAATAGAGTTGTGAGCCATAGTAACATTGTATTGATTATATGAATATGGTAAATGTCAGTTTGAATCTAAAGGATTTATAATAATTTCACATGTCGTGTAATGAAGGTGTCAAGCAGAGTAGATATGCACAGTTTTTGTCTTTGAAAATATGGCAAAATTAGGTTTGTGGTTACACCAATCCACATAAACTCCATTGAGGATTAGCAATCAAATTTTGTTGTGGGGAATGCTGAATTAAATGGAAAAAAAGTTCACCCAGAAATTACTTTTAAGAAATAATTTCTGACTAAACATTTCTTTCTTCTTTCTCTTTCAACTTTTGTAAGGAAAAAAACACAACATGTCCGTCTCTCAGCAAGTCACCAAGTCAACCACCCAGTTTGATGAAGCTACCGATACCACATACTTGGGTAAAACGGAAAGAGGTACCTACGTTTACACAACAGTCGCAAGTAATGTAAGTAGATAAAGAAAGAAAGAGAGAGAGGAGGAGAGGATGAAGTCGAATGCTCGAGTATTTCGTTATTGAAGCTGATCACCTTTATCGATCATTAGCAATGGTCCGTTGGTGATGTTCCTAACGTAAGTGATATTTATTATTCAAAATAATACCGTATAAAACCAAAAATTCTAATCAATCCAGCTTTTAGGGTGGTAAGAAATTAATGAACATAGTTAAGCTTATTGAAAGTTTGAAACCAACATGTATACGATAGGTTACGTTATGGCTATGATCATTGACAGTGTGATCAGACAATTTGCAGATAAGCACCAAACCGATCCAGTCGCTCTCAACTGCTTCTTCTTTAGCAAAACACTACCAGGTAATCTTATCGTGGAGATCGATGAACTCAAAATGAGTAGAAAGGGATATTGTGTTGTAAGAGCCATCTTGAAGCAGACAAAGGATTTGAAAAAATTGGAATCTTTGGCTGCCTATAACCCTTCTGAATGGATCGATAAAGTGCAAGGAGTTTTCACCATGGGAAATATGGATCAAGAGGAAGGCATCACCCACTATCACAAACATCCTCCTGCGCCTTCTCAGGAACATCTCGAACCTTATGAGTATACTTTTATGGGCGAATTTGTTGATTGTAAATTCGATATGCGCAACTTCCCTACTACTGACGAAAAGCCAGGTAACCCAGAAGTCACACAAACCATGTCTTTCAAGGATGGCAGACCCGTTGATTTCAAGAGTATTCCCTACTGGTGTGATATGTTCATCACTCCTCCTGTGTTACTTGGTCCCGCCTTATTAGACGGCCCTATTTGGTGTCCCACTATGCAATTAGAAGTACAATTTAAGAGAAAGCCAACAGGAAAGACTGTTCTCGCTCATTTCGCTGCACGTCATATTATTAATAGCAGATTCGATGTCGATGGAGAAATCTATAACGAGCAAAACGAACTTTTAGCTTTGACTAGGTAAGCTTTTATTAATTTCGTGAATGCACAGGTTACTAAGCTCCCTTTTCAATGAATAGACACCAATGTCTTATTGTACCTTGGAGCCGTAACTCAAAGGATGATAAAAAAGCAAGATCAAGATTGGGTGATATCTATCAAAAAGATTCCAAGATCTAGATGTTTTGCTATGTGATCAATTTTAGAATGTAAAATAAAGTGTACTTTAAACTTAACCACTGAAACGCAGCCAATAACAGACAAAGCACGTGCTTATCACGTGATTTTTTAATCATTTTTCTATGTAGGCTATAAGCTTTTTCCTAAAAAAATTTCCAAATTAGGAACTTTCAATAGTTTTGTGGCGCGCAGTAGAACCTCGGTTTGTGGCTGCACGATCGAAAAACTTAATGTGATGATATTTTTCTACAAAACTCCATATCCAAAAGTATGATGGTGGTTTATTAGACTACGATGGTATCTGATGATTCTTAATTTTCTTTTTTTTTTTAATTCATTTGTGAAAGGTAACGGTTTTTGTGCGCAAAGAGAGACAGAATGATTTTTATTGTAAGTAAGGATATTTATGTACAAAAACAGGGAAGGGGAGAAGTCTATATATTTTCTTCTACCAGTAATAAGCATTAGCCAAGTCACCTCCCACCGCAGTATTTCCAGATGGCCGGCCATCCATTCTTTTTGCTGATATTGGTGAATTATGAATATTATTATTATGGTTAGGTTGTTGCTGTTGTTGATTGAGGATATTATTGTCCGTGGTATTGTTATCATTTCTTTGTTGCTGCATTTGAGGCGGTAAATAGCTTAAAAGTGTAGGTGTAGATGCTGCTTTACTAGCTGGATTGTTATCGAGTGGTAGGGATACACCGGAAAGAACATCCACGTTTTGATCAGTGTGGATCAAATGCTGTTTTTCTCCATAGTCACTACCAATCAACGTACTGGTGCTGTTGGTATTAGACGATTGAGCTGTATCAAATAATTGGCGATCTTGTAGACACGAATTTGAATAAGGGTCTTGTTGAGTTGGTTGGTTTGAACTCATAAAATTATTCCATTCATTGACGTCCAGGGAAGATGGAACTCCCCAAAATGCAGTGCCCAAAGGATCATACTGTCTTGAAGAGTTGGTAGTGGGAATAATTCCAGGGGCAGCAAATGGATCCATAGCGGTTGCATTGTTCACAGCGCCATTATTAGGGACAGAGAACGGATTGGGTGCGGAAAAATCCATACTCTGAGTAGAGTTGGAAGAGTACAGGTCTTGAGAACGATCGTCCACCTCTTCGGTTTTGATACCAAGTCGAACAACTGGAAATCTTAAATTACTGCTATTCATTCGAGAGCTGTGATGATCCATTACTTCGTTTTGTTGTGGTACTTGAGGAGAAGCAGACGAGGATTGAGGCGAAGCACTCAAGTAATTGTTAGGGGAACGAAGTTGTTGTTGTTGCTGCTGCTGCTGTTGCAAGAACTGTTGTTGTTGTTGTTGTTGCCATTGATTGATATTGCTTTGTTGTTGGCCTTCGTGTAA
The DNA here is from genome assembly GCA_000587855.1 of Mucor irregularis B50. Lineage (NCBI taxonomy): Eukaryota > Fungi > Mucoromycota > Mucoromycetes > Mucorales > Mucoraceae > Mucor > Mucor irregularis. The sequence continues at coordinate 100,818 of KK076524.1, read as the reverse complement.
ATTGATATCGCGAAATCCTGAAAGTTCAGCCAAGATTTGACAACTCTTGCTTGCTGTGGTCCAAGTAATTTCAATTTCATCAAGTGCCTGCATACATTTGGTGACTTTTACTTTTGCATCGAGTGATTTGCTACTGTCGGGTCCATTTGCTGCGCTTTTAATAAATATGATTCCAGAGGTAAAGATGTAATACACTGCATAATTCATCACATATCGTAGCTTGTTTTCAGCGAGCATCGAATTGGTTATAAAAAGAACAGAATCCGCAGCAGAGGAACAGATGGATGCGCATGGTAAAAGAGATGGTATTAAGCTTTGATTAGGTCCAGGAATAAAGGGGCGATGAAGTAAGATGACAGTTGTATGATAGATCATATGTAATTGACAAATTGCTGTATGTGGCATAGAATGGCCGTTGTTGTTATCCTTTTTGATCTGCAGCGAATTTGGGAGCTGATGGTACCATTGATGCAACTTTTTATTCCAAGTGGTTAGAACAGAGTCGGCTTGACGCATTCCCGTGTTTTGCAATGAGCGAACGTAATAGATGTTTCGTAAAACGTGCCCCAAAATATCACAAATCTTGATGAGATTGGTAAATGTATCGAGTAAGCTGACAGGAGGTTCGGTGGCGTCTTCGTTGTAAATTGGTTTGTCGTCATCTACGGAGGGGAAAGGTACGTCGCAATCTCTTTCCTCAAAGGTAGAAGCACGACCGTACATTGCACTGGCTAATCTATCCACCACATAGCAGCACCAAAATACTCTCTTTCGTCGTTCACATTCGTCGGGAGGGATGTTCCAATGATCACAATTTCTATGCAAACCTAGATCTTGAGCCATTCTAAAAGCCTATCGTTGTAAAATATGTCAGTCATCGATACGATTAGACAAGTTCTTATTTTACTCACCATGCCACTGTAAAGCCAAGCCCTTGCCGACTTCATTCTTCCGTGTTGATGACTTGCAAGAAGCAATAGAGCCTGTACTGTGGATATACTGGGTAGATCGTAAGACTCGTCAAGTAATCTTTCTGCTCTTTCAAAATAAATATCACCAGCGGTATCAGGTGAGGCGGGGTCTGCTCGAACTCTAACATCTGGTGAAATACGAGAAGCAACAGCATAAATAGCGTTTAATAAAAGGGGTGAGATAGGTTGCAATGGTTGATTTGTATTATCGACAGAGGAGAATAGTTGACGTTTATAGAATAGCGGTAAAAATGGATAAAAGTGATTGAAATAGAGTACGATGAGGTGTTCCGATAGATCTTTAGGAGGTAATTCTAGTGGATCCGTGTGATCGGATCTATTTAATTTTCGCTTGTAACGTGGTCTATTTCCATAATTTGCGAAATGAAAAGCGCCATTTTGATATGTTCTACTGTTCTGTAAAAGATAATAGCCCGAAGATTTGCCCAGGTATCGTACTTGACCATTCTCATCCATTGCTAATTGTCCAACACCTTCATCTGTAGACGTTTGTCTGGATCTTTTGTCGTCGTCATTCATTTCATGGTCGTCCTCGTCATCATCGTCTTCTTCGCCACCAATAGAATGCTATATCACCAGCGGTATCAGGTGAGGCGGGGTCTGCTCGAACTCTAACATCTGGTGAAATACGAGAAGCAACAGCATAAATAGCGTTTAATAAAAGGGGTGAGATAGGTTGCAATGGTTGATTTGTATTATCGACAGAGGAGAATAGTTGACGTTTATAGAATAGCGGTAAAAATGGATAAAAGTGATTGAAATAGAGTACGATGAGGTGTTCCGATAGATCTTTAGGAGGTAATTCTAGTGGATCCGTGTGATCGGATCTATTTAATTTTCGCTTGTAACGTGGTCTATTTCCATAATTTGCGAAATGAAAAGCGCCATTTTGATATGTTCTACTGTTCTGTAAAAGATAATAGCCCGAAGATTTGCCCAGGTATCGTACTTGACCATTCTCATCCATTGCTAATTGTCCAACACCTTCATCTGTAGACGTTTGTCTGGATCTTTTGTCGTCGTCATTCATTTCATGGTCGTCCTCGTCATCATCGTCTTCTTCGCCACCAATAGAATGCTCGCTGCGTTGATTGTAATCACTGACTAAACTTTCTCTTTTTCGTTTTCCAGCTTTATCTTGTTGCCAGAAGAACACTTTGTTTCTTTCTGATCGAGGAGCACGTCTCACCGGCCTAGCCCGAATCTGTTCACCTGAAGGTGTTTCCAGTGGTGAATTTAGTTCCGATAATAATTGCTTTGATTGAATATCTCCTCCCTTTGCTAAACCAGCCAAGAAATTCTCTAGTTTATATAGACGGTTTTCAATTGCTTCAATATATCCTTTCGGTGGTCCACGCTAATAGAGAAGGATTGTCAGTCATTTTCTTATCGTTCGCACGTTCGTTTATCGTTTGACTAGTTGTTATGTCACAATAAAAAAAAAGTAACAGACAAATACGCACCTTCTTTGTCATATCTTTAAATGTACATTGCAAACCAACACCTTTACAGTTTGTACAAACAGGTGTTGCTCCATCGCATTTAACTTTCTTCTTTCTACACAAATCGCTACAATTAGAAGTTAGTACAAGAATCGTGAAAATGGCTATGTGACATAAGACAGTACCAAGCTCTGCTGACTCGTTGTCTTGATAGGGGGTTGCCTTCCTCTGGTGGTGTTGACATTATGTAATAATAGAATAGTCGAAAAGAGTAAAAGAACGAAAAGGAGAAGGGAGGGAATTAATAAATAATTTTCGAAAAAAAAAAAAGTTTACAAAAGAAGGTAAGCTGACCCGGGGTTCAAAAATGGGTTTTTTGAACAGTTAAAAAAAAAAAAAAGAGTCTTTCTATTACTCTTTTTGCGATTGTTACTCATTGTGAAGCATTTTTATTTTTAGAAAGTATTTGTTATCAACGGAATAAGATTGCACAAACGTATACATAACTTTTATTACGTCAAATTTGATTTATTGTAGAATTTATATCGAACGTTTTGAGCAGAAAATTTCACAGAAAAACAGATACTTTGCTCTAATTCGTCGGAATAGATTTCAAACACAATTGAAAAATATCCAAATTTATACAATTTATAAAAATAGGATCAAAGTTGATGTCATACCGATCCAAGTAAATCTAGACTTGTTTTACCCCTTACATCGACGATGTACAAAGGTTACCAAAGGACGCACACACACACTCAACAAATACCTCGGTAGAAGCTTATGCTCTTCAATTCACTACGTAATCAACTGGAAATTAAAAAAAGAAACATCAGTAAATTCTAAATTAAAAAAAGAAGAATGGAAAGATTTATTTTAAACATGAAACATGATTGATCAATTGCTTGCTCAATTGCTTTATTGTAAATAATACAGAAAGACAACTACTTATTGTACCTCGGTAACATATAAGGTTTAAATGACATAGTTTTTTTTTTTTTTTTGGTATTTGTGTGCCAGTCATTGAGTAACCAAAATATACGGTCCTTTCATCACTCACAAATTGTCTGTATAATAAACAATGCATTGAGCATGTATCAATGACGGTTTCATATTTGGTTTTTATGCCCAATTTAATTGAAGGAGCGATGCATTAAATAAAAAAGAATTCTCCATGATTGTCAAACACGCTGGACCCTTGTTTTTTATGAAGGGGACTGAAAAACTGTACCAGCCAAATGGTTTCCCAGGGCTTGGAGACCCTTAAATCGGTTTACGGGTGTAATTCAACCGTATCATTCATATGCATATATTTACAATGCCGTCTCATTACAATATGTACTCTCAAAAATAATTATTATTGTTCTCTATAATTCAGGCGTAAAGAGGATGAGGTTATATATGGTGAATTTTTTCTTTAAACAGTTAGCGCAGTGCCTCAGGTTCCAAATGACACTTTTTGGGAACACGTTGTGTTTCATTTAACCTTTTCCACAACGTAGGGTCATCAGTCTCACATCAGCAGCTGGGATTTGTTAATTTGGCCGATTGAAATTTTATGCCAACATACCTGTCAATAACTTGCATTGGTAACCTATTACTCGCAATGGATGCCTAACCAACTTCTTGGTTAAAAGTCAATACAAAGCCCGTTATTTAAATACACTTCATTTTTATACACCACCAACTAGTACATAGTCGTATCTCATCTTGTACATGAAAGACATTAGAATAAATTTTCTGCGATCAGGATCCGATTTAAATATAGGTGGTATATTTGATTTATTTTCTGTAAAAGTGAAACATAGGTGTTCACCAAAATTTGATTCATACAGATCCAACCATCTTCAGTGCAGATCTTGAGTTCCATAGGTGCAAATTGTGCGTGAGTCATTGATCTAAGTCAGGGCATTATTTGTATCTTCCGCGCACTCACACAAAAGCGTGTAACAAAAGAAGTCATACTTATGAACCCAATCGCTCGGATTCTTGAGCTTTATAATTTAGTTAAAGAAATCATTCGAGTATACTTTTACAGAAACGTATCTGCTATCTGTGTTGTGGCGTATCCCTTAATAGATGATTGCATGTCATCAGGATCACAGCCCATAAAATTACTCGGAGAATCTTGCTTTTAATTTCATGTTCAAGTTATGAATTCCGAAGGTTTGCTGGTGAGCAGTAAAGAGTTATTGAACAACGCCAAATACTGGAATAGGGCAGTAATCATCTACTACTGTACAAGGATTGAAATGGGTAACTATATTTATACACGTTTTAGAAGAGACATAAAAGCAATGGACAATCCATATATCCGTTCCAAAAACATTTTTATATTTTTCAATTTTAAATATTAAAAAAACCATCGAATATCTATAAACTGAATCGACTCAAGCTGAAACTTGTTATATCTTTCATCGAATGTTCGCACCAAGAAGGAAACCAAAATATACACTAGGGCTACATAAAGAGGCATTTGTTTTCCAACTCATTATGCCTTGAGCATGAAATTAAGTGATATACCACTCTTTGAGTAAAGTTACCTGAATTTTAGCGAATCTTGTTCACACTACTCTTTTATTCTTTCAATTTCTTCTATAATGATCATTTACATCTTAGATTTATTCCCTACTTTAAGCGTATTTTTACTAAATCTCTTTTTGAGGTATCAAACAACATTAATATGAGGGGGTTTTGGGCGTATATGGCAAGCTATCGAACTCAAGACATTCGTGATATTTGAAGTCGACTAGTTTGTTGCATATGGTATTCGTGTTATTTTTCGTGGGCTGTACATAATCTGAGAGGTATATCAGCTTCAAATAAATAGACACATATCTAGCTAGATCAATTCATAAAGCTCCAATTGCGAAGGAGTGCTAAAGTTCTTTGACTGAAAAAAGAAGACCTAAAACCTCATTCTTTCAAGCCAACCTTTCTCTTGCAGTTGTCCAACATACGCATGCAGGCATTGCTTTCAGCTGCGAGACAAGGAAGAAACCAGAATGAACCAGAGTCATGGTTTACCGAAGAGGGCACTCGGAGACTCTTTTAGACGTTAACGGGGATATGAGTACAATAACTGATACTCAAATAAATAGACCTATTGCCTGTGTTAAGCGAGTAACTTTTGATACGTAGCGTCGCCTATCGGGCACCATATAAGGCCATCATTTACGTGTAAATGTCGATATACCAATTTATTACACATGCGAAGCAAACAAAGATCAAGAATACGGTTTAAAATTTTTTTATTATGAATATGATTTACAAATACACATTACAAAAGAAGCCATCGAGCACCTATGCAATGAATTGATATTAGTTTCAACGTCAAAATAATCGTTTGAAGTCAAAAGAAGACAGCTTTAAGCAAGAAACGCTCAGAGAGAAGATATGTTTTTTTTCAAGAACCAGTCATTCACTAGTTTCAGGATTTTCAGTGTGTGTGTGATACTTTTGGTCATCGCCGCGGCATCTTTCTTAAAACTGTCCCTTTCAACTTTACCATAGTGATATACTTTACCTTAAAATTGTGTACTAGTTGAAAGAAAAAAATTCAGCCAGCAAAAAATTTTCTTTACTTATGGCTACTGTGACGGTTGAAATTTTTTGTTGGCCGGGCCTGGACTGCTCGAAAAGGGGGTGACAAGCTACAGTAGCGGAAGGAAAGAAAGGATCACTCGAAACAGTTTGCTCAACTTAGTAGTAGTAGTAGTAGAATACCAGTAATGTCAAACACAATTTCACCACCTCGGAACAGAGAAATGACGGTTTTAGATCGCGATGCATTCAAAATGACTGTGACAACAAAGGCACTCCGTATACCGTTTCTTTCGGTTAAAGAGGTGACTACTCAACTCGAAAAGTAAGAGTCAGGCGAATACGGAGTAGACGATAAAGGAGTATGTTATTAAACACTTTCCAAAATAGTGAGTTGTTAAATTTGCCGCGAATTCGTAGTGTAGTGAATGATAACTCCTCTTCGGAAACAAAACTGGTTTTACTGCGGTTGGACTTTGATGGCAAGTGCGAGGGATGGAGTTGTGTTCGTACCTTAAAATAACTTTAATGCAAAATAGAGATCAGAAACTCACTATCCAGTGACAAATTAAAATACATTGAGGAACACGATATTGTGCCATATAGTTTTGACGTTGGTTATGACTACTGGACGGCAGAGCAGATATTATACTCCGTCATGCCTGAGGGAGATGCAGAGACTCCTTCGTCTTATACTACAACCGGTCATATTGGTATGATTTTCGAGAAAAAAAAATTCACCCATATTGAATTGTGTGCTTATTTTCCTATGCATAGCGCATGTAAATTTGAAAGAAGAAAACCAACCCTTCAAACAGCTCATTGCCCAGGTCATTCTCGACAAAAACAAAAAGATTAAAAGTGTAGTCAACAAGACAAATAACATTGACAATACATACCGAAATTTTGAAATGGAAATATTGGCTGGCGATGATAATATGATTACAGAATTGGTAAATTATGAATTTGATGTCTATGACGGTTTTAATTAATTTCCGTATGTGCATATGTAGAGAGAGAACGAGTGTCGGTTTAAATTTGATTTCTCCAAGGTTTACTGGAATTCAAGGTTACAAGCGGAGCATCGTCGGTTGGTCCAATTATTTAAAAAAGGGGAATACGTTTGCAAGTATCTCAAAAAGGCCAATATGCGTGTTGATAATGCTAACATAAAGTCAATAGGTGATGTGATGGCAGGCGTTGGACCCTTTTCTATTCCTGCAGCTAAGAAAGGTGCCCTTGTATATAGCAACGATTTAAATCCTGAATCATACAAATGGCTTTGTGAAAACGTTAGATTAAATAAGGTAAGAAAAATTCCTCCTTTTGTATATCTCCCTTTAACTGAAAATATGATAAGATCACGAATAAAGATGCGATCAAAATGTACAATATGGATGGACGTGCATTTATTAAGCAAGCTATACACGATCTCTCCGTGGAATCAAACGGAACACGCTTTTTTCAACATTTCGTTATGAACTTACCAGCAACCGCGATTGAATTTTTAGGTAGGACGAGTAACTTTAAATTTGTGCTTATTTTTACTAACTGTACAAAATAGATGCCTTTAAAGGAATTTACAAGGATGTTGATATTTCTTCGGATTCCCTCCCGATGATTCATTGTCATTGTTTCACAAGAAGTTCTGACCCAATTGCGGATATAAATCAGGTAAAATATAATGAACACATACTTCGATTTAACTCAAAAGCAGTTGCAGAATGATAAATAACCTCCTTTTTTAGCGCGTATGTCAAATAATGGGAGGTCCGATCGATAGCGCAAAGATGCATTGGGTCCGCACAGTTGCGCCAAAAAAGATATGTACTGCGTATCATTCCGTCTTAGTCCCGAAGTTGCCTTTTTAAAGCAATAAGTTATATAGTAAATAAAAAAGTTGTTATAGTATAGTAACAAGTATGTGGTAACTTTATGTTCCGTGCCGATCCAGAGCCAGGTTTGGGTGCTTAAAAAATACAATAAATGATTAAAAAAAAGATATAGTCTAGGTGTGGCGCAAAAAATGCAGGGAAGGAAACATCGTGGTGATTCACCCGATTTAACCCAGACTTGGCTTGTAAACACGAGACTCATCATGGATTATTATTGCCACTTACTTTTTCTTCTTTGGTTACAACTCCTTTTTCCATCTTTCTCTTTCACTTTCTTCACTTCTTCAATAAATCTTTGGTTTTCTCCCCTTCTTTGGTACATTAGTTTTAATACCCAGCTTATTTTTTCTCCTTATTATTATTTATACCCTTAAAGAAAGTAGATCTTTTTATTCTTCTTCTTCTTTTCTCTTCTTTTAAACTAAAATTACTACGGAACGATGAATACTGCAACGGTTTCCAATAGTAGTACTAGCAGCAACAAAAATAATATCATCGTTGACGGTGACAAAACAAAACGTAAAAGACTCAAGGTGGTCAGTGCATGCGGAGAGTGTAGAAGAAAAAAGACAAAATGTAATGGGGAAAAACCCTGTGCTGGTTGTTTAAAAGCACATGTGGAATGTAAATATGTTTTTACCCAAAAATCGAACGTAGCAGCAGCAGCAGCAGTAAATACAACAAATACTATGCCTGTTACTACAATTGCTTCCACTTCTTCTACCAATACTATAGCAGCTATAGTCAAGCCCTCTCCTCAACATTCGACTGGTAGTCTTATGATGGATGATATTAGATCTATTTTTCCAACAAATATTACCCCTACGGTATCAAATAGTCGACCCTCCTCTACGTCATCTATAAACTCATCTAGTACAACAACTTTAAGTTCAATAGAATCTATTGAGAGACGTTTGGGCGCAATTGAAAGTATTTTACGGACTTTACTCGGCTCCAGCAAAAACAAACATTTATTACAAGGTTTGCAACAACAACAACAACAACAACAACAACAAACGAATGATTTTATTTCCCATCATCATCAGCAGCAGAATCACCGTTCCGATATTATATCATGCGGGGATATGTATTCTTCATCTACCGCTGGTACTACAACTACTCCTCCTCCTTCCCATCCGGTGCATGCTCCTAATATCCAAAGTAGGTGTCTAACACGGGAGAAGCGAAAACGGCATGATATTGAGGAAGAAGAATTTGTTGGTGTCACAGACAACAACAAGAGATTGTTAATTCGGGATGATTTCGGTCACGGGTATCATAATAATAACAATAAGCTTCAACTTGCTCCAATCAAAATAATTAATCATCATGGCAATCCACACCATCCTTCTCCTGCAACACCGACTATTAGAAATTTGTTAAATAATGAAGATGGAAATGAACGGGCTGATAACAATAGTAATAATAGCAGTAGTAGTAGTAGATGGTATCCGACAAATAGATTTTCTTCTGTACCACTTAGTAATAATAATAGTAACAATAGCAGCAACAGCAGTAGCAATTCGGCTTTCTATAGAATGTCACCTTCACCACGTAATAATTCTGCTACAACAGCAGCTGGCACTTTATCCTAAAGTAAATATTCGTAGTAACTAATAATAATGTTGTAGTATATATATATATAATATTCAAATCCAATAAAAAATCGCACTTTTTTCATCTTTACTTCTTATGCCAACTTGTTAAATTCAAATTTTAATGAAAATCACAATGCACATAAGATAGGAGGAGGGAAGGATATAATAAAAGAGGAGAGAATAGGAAAGGGGTATATACTAAATTATAATCCAACCATACCGAACACACAAAGTGCTGCTACGTAAGGCACAAGGACCGTTTTAGCTACAAAGTAGTATAAAATACCAAATGCAATCGAAATAGGTAACGCAGGTAACGCCTTTTTATAAATAGCTAGCAAGAAAATCGTCGTAGTTAAGCCTGTCAAAACTGCAATTGTACAGCATACCGTAGTAATCCAGTCATACATGGCTACAAATTAAAATATACAATGGCTAAGTACATGTCATATCTGTATTGTTTTCATTATTTTTTTTTTTTACCTGCACGTGCAATTAATACACTATAGAACACAAAGTCACCTAACCCAAGCTTCAGCCCGCTCCTCTCTAAATCCGTTACAAAATCAACATCAGTTTCAGAACGACCATATATACAAGGAATTCCACTGACCATTTTCTTCCTCATTATCCGGATCAACTTTTTTGGTATTCTCGACTTCATCACTTGATGTTACACTTGAGCGGTGACGATCTGTGCTATTTTCCTGTTCCGTAGTATTATTGACAGTAACATGACTATCATCGGGTAACCGCATAAATCCATCATGACTTTTTCTGAAATTTTGCTGAATAAACGAAGAACCAGAATGACGAAATAATTTGTTATTATTATCATTTGGTCGAAGTAAAGGTGGTGATATCGGTGTCGTTGTGCTTGATGATGGTTCGTCTCCCAACATACTGGATGATATTTTGAAGTTATCGGGGGAAGCCATCATAAACCACACTGCATTTACTGAATAAAGTAGGGCCGGAACTTCTCTTTGTTGTGTTCTCGAACTTTCAATCAACATGCGCAGAGGTCCGAATGGACACAAAACTGCCACCAAATCTAATTATGCTGCATTAATTTTTTTTTTGCCTGTGTTATGTGTGATTCTAATTTACCCCAAATAGCAAGTAGTCCCAGTAAAATCCATGTGGTCCATTGTTCTAAGCCCGTTAAAGAAAATGCCATCAAAGAACTCATCAGCGTTAAAAAACATTGTTGTAACCATAGCGGTCCTTTCCAAAATATCGAAACCAATCCAACAATCGCAAAATTCCACAATGCAAATACCAGTGTTATGTAATCCAACGGTATGGAAAATACTTGAATTAAATTTCTACAGAGAAGGACATTTAGTATGTAATTGATTCGCTTAACCACAGTGAAGTGTACTTACAGTAATAGCAAATAAGTCATAAATCCCAATAGTAATAGTACAACCACCATGAAGAATCCAATAAGGACCTTAATCCATCCTTTTTTAAATAAAAATACAATAACGATAGTTACACCGATAATTTGACCAATAATAATAGCAGCATTTGTAAATGAAGTAGCAATCGAGGTTCCACCTGATGTGACATTACTATTATTAGAAGCTGGCGAGGCAGGAATATTAACATAGGCTGGCCGTGTAGGTGTATAGTCACTCTGTCCTCCAAATGACACCTTGACCCAAAATATACTAAGAATAATACACAGCACCACTGGTTTGATAATTCGATATATTTGATTCATGTAAAATTTAAGCTCGTCTGCTTTTTCCTCTTGATCTAAAGTCTTCTCATCCTCATCTTCTACATCATCAGCGTTGTTGGCAGCTCTGTTGTTATTATTGCTGTTGCTCGACAGATCGTTCAACTGGATATCATTTTGAGCTAATCGAGATGAGAAAAGGTTTCAACACTTACTGAAAATTAGCATTCAACTTACTTGTGGCTTCTATGCCAAGAGAAGACTGTACTGCTTGTCTATGCAGCCGTCTACTTTTTTTGGCCGCTTTGCAGGTTCTATAGTGTTCCTCTTTCCAATTCGTTTTTTGACATTCGACTGAACAATACCTCGGTCCCTCATAGTTACAAGAGGAACACATAAAAGTCGCTGGGTTCTGACATTGACTGCAGAGATTGGGTGATGATGAAGACGGTTGACTTTCTGATGAATCTTCAACGGTCGGTAGCGTCGTCGTCATGGTTATTGTAAAAAGAAATTATTAATTAAAATATGTATAGTAATATATTAAAGTATGTTAAACAGGTGTATTGTGCGCTTTGGGCGTGCGTGCGTATATAAAGGGGCTGTGAACCGAATCTGGGTATTATTTAACTTCGGGTATTATTATGGCAGTTGTTTGATATTGAGGAACATTTACAGTGTCAGGGCAGAGAAGAAAAGAAAAGAAACGGGTCTACTTTTTCATTTCAAAATGCGTGAAAAAGAAGAGGAATAAAGAAAACAAAAAAGGAAATGGAAAATGGATTGAATTAAAACTGACTCTTGTGACGTGCCTGAGGTACACATGCCACAACTCTGGTTTAATTGCTGGGTGTTTTGTGCGACATTGGGTAGATTTTTGACAAGCTATTTCTATCAAGGCATTGTCAGTTTAAATCATAAGGCATTGTCAGTTTAAATCAACGAGTCATTAGAAATTATCACTTAATAAAGCTCAAGGTCAAATAGTAGTCTTTGTTGTATGTATTCAAAATTCTAATGGAGTATATTTATTAAATAGTTAAAAGTATGTAGATTTTGGGTGATATATATTACAAAGTGTCAATAAAAAATGAGAAATATAAAATGCAATTATTCGTCTCTCTTGATGGCGAAGAACTTTCTCTTGATGAGTTTGTAGAATTCAGCCAAGATGATATAGATGACAACTGAAACGGCAACCATGGCCCATTCCCAAGTAATGCCCAAGTGCTTGAAGACTGTAGTGTTGATAACAGGAACGTAAAGGACGATAAACATGATACCAAAACCAAACAACCAAGAAATATACATATAGTAGTTTTGCTTATGAGTGATGAATTTCCAAGTCCAGGTAGGGTTGACAAGATCACGACAAGTGTGGGCATGAAGTAAGAGCAATACAGTCATTGTAACGAACAAAGCACCACGAGCACGGTAAACTTGAACACAGCTTTCATTGAAGTTCTTGTTACAGTCATAACCAAGACTTCCATCACCGAAGACGTAAATAACGAAAGCATAATTTGCCAAACAGATAAGACCCATCATGACACCATAGTAAAGAAGATCGATAATGTTACGGTTACAGAAAAGACTTTCCTTGCTGGTTCTGGGAGGAACGTTCATTTGTTGAGGGTGAACATGTTCAAGACCAAGAGCCATAGCGGGAGGAGCAGAAGTAATCAAGTTATTGAACAAAATTTGGATGGGAGAAAGAGGGAAGACAATTTCAGATCCAGACTTGAAGGCCAAACACAAAAGTAAAGGAGTCAATTCAGCAACGTTTACGGAAACCATGTGAACAGTGAACTTGGAGATATTGGCAAATACACGACGACCTTCTTGAATAGCAGCAACAATAGTAGCAAAGTTATCGTCGACCAAAATAATATCAGAGGCTTGCTTAGCAACATCAGAACCACCTTGACCCATAGCAATACCAATATCAGCTTCCTTGAGAGAGGGACTGTCGTTGACACCATCACCAGTCATAGCAGAAATCTTGTTACGACGATGAAGAGCTTCAATCATCTTGACCTTGGTATCAGGACTACAACGGGCAATAACGAGAGGCAAACTAGGCAAAGCATCAATAGCATCTTCAGACAACTTGTCAAAGGCTTGAGCAGACATAACGATATCACTGACATCACCTTCAGCAGGAATAATACTAACTTCACGAGCAATAGCAGTGGCAGTGGCAATATGATCACCAGTCAACATATGAACAGAGATACCAGCACGGTGACACTTTTCGACAGCACCCTTAGATTCAGCACGGGGAGGGTCATAAATACCAACAAGACCCAAGAAAGTCATTTCACGTTCAATTTCTTCACGAGTAAAAGAAGAAAAGTTAATTTCTTGTTCCTTGCTAGTCTTGTGAACACGCTTAGCAGCCAAAGAGAGAACACGAAGACCACCCTTAGCAAGGGTTTCGACGTTAGGAAGGACGAGATCGTGCAATTCTTGTTGAGAAATAGATTGTTCACCATCAGCCATTTGAATAGATGTACAGCATTCGAGGACACGCTCAGTAGCACCCTTCAAGAAAGCAACCATATCATTGTTTTCATGGGTAGATTTACAGATAACACTCATACGCTTGATAGAAGAATCAAAAGGATATTCAGAGATCAATTCCCAGCCACCATCAGAGCCTTCAGTACTGGTCAAGGCAGGCTTACCCATGTTCAACTTGTGAGCAAAGACTTGGAGTGCAATTTCAGTAGGATCACCCATACCGTACCATTCCTCAGTTTCGTGGTTTTGGCGGACTTCAGACATGTTACAAAGAGCAGCACTGCGAACTAATTCACGTAAACCCTTGTTCATAGTTTCCTTTGTAATGATAGTGGTCTTCTCACTTCCGTCAGTGGATTCTTGTTCGACTTGACCTTCGATGTTGAAACCAAGACCGGATACCTTGAAGAAACCAGCTTCAGGGCGCCAGAAACGGGTCAAAACCATCTTGGATTGAGTCAAAGTACCAGTCTTATCAGAACAAATGTTGGAACAAGCACCGAGATTTTCCAAAGCGACTAAACGACGAACGAGAGCATTGGTCTTGGCCATAGCATTAACACCAAAAGCTTGGGTTAAAGTGACAACAGCAATAAGACCTTCGGGAATGACGGCAATAGCAGTAGAGATACCATAAAGAACAACTTGATCGTCAATTTGGAACTTGACAACGGCAAATACGATAAGCAAAGCGATAATAGCAACAACCAAGAGAACCAAAGCCATGCGATCGAGAGACTTTTGAAGAGGAGTACGAGCATTATCTCCACTGTCCAACAAACGCTTAGCGATTTTACCGATTTCAGTTTGCATACCAGTAGCAGTGACGATAGCCTTACCACGACCCTTACTCAAGGTGGTGCTAGAGTAGGTCATGTTGACACGATCACCCAAGGGAACATCAGCAGTATCGAGAGTGTCATTACTATATTAAAAAATTTATCAAGTTCGTTAGAAACCAGCTGCTTTTTAAAAATACAAGGTTTCAGGACTTACATTTTATTTACAGGAAGCGACTCACCAGTGAGCAAAGCTTCGTCGATATCCATGTTGAAAGATCTATAGAAAAATGATTGGTTAATATTTTTTTTTCCTTCTGCGTTTTTGAAACCAACGTGTTACTTACTCGATGATACGACAATCAGCACCAACAACATCACCATTCTTAAGAATAATAATATCACCAGGGATAAGATCGCGGGTAGCAACAGTCTTTTGCTTGCCATCACGGATGACTTGAGCAGTAGGAGAGGCCATTTGACGGAGAGATTCCATAGTCTTTTCAGCCTTGTATTCTTGCATGAAACCAATAGCAGCGTTCAATAACATGATAAAAGCAATAACACCAGCTTCTACCCAATCCTTGAAGGCAAAAGAAACAGCCATAGCAATAACCAAGATAAGCACCATAACGTTAAAGAATTGCTTCAACATCAACTTGAAGGGATTGACACCGCCATCACCTTCCATTTCGTTGTAACCATATTCTTCTCTTCTAGCTTCAACTTCGGCTTCAGTTAAACCATCTTCCAAATTGGTTTTCATAAGTTGGGCAACGGTATCGATCTTCATGGTATGATAAGGGGGACCTTCAACTACAGGTCCGGAATCGGTAGACTTCTTTCTGATCAAATTTCTTTTTCTCATCAATACAGATTTCAATAAAGACTTTCTATCTGTCTTGGAAGTATCGACGGAAGAGGCGCGGGTGGTAGAGCGCTCTGTTTGTTTGATGTTCATATTCTTTTCATTTGCATCATTGTCAAACTTGATACCAGTATTATCTGCCATAGTTTAAAAATAAATAACTGTATACAAAGAAAAAAAAATAGATTAACTTTTAATTTCAGTATCCCTTTTATATCTTTAAACTGTAAAACACAAATGGAAGGTCGAGAAATCATGACCGAAACTTTTACTTTAATGCTCCACAGTGGAATTCAACACTGGGGAAAATCTAGTTATTTTATTGGTTAATGTTAAGATTGGTTGGAAGCTTTCGTCTTGACCACCGCAAACGTGGTTTCTATGATATCCCTATTTGACGTTTCTGATTTACTCTCATTCTAATGCTATCTATATTCAATATATGATCCTTGTTTATTCATTCACTTAAAATGAAAATAAGCTTATTTACAACCAAATGACGTACCAGCAATGTGAATAACGTCTTTAGATCGTAAAATACTCGCTACAAAACGAAGCCAATGCTTTTTAGTTACTGCTTAAAGTTGTATTAAAAAAAAAAAAACTGGGTCTGTGTTTTAACTTTTGTAGAAATGTCAGAAAAATAGAAAGTCATAAACCAGAAAGAAAATGAGCTAAATGTGCGATTCGCTGAAACAAGTCGGATTTGAACCATATTTGGTGATTTTCGTCGCTAAAGCCTGTTATCTGGCTACCACATGTTTAAAGATTTCCTAATTTTCAAATATGGTATTACAAACAAAATATTTTGTAAGCTCAAAATAGTAGCTTGATGTTTAGATCACACAATCGCGTTCAAATCTCTTTTCTGTACTCTGTAATGTAACGGTTGACACATTTAATGACATGTATGAAGCTAATTGTATAGTAAATCACTTGTTAATAGAGTTTAATCAATTATTGGTTTTGATGAAGATTATGCTTTAAAGAAGATTTTATTTATATCCTTCTGAAGTTTCCATAGTACGATGTATGTACCTACAAAAGTATAAAAATCAAAAGCTTTCTGTAGTACAAAGATCTCTCACTTTTCGAATCAAGATTATAGCTCAGCAACAATGAGCTGGATCCATATTTATAATAGGAAAACGGATAAATCTACTACTGGCTAAAATGGCGCATAATCTTATGTAACTTAATTTATGACGGAGCTTCTATCTTTCTCTCACGCCTAAATCTATTGTTGATTTTCATAATTTTAGAGTGTTATATAAATAAAACTGTTTAATGCATATAAAACAGAGAACGGAAAATTTCGTCATTCTGTTAATCGGCACGTTTTGTAGTCTTTTTTTCATATCTTCTGAAGTTTGCAGCCTAAGTATCAGTACCAACATCAAAGGAATGATTGTCGCGTATCTTTAATTGATAAGCTATTGCGATTTTCCATAACGGTGGAGTTTTATGAAAATCATCCTCAGCTTATGCAATCAACGGATCCTTGTTGATGCAAAGTTACGGACATCAATCGATATTATCAATACACATTATCATCTTTCAGAAGAGTACTGACAAATACTACTCAATCAATTCAATACACGTCGATGGAGTGACCAGCTTATTCGCGAGAATTGTCGTGATGAAATAGATCATTTCAAAGTTTGTGAAGCAACAATGAGACCAAATCCCAAAAAAATGAGCACAGTCGTGTAATACGTCATTTCTAAACGAATGATATACAACTTGGATTCATTGTCCCATATAGAGAATTATTGACCACATTAAAAAACATAAATATATCCTCAAAACATTTTTTGCAGTTTTCTTTTATTTTTTTAAAAAATAGGATGCTCTTCCTTCAAAACCACTCTATTGTTCCTTGATGATCTCTACATGATTATTGATGTAATGCAATTATTTGATGTATGTACTTTATCAGTTTGAGTTATATTAAAAATATATTAGGTAAATACTGTCTTCAAAAACCTTCCCTTCAACAGGTGTATAACTGTTGATTTTGTCAACTTCCTTGGTGATTGTGGACTCCCAGTGATGAAGAACACATAAGGGAAAATTGGATATCAAGTGAGAACTTTTGTGGGCAACTTATCACCTTTGGGATGAAATTCTTTGGAGGATCTAAAGCGTATAGTGCTTACATACAATCAGCGTGTATATATATATATATATATCTTGTATCAAAAAACATTTATGACAATAATGACTATCTTTCGGCAGAAGAAAAACCTAGTTTAATAGGTGTGAAAGGTGATATGAAAAAGTCAAAGCGTTACAGCACGCTATGTTGAGGAAAGGAACTGGCCATTTTGGAAGTGTAGAGATAATGAAACGACCTGAAGCTATTACGTGTCAATGGCAAGGATTGAGACTCACAATAGACGGCATTACGCATTAATCCTTCTCAAGTTTTGAAAGTTACTCATCTGGTTCAGGTTTAAAACCACTGAAGCTCGCATTGTATGTGTTTCTTATTCAGCATCAACAACTCGGCAACTGCTAGTCTTTGCATCAACAGTCTGTACTTTCTCCTGGTAGTCCAAGCCTGCAGCACTGTCCGACCAAAAGCTCCCTTCTTCGCCTGAGGAAAATACATTTTATAAACTTCTTTAGCGTATTTGGACTACAGAATTACATTGTGCTTGGTATGGTTCAAGTGTATCAATTACCTCAAAGATTAGTGGTCGTTAATACAGCATTGAAACTTTGTCCGACGGAATTTACAGAGAAGCAAAACCAAGCAGTGTTCCGGGTTGTATAATTCACCCTTCAAGAGGTTGGGCTTCACAGTTTTTTATTTTATGCCAGGCAGGTCTAGGCAACTGCAGTGTCGATGTGCCTTTAGATCCATTTGTTGCTGTTGGGTTATTTCTGCCAAGTCCGTTCACTTGCCTGTGGTTTCGCTAGATAGTAGATAGGGATAGCGGGAATCTCGTTTTGACAAGCTCGCTCAATTGTAAGCGCTCCATGCAATGACGATCCTACCATGAACTTACTTTATAGCTTAGCCAACGAACACTATGAAAGCATTTCTGGTAACCAATTGCACTTAGTCGAAGTCGTTGGCGAAATATGCGATCATCAAAGTACTGAATATGAGAGACTCTTAGAATTGATAGACAATGGAGCACCAGCTTCGCTATTGATTCAAACCATTAAGGGCGCTCAGTCAAGAATTAATACTTTGAAAAGAAAGTATACAGAAATTGATGAGGCTGAAGCCGATACTTTAGAAGCAACAACAACAGCTTCAGCAGGAGCAGAACTCTCACCCCAACAATTACAATCTCCTGACTCCTTATCCTATGAACAAGGTATGCAGTTCGTGGAGCGATTTAAGCAAGCAAGGATAGCAAGAGGTCTGACGAAAATGGATTGGTTGACATGTCTTTCGGAAGGCCAGAAAAAGAATTTGCTCCTGAACTACAAAAACCGTTCCTCTCTTCGTGATCAGTTCGCCAAGTTTATAAGAGCTAGCCAATGGAAATGTTTAGAAAGTGAAACCTATGAGAACTATGTTGCTTACGATGTATCATAAAATTGTTGAATACCCTATTTCAATGATTAATTAAAATTATCTCAAGTTATTACAAAAGACGAGGTGACCCAAACGACAGAGAATGAAGAGGACAAGGTACGGTATAAGGGATCGCAAAATCTCCCATGTGAATTACACTCTAACTTTACAATGTCAACATAGAATATAAAGCGAAAGACCGACGACGAGGATTTATTTTACGAAGTCAATTCCGAGCAAGACATCTGGGACCTCTGGAATACATTTTTTCAAGAATGCAAAGCAGATAACACCATGCACGAATTCAGGTATTTTTATATTAGATTTCAATAAGTACTTATGTTTATACTCATTATAATTTGAATACGTATACGACAATCAGCTTGGAGAAAGTTTGCATTATACAGCATGGGTACAAAGTAAAAATGCGAAATTGTTTAATTTCGGAGCTCTATGACCACCTTACGGTGAGAGAGCCAGTTCTCCATAACGCTTTCGTCCCATACGAAAGAGAGTTCCGTCACACCTTCTTGTCGAACAACGAGGAAGTATTCTTGTTCAATTTGAAACAGTTCCGACAAAACCATCGTGGTGATACCAACGCCCTTTTTCTCGCAAAGATAATGAAAATTGTATTACTTAATGTAATTAATCCTACAAAGTAAACCTGGATCCGCAAAAGCGAGTCGAACTATTCTGGTTATCTGCTATGGGAACTTTTTAAAGCGGTGTCATCTCTCTTCAATGACGACAATCTCTGCTTTCATATTGGGGAGTACAAAGTACAAGCAATAAAGTCCTGTTGCTGCCTTAAGCTTGACAAAAAATATTGAAAAGGGTAGTATCCTCAAAATTAAGGGTGAATATATCACTGGATACTCTGAGTTGCAGGTTTCAACTTTATAATGAATAGAGTATCGAATTACCACATATGTATGAATCAGAACTGCTTTTCATGTATTTTTATTCATAGACGAGCTAATTGATCCATTGAAATCACATAGCTCTCATCGTACTCTTTGACGTCCGGCGTACAAACTCTTACCTTTCCTTAAGAATGTCATGGTGGTTTCGCCATCCAATATGAATTAATCAATCAATAAAAATAATACCATTTACTTTAGTACTGCTACGTACTACTTTATTTAGTAAATTGATAAAAGACGCCATCAGGTGGTCTGCAGGTTGCTCTTAACAAAATTAAGCTTTGCTGATCTCTACAGTAGCAGAACCATTGACACCGGTGATAATGACTTGATGGTCCTTGACTTGATGACTTGCCTTGCCAGACACTTTGACTTTGATACCAGAGGGATACATGGTCTTTGAGGTAAAGATGTTGACATCGCCAGTACCTGCCAATTGAACGGTATACTTTTTCTTGCCATGATCGAAATTATCGCTCTTCTGAACTAAACTTTCGCTGTAGTTTTGAGCATAAGGAGGAAAGCCAAAGTCCTTGACGTATTTGGCAATTTTAGCTGTGTGCGTGGGGTTTTCGAGACTTACGGTTTTCTGGAAAGCAGCAGGAATAGATCCAGATAAATTGAATTGAGTTACGTAGGTGATGCTGATACCTTCACTTGTCTTGAGGAATCTCCAAGCGGCTTGAAAGATATGTGCACGGACGTAGGTGGAGGTGACAGGAACACTGTCGTCCTCAACAGAGTAGACCACGGTGTAAGTTTCATCGTCAGAGACAAAATCCTTGATGGCTGCAGTGACCATGTCACGGTTGGTCACGGGCCAAGGGGTCTTGATTCTGCTCCAGAACAAGGCTTCACTCTCGTTATACCAAGCTTTCATTTCAGCCACGTCGTTTTTGCTGTCCCCTGTTGTTGTGGTGTTATTATACGTCTCTTACACATAGTTGCGATGTATGTACTTACACACTGTCTTGGTACCAAAGGTGTTGGGAATATTAGCCACTTGCTTAGCAGTGTACTGAGTGCCTTTTAAAAGATAATCACCACGGATCAAATCGAACCCAGTAGAATCAGTCATGGTGTGGGTCTTGACACCATCTTTATCAGACACAAACTTCCATCCATCCAAACTAGTGATAATCTCCTTGAAAGTATTCAACTTTTGAACACCGGTTGCATGATGGGGGTTTTGAATAGTCATCTTGTTTATTGTATGTGGGTTTAATAATGTCAAGTTTACAGTAAAAAGTAGCTCATATTTATACTCTTTAGAGAAAAAGAAGCAATGAGGTCTTTGTCCCCCCTCCCTCCCTATTCGTTTTTGGAAGAGAGAAATAAGAGGTCACCATTATGTACGCCATTGCGGCGGCTGTTTATTATCCCTTAGAGCGCATTGAAATGAGATTTCGGCAATAGGCATACATAGAAATCAAAATTACGTACACCGTAGCCATCTTAGGAAGGGGAATCCGTGTAGTCATGACGAATCCATGGATACACAAAAAAATAATTTGATATGTCCGATTGACATGCTGGTCACAAAACGCACCTACATGTATTTTAATGCAAGTAAAATAACGTGGGCATATGTAGACGTACGTATATGGACGTCTTTAAGCTTCTAAATGTATTCTCAAATCCCTGAAATCGATGGCAATTCATGCGGCAGTTTTCAAAAGTTTTATTCTTAGTGCGCTATATTTACATTACTTTCCCCATCGTGGTGTTAAACCTACGTATTACCTAATTGATCATGCCCTCCAACGCGCCACCATACGTAATACATAATCTTTTTTTAACTAGATATGATATGCACGGTATTTGATTTTTGTTTACTTGTAAATATTTATACATACTCAATGGTCCGTGATGATTCACCATTTGCATAATACATAATTAATATAATATAAATGAATCTTTATGCATGTTATGTGTTTGTATACAATGGAGTGAAGAGAGAAGGAGTAAGTGAGTGTGAAGAGAGGAGGGGTATTTACAATGGTAAATTTACAAAAGGGGAAAAATAATAATTATTCCTGTTGTTGTTGTCTTTCTTTTGATAATAATTGCTGCTGTTGCTGTTTCCAATTCCCAACCCGTTCACGAATTCTTCTTTTTAGATTGAATTGTCTATACAACATGATACGCATATCATCTTTTCTATCTGTTAAACGTACTAGACTACTTTCCAAGAATCGACGTAATTCAATTAATTCCGTGTCTGATTTTCCTCCAACATAGGCTTCAATGGGTATCAGGTTACTTAAATTCAGGGATGCCGCGTGAGGGGTATTATCAACAAGGAATGTTTTACTCAAATCACGACCCAGCGCACACAAGTCTTTAATATAAAGGACTTCTCTTGTTGAACCCGATCGCATTCTTATACATGAATTTCGAGTCAACATATGTCTATAGTAATATACAAGTTGAGTTTCTATATGTGTAGAAAAGAAGAAGAACTGAAATGACTTACGTAATTAATTTATTTTCGGGATCCAAACAGCCACGAGCCATTCTTGCATAATCCTCTCGTCCTGCAGTCCACACTACAACTTCAAATGAACTCGCAGCCCACTCTAGAAATTCAATGACTCCAGGACGAAGTCTGCCTGCTAACAAGCAACTGCTGCCATCTTTGGCATATATCACATAGTCTACTTCTTGTTCCGTATTGTCCGTTGTATCACGGTAAGTATGTAAAAGTGTTTCGTCCAAGTCTAGAACTGGTTATAAGGATGAGTGAAAAAAAAAAAGTATACAAGCAAGAAAGAAACAAGTATATCTTACCAAGAGTGGGCCTACTATCTTCTTTCTTGGGAGGTAAATGAGGTTTCATGCCCTTTAAACGAGCATGCATGGAAGGCCAACGAGCCATTAAAGCATCTAATGTCGAACATTCAAAGCTGATTATAACGGGTTAGTTTTTGTTGAGCAAATTAATAAAATTCTTATTATCTTACTCGTCTAGTTGCTCTAGTAAGGAATCTACTTTAAATGTGGTTTCGTTCCAGTCATCGTCAAACGAGTCTCTGGAACGAGAAATGGTTAATAAAGGGGGATCTTTAACAAGAACTGCTTCGTTGTGTTCTGCAGAAGGATCAGTCGACGCAGTAACGGGTCTTTTTCTTTGTTGACTCTTTTCTTCTGCGTTTGTCGTTGTTGGTTTCAAGTTGGCTTGTTGATATCGAGTAAGAACCATATGTGTGTGTCTTGAAGGAGGGGAGAATAAAATATTTTTATGCTGCGAATAACAAGTTATGCTTTTTCGAGGTTTGGTTAATTGACACTATTTGTGAAGAAAGGTCGCTATTTAATACCAAAAGTGGTATAAACTTGTAGAAAAGGGAAAAGGGGCAGCGTTTAAAAAGAATAATGAAAAGGAAAAAGAAAATCACACCTAATAACTAAAATGACGTCGTCTTTTCAGTCCGTCGATTTGGAGCCAAAAAAGCAATTTCCTTTTTTGTGCATTAACACTCTATTTTTTTTTCTTTTGCGCCTCTCTCTCTCTCTCTCAATTTTATATTCCCTTCAACATTAAATAGTCAACTTTACACACATTTGCATAAAACATGGGTTGTTGTGGAAGTAAAGAAGAACGTGATGAAGTAAAGTATTGACAGTTTTACTCGAGATAATGTTCTCAAAGAGTTGAATTACCCGGGAATTTTCCAACTTGTTTCAACTTTTGTAGGATGATGTAAATGCACCATTGTTGAACGATGAAGTGGATGGTGACAAGTAGGTATTTCACACCAAGTATCTTGTATACAAGCGACTTATTCTTTTTTTTCTTATTAGTCGCATGAACTATCAAACTTATGAAACTATCGATGTGCAAAAGGAACAAGAGTTTTGGAATAATATTATTGACCGAACAACACAGTAAAGATCTCTTTTCTAGCTTATATTATTACAATACTAACTTTTTCTCGGTCTTATTTCTTTCATATAGAAATTTGATTGATATTTCTAGTTCACAAGCAGATCCTTTACAAGACACAGATGTGGAAGAAAGAGAAACCAAGTATCGTCACTTACTGGAACAAGTGTCAGATAAAGCGGTCAAATCCGACAACAACTACACTTTAGATACCAGCAATAACATGAATGTAGTCGATATTTTAAGCAATGCAAAGCCAAATGGTGGAATGACGGACGGTGAAGTGGACTGGTTATATCAAACCATGGATGAAATCCAAGACGCACTTCAACATATTGACATTGAACCTGTGGGAGAAATGGTTGTTCATTTAACCATGACAGAAAATAGTTCCATCAAAGCTTATTAATTTCATTTTTCATTTCAACATATCTTTCATAAAATAACCATTTATTATAACTTTAAAGAATCAACACGAATGCGTTCTTGGGGCTGTGTGGTAGGGTACAATATCACGCGAGCATAAGTGCCACCCGCTTGATGCTTGCACAAATATCCGGGGTTAATGCACACTGTATTTTCCACTCCTTTCACGAAATGCTTGAATTGTGATGGTAAAATAAGAATATCAGGCGTGGCTCCCACATGGAGATTCACAATTGATCCTGCATCAATATTATCACCCAAAGCATGAGGCACCAAAGGATAGTAACTATTCAAGATTCAAATAAGTAAAGGGTATTCTCCCATATAATTACTCTCTTTAAACCTACGTGTGTTGCTGTAAAATGTGCTGGGTGAGTCTGGAGAAGCGATCTGCTTGAGCTGGATTCTTGCAGATTTCTTCTTTTCCCACTCTAAACAGGGTGTCAATATTAGCCGCAGATATGCTATGGCCATTGAGAAGAATCGAAGTAGGATTGCTTAATAAATGAATGCGATTGTGTTTGATATTAAGATGCGTCATGGGAGGTTGAGGAAATAAGGGAAAGTATTGAATCATGTCATTGGCGTGAGGCATCATCAGCACATGAGTTTTGAGACACGTTTCTTCTAATAATTGTTCTAAACGAGTAATGACTTGATCTTTAAAGATTTGTTCTGGAAGTGTATCGATACTGGCACTGCTGATTTTTGGGTGATGCATGGACAAGAAGGGGCCCATCAATAAAATCACATCGGGTTTCTGTTCACTGCACTTTAGTAATAATTCCTCCAAAGGTCTAAAAGATAAATCATCGTCCAAAGTAAAAGGACCCGCTGCCACAATCATATCCAATGTCTTATTTTCCTTGATTTCGTAACTTGTCTTTGGAGGTGCAGAAGGCAACAAGATCTCATCGACAATAAATCGGTTGCCGTTGTGATTCGTGCCTTTGACACCAATGATTTGACCGGGGAAAAAAGTGTAAGATTCTACATGACTGACGTCCAAGGGCACAGTTCTTCCCATACCCAATCCTCGGGATGTTTGCAGTAAAAGCGACTTTTCGTTTAATTTCCCCTCTGAACTTGTATCTGAACGAATCAAACCATAAGCGTAAATGGCTTCCTGGCCGGGTTTGGCAGGGTTACCAAATGCTTCGATGCCATATTCGTTTTCCAATAGACTGCCGATAAAATCAATGCGTTCGTCTAATCCATCTGCCTTTTCCTTCAACTTTTCGTACATGAATCGATAGGGTTTAATAGAAGGTTGAATATGAGAAAAGGTAAATTCAGAGTCGACAACACCGTCATCCATATCCATATCCTCTCCTGTTGCTGTTGCTGTTGCTGTTGTTGATGAGGGATCAGGTAAATGACCATTGTATTGTCCTTCTATGACATGCGCAGACTTTCTATTGATGAATTGGCTAGAGACAGACGACATTTGTGTATCGAGTAATGAAGAGTTGGACTGAGTAGTTGCAAGAGGTACTGCTTGTCGTACTTGTCTCGCTGTGGTGGTTGTCTTGGGTACATTGGCAGTGGCTAATCCACCACCTCCATTACTACCAAGTAAATTGTTCATGCTGTATAATATAGAATGTCAGTATACATGAGTGACGTATTCATACTTCTCCACTACATACAAGTTCTCTACAGCGTCTCCTTGACTGTCGTTGTCCAAGTCAAGGCCATACTCGGAAAAGTTGATACCGCTGGGTCCACCAGAGCGCTTTGTTGCTATTTTCCCCTTGACAGTGCGTCTTGTCTTGAGTCCTCTTTCAAACTCACGTTGAAGCGTATTCTTCATAATGCGGACATAGGGCACGGTAGGCTTCAAGTCACATTGAGAACTCAAGGCAAAAGCTTCCCATTTCATTCGAAGTTGATCAGGTGTCAAGCGATACACGTTACATAAGGATTCTACTGTATTTCATGTTAGTTAAGGGGATATATACACGCTCAACAAGATATCCATTTTATTTACATTCTCTGATAACTTCAGACTCGGCTCTGTCCAAGTGGAAGGCCTTGCTTATTTCTGTTTGAAGACTCATGTTTGTTACCACACAAAAGAAAGAAAAAACGCGAGTATTTGGAAAACGCGATGGGAGATTTTTTCGCTTTTTTTTTTCCAACGCGACTTCGAGTAGCGAATGAGCAAATCGAGTCGGTGGCTCAAAATGGATGGCCGTGACTCCTTTTACCTTCCGTCCTGCAAAGAAATCACAGCACAAAAAGTGTCAAAATCTTTTTTTTTTTGCAACTTACTGCTTTACATAACCATATGTCTACTTGTAACGAATCTCAATACGAGCCTTCTGAATACGATCCCCAAGGTAAACATATGAAAGAACCAACGTCATAACCTACAGCAAAACTAAGCTTTTTTTTTCTTTTTTACTTGTTAGATCAAGCTTGGGACGACTGGTCGAATGACGAAGAAGAACAAGAAGAGTCTCAGTGCTTGTTCTGTCCTCAAGTATTTCCCAAGACCACCGAGACCTTTCAACACATCAAATCCACTCACAACTTTGACTTTCAACAAGTACGTACACACTTCCAACGCGACTTCGAGTAGCGAATGAGCAAATCGAGTCGGTGGCTCAAAATGGATGGCCGTGACTCCTTTTACCTTCCGTCCTGCAAAGAAATCACAGCACAAAAAGTGTCAAAATCTTTTTTTTTTTGCAACTTACTGCTTTACATAACCATATGTCTACTTGTAACGAATCTCAATACGAGCCTTCTGAATACGATCCCCAAGGTAAACATATGAAAGAACCAACGTCATAACCTACAGCAAAACTAAGCTTTTTTTTTCTTTTTTACTTGTTAGATCAAGCTTGGGACGACTGGTCGAATGACGAAGAAGAACAAGAAGAGTCTCAGTGCTTGTTCTGTCCTCAAGTATTTCCCAAGACCACCGAGACCTTTCAACACATCAAATCCACTCACAACTTTGACTTTCAACAAGTGAGAAAGTCTCTTCACCTCGACTTTTACAAGTGTATTCGTATGATCAATTATATCCGTGAACAAGTGCAGATCCACCCTGAACTCGCTACCTCAAATAACTTTCAAATCACCGGCACAGAAAAGTTTTGGGAAGACGATAAATACTTGCAACCCGTTTTGGCTGACGACGCCTTGTTGTTTGCTTTTGAAGAATTGGATGATGAAGAAGAACAAGAACAAGAAAAAGAACAACAAAAGCCTTTTGCACCTTTGCCTTCGATCGACTTGACAAAGATCCAAACCTCCACCGAGTTGGAAAATCAATTATTAAAACTTCTTGTCGCCACCCAAGAAAACACAGTGAATTTAGAAGGTCAATTTGAAGAATATAAGGCCATGGTGAAAAAGACCTTTTTCGATAGCATTGATAAGGAAGACAACGAAAAGAATGGAGCTGCATTGATCGATCAAGGCAACTACTACTTTAACGGTTATGCACACAACGACATTCACGAACAAATGCTCAAGGACAAGGCACGTACTGAAGCCTACCGCGACTTTGTGTATGAAAACAAGGACGTGTTCAAGGACAAGATTGTGTTGGATGTAGGATGTGGTACAGGTATTTTATCCATGTTTGCTGCTCGTGCGGGTGCCAAACAAGTCTTTTCCGTGGACAACTCAGCCATCATTGAAAAGGCCAAGCTCAACATCAAAGAAAACGAATTGGATCACATCATTACTTGTGTGCGCGGTAAAGTGGAAGAGATTGAATTACCCGTACCCCAAGTGGATATCATTATTTCTGAATGGATGGGTTATTTCTTATTATTTGAAGCCATGTTGGATTCCGTGCTTGTGGCTCGTGATCGTTGGTTAGCTCCCAACGGTATCATGGCTCCTAGTCAAACACGTATTGTCATGGCTGCTCTTGACGATGAGGATTTAAAGGACGATAAAGTCAACTTTTGGAACGACGTGTATGGATTTAAAATGTCGGCCATGAAGGAGCCCAGCTTAAATGAAGCCGTGGTGGAGTTCATCAAGCCCAGCAGTGTTATTTCTAACGTGGTCACCTTGAAGGATCTCCCACTCCAAACCATCACAATCAAGCAATTGGATTTTGTCAACAAGTTTGAAGTGGAAATTACACGCGATGGTACTATCAATGCATTTGGTGGTTGGTTCGATACATGGTTCACAAGGGACGGTCATTCTATCCCTCTTGACCAAGAAGCACAAAAGGTAGAGGGAGAGACTTTCTTGACCACTTCTCCCTTTGGTGAAGATACACATTGGAAGCAAACCACCTTTATTCTTGAAAAGCCTTTTGAGGTCAAGAAGGGCACCAAGATTGCCGGTGTCTTTACCTGTCATAAGGGCGTGGATAATCCAAGAGAATTAGAATGTGAAATTGAATATACCATCAACGGTGAACATAAGATTCAAAACTTTTTTGTACAAGCATAAGCATTATTACATAATAAAATCCAGTGTAACATTTAGAGTTTAAATTAAGAGTAGTAGTTTCCTTCTTCAGGCACACACACACTTTTCACACAGATACACAATAAGATAATGAGTGCTTCGTATGGTAGTTTGCCCACTCACGACCCTGAAGAGGCACAAGAAGATCAAGTCACTATGGAAGAAGAGAAACGGGGATGGAGACACAGCTTAGGTGAACGACTCGAAAGCCAAAACTTTCACATGACTGTACTTGCCCTTGTCTTGATCGATGCCACATGTGTAGCTATTCAAATCATTTACACCTTTTTTCACGAGTGTCAAGTCCCCGTCATCACCTCCACCATGGTGCATCCAAGCAAAGAAAGCTTTTTATTTATTGCCTTTGAGCTGGCCGAAGTCTTTAGTATTACCATCTGTTTCTTGTTTATGATTGAAATCATCTTGTCCTTGATTGCCTTTGGACCCAAGTATTTCTTGCCCGGTTGGCCACACTGGAAATTACACGTTTTTGATGCTGCAGGTAAACTTGGGATAATAATAATTTACTGCTGCTGTAATTTTAACTTTTGTATCTCAATTATTATTATACAGTGATTTCTACTACTTTTGTATTGGAAGTGGGCCTAAGAGGAAAAGAAAGAGAAATTGCTGGGTAATATAGGAGAGAGAGATAATAGTAGAGCTTAAAGCAGAAACTAACTCACTTTTATTATTTAAACAGTCTCCTGATTGTGTTCCGTCTTTGGAGAGTCGTCAAGGTCGTGGAAGCTGTGGTGATGAGCGTCAGCTTCGCACATCAAGAAGAACTCGATCAACTTAAAGTATCTTATGCAGAACTAGAAACCAAGTTGAAATTAGAAGAAGAAAAGAATAAGCAACTTTTAGCTGAAATGGGACAAGAGTAGTAGTAGTAGTAGTGATAATAATAATAAAAACTATATTCTATTTACAATTAAGGTGTGTGTGTGTGTGTGTATGGATGATAATTATGGATCGTTGTTACTATTGCTATTATAATTGGATAAATAAGAAGACGCTAGAATAAACATGGGCCTTCTTTTAGGCGCTGCATTGGACGACGGTGGAGAAGACACACTCTCTACCTGTGGCGATAAAGATTCATGCTGCTGTATAGATTTCGTTGCTGTTGTTGTTGTTGTTGTTGTTGTTGAAATAGACGTCGTGGAATTATTGCGCTTCTTTTCTTTCTTTATCGTTGTGGAAGGTAGTGCCTTTGTATTCGTATTCAACGGTGAAGATTTGTTGAGATCCGCGTTCAAAAATTGAGTTACGTCGTCTATGTTCTTAAAACTAATCAAACTCTTTTGCTTGGCAATATCCAAATTATTCAAAATGGCATCATTGGATGGGTTATGATGATTAGTAAAAGTTGTTGCGGTGTTATTATTACTCGCTGTACGTTGACGTGCAATACGAAGTGCGCTGTGAGCTAATCGCACATTTTTGCTGTATCGAATCTTTTTACCGTTGCTGGTACGCTTGGGTACATTTACAGGTGGAATAAATTGTAATGGCTGAGGTGATGTTGCAGTTTCAAATAGTGAATTAAATGACGTAGACCCGTTGTGATTGTTGCTGCTGTTATTACTATCAAGGAAACTCATATCAGGTAACACTGTACTTAAATCCATCATTGACGTAGGTGTATTTACGGGTGTAGATTTCGTATCATTTAAATCCAGTGCGCCAAATGGATCACTATTGAACATTTGATGAAATAAAGCCATTTCATCCATAGAAGTATCTGCTTGTTGTTGCTGTTGTTGCTGCTGTTGAGATTGCTGCTGTTGTTGTTGTTGTTGCTGTTGATCTTCTTGCATGTTTGTCTCAGGCGTAGAAGGCAATTTGATATTCAATCCAACTGTAAAATCATGGATTAAACTATTTAACCGTTTACATTCCATTTCTAAATCTTGCACTTTTTTATGTAATCGACCGCAGTATCCTTCACAGTGAATTCTCACTTGAGTCAATGTTGCCGTATAAGGACATCCTTCTGAAGCGTAAGGACAGCTATAGGATTGACATTCATTCTCATGCTTGGCTAAATCTTTGCGTAAAAAGGGTTGGCACATGGGCATATTATTTGGGCACGGAATGATTTGATATAAACAAGTTTCCATATGTTGCTGCATATTAGAACTACTCAAATTTGTTGCTGTGCATCCATTCTCAGCATTAGGACAAACACAAGGCTTGTATTCACACTATCCAAAAAAAAAAAGAAGTTAAACCTTGGGTCTATTCTCTTGCCCGTATATAAATCTTTACCTCTGCAATGTGGTTATCAGACAACAGGCCCTGCCAGAGACACCCATTGTTGGCATATGTACATTTGATTCGTAATCGTCCAATTTGTCTCTGTACAAATTTCGACAACTGAAGCGTAAGGACAGCTATAGGATTGACATTCATTCTCATGCTTGGCTAAATCTTTGCGTAAAAAAGGGTTGGCACATGGGCATATTATTTGGGCACGGAATGATTTGATATAAACAAGTTTCCATATGTTGCTGCATATTAGAACTACTCAAATTTGTTGCTGTGCATCCATTCTCAGCATTAGGACAAACACAAGGCTTGTATTCACACTATCCAAAAAAAAAAAACGAGTTAAACCTTGGGTCTATTCTCTTGCCCGTATATAAATCTTTACCTCTGCAATGTGGTTATCAGACAACAGGCCCTGCCAGAGACACCCATTGTTGGCATATGTACATTTGATTCGTAATCGTCCAATTTGTCTCTGTACAAATTTCGACAATTGAAAAGAGTTTTTGTCCAGCGTCGTATAACATAACGGACACGTTGTTTGACCTTGTTCTACATATTTGTGTATGCAATGACTACAAAACATGTGATCTAATAGTGGAAATGTAAGTGTATATTTCTAATGTATCGATCTAGGTAGCAAATAGAAAAAAGTACCTTCAGGACAATGAACTTGCATTGGGTCCTCCAAAACATCTAACAAGTAAAAAGTGGTTAACTTTTTCACTGCATAAAAAAGTAAAACAAGGCTACAAGTGTTATTACCTGAGCAAAGACCACAGAGTAATTCAGGACAAGGTTCGTCCAAAAGCAAGTCAACCTTTTTACTCATGGTCTACTTGAGAAGTTTTTATTATTTGATTATTGATAAAAAGGGAAAAGGACACAAGAAAAAATAGTTTTGAATTAATAAAAAACGCGATTCACCCGTTTTCGGAATTGGTAATTTACGCGACGTTTTTTCGCAAAGCACGAAACTGAGTCTGAACACATAGTTGCTTGGTTTGCATTTCAAAGTCCAAAACGCGAAGAGAGATCTCCTGTGTTGGGAAAGTGAGGAGGTCAACCGTGTATAATAACCCACCTCAAACAAGATGAAATTTCTTGTGTTACTTTTGTATAATGTGTAATTCTCAAGTGGGAGAGTCTACGTTATGCGCCAAAAGTAATATGTAATTATTGATTTAGGGGCTTTTTCATTTCATCCCACCTCAGTAAAATATGTAGTCATTTGGGATACATACTTGCTTTTCCAGTGGTTTATTTTGAAGGGCTCTTCCTGAATTTCATTTGCGTTGCTTTCAATAAGGATTCCGTCTAGCATACTCGCATCTTACCAAAGGTTGAAAAACTTACATGTGATACGCAGCAAATAAATATAGTGGCATACATAATTACGTGGCAGCTCGCAGTTAAACGACATATAATGCTTGAAATAAAATTACATGGGTACTTTATTCTGTACATAGATGAACAGAGGATTACCAGAAACATTTATGTAAATCTTGACTTACTAGTGTAAAGCATTTGATTGCATAGACCAATATAGTTCTTCTCTGGAGGCAAGACTATACCCCTTCATAACGTACTATAAATAATAAAGTGTTATTACTAATTTGGATGAGTCAAAACTTCCCTTTGGCATCGGAAAGGATGCAAAATCTGTGTTCCTGTTTCTTGAATCTGTATGTATTATATTGATTTCAATTGGTAAACACTGAGTATTTACTATTCAAAGTCATGCGTATCGACATCAGTGAGACATGATTGCACAGCACTGATTCTTTTTGCCCAGGTGCCTTAATACATAATAGAAATATCGTACACGCACCAAAAAAAAAAAAGTGTATAAAAATAGACTGCGATCTTTACGTACAGTGCTTGCTATGATAGACATGGCAGCCCCGCCTTTTTAGTGCGATATTGTTTTGGCAAGCACTGTATATTCACTCCCCAATTAAAATCTCTAGCAAATTTAGGGGTATCACTTAATCTCATTTGTAGTCAAGACTAATTCACCAAGTTCTCGCCCCTCAAATACTCAAGAGTACAATATCTTCACACACATAGAATCAAGGTAGTAAAAACATTTCAGAGTTAGATTAAGCATCCTGCAAACAAGCAATGCATATGTACTTTCCAAAAATTGGCCTACGTTTCGGAATTGTGTTTCAGACTTCTTGACAATATTCTCGTTGTACATACATACGTACGCTTTGACCATTCTCTTAAGCAAATGAAATATACGCTACGTACTTTGCCTTTACTTGTAGCTTTTCTACACAATAAATTGATATTTTTTTACTGCTTGATTTAGAACTGAATCGCTTTTTCCTCTTTTTGATCTGCATACCAGATTGATGAGGTAATTTCATGCAACTTACGCCATGTCCAAAGTATAAATAATCAACGACCAGTGAAATTGGAGAATAGGTGCCTTTCGTTAAGCCGAACGAGATATATTGACGCTGTACATGTCTCGAACCAAGACTGCGACTCCGTAGTTTATACGTAAATACTGCTGATGGGGATAGAAAGTAATATGATGATACAGAGGATAAAGTAGTAAAATGAATGATCGTATTATGTACTTTTATGGAAAATTTCAATATACCGCGTGTCAAGTACATACGTACGTAAAGGATGAAGCAATAATGATACACATGAAGGGCAAAACGCACTGACAATATACTAATTACTGCTATTACGTAGACCCCATGGCTGATCAACCGCCAACAGAAGATGTCAATTCAGTAGGTGCACAAGCGTAAGTGTCAATAAATAACGTGGCTGTTTCGTTGTCATCACAATATCATTTTACCAATCAAATGATAATGATGCAAAAGAGGGGGGTACATAAGTGCATCAGAACGGAATAACTCGGGTATCCATGTATAACATTAAATAAACAAGTCAACTGACTTGAGCACCTGATTCCATGCTGCTGGTTAGTTTTATTTAAATACACGCCACTGTTAAATTTTATCATTTTTTCTCCTTTTTTTATTTCCCACCCACAAGGAAAATCCCTCTTCTTTTTTAGTTTAACACACACTATATACACAACAAAGAGATCGAAGCATTATTACTACTGCTACTACTATTACTATTGCAGCATCAACAACATAAGCAAAGAACTGTTTGAAATTAAATAAGCACAACTCTTTATTATGTCTATTTGGTTTTTTACGGATCCTAAATCATCATCATATTATTCAGTAAAAAAAAAAAGAACAATTATAATTATAACACCTATTGATGGCAAAAAGCATCTTATCCTATTTATTTTCACTTATTGGTTTTGTTCCAATAAACGAATTACAATCATTACAACAACAACAACAAAAACAACAACAGTGGCAGAGAAGAAGAATCACTGGAGAAGAATCATGTCATTATTTAACAAGTTCCACTTTTGTGATTGAAGAAGAAAAAGAGCATAATGAGAAGTCATTGTCGATAGCACATAATGATATCAATGGCATGCATGATTGGCTGTTCAACTTACCCAAGATGGCCCTATGTCAAATATTGACTTCTACTATCGCTGACTATCCCCAAGTAGCTGATGGGATCTACAGTAGACATTATGAAAAGAATTTCTACAAGAGAAAGAAGAGCATGGTGAACAATACCAATGATGACCTGGAGGAATTGAAGTCGATCCAATCACAAGCACATCAAATTGCCCATTCACTGGATAATTTACGGCCAAGTGAACAATTTGGTAGAGCCTCTGAAGTAGTCAATCGCCTGTACGAGCTGCTTCACACCATTGAAGTACAGCGCCATTCATTCATCTCTTTATTTGGTCTTATCATCTTGGCCCAAGAGAGCCTGAGCTGTCCCTCCGAGGTACGCCAGCATGTCTTTGCGGATGTCAAGTTTGGAAGAGCTATTGTACTAGAAATATCCAAAGTGCTTAAAAACTTTAACCAGTACCACGCTGGTGATATCAAGTACAAGTGGTCTCTTCTCTCTAACCAGAGCACCTTGTCATGGTTCGATACTCTGCAATTCATTTGCACAAAGCTAGCAAGATACGACGTCACTTGGGAATATCGTAAAGAATACCAAGAAGTCATTCTTAACTCTGAAAAATATTATAATAAACGCATTTAATGAATTACTTTATTCTACTGCCATAAAGTGTGGTATTTTGATTTCGATGAGCTCTAGCGAATTTAAGTAAAAGTGTTTCCTTTTCCTTCTTGGTGGGTGCTAAATCATCCAGGAATGCCTCGATCTCTTCAAGTGACCACAGGGGCTTTTCTGAAAATAGTGCTGCAAATCGTTGTGGTGGCTCGGTTGACAATTGATTCACCGGGAAATAATAAATGTACTTTTCAGTAATTTGGAATTTGACAGTTTCATATTGCACAAATAACCCTTTCAGGTACGCCAAGTCGGGTTCAAAGATATCGTGACCCATCGATTTCCAGTAGGTCATGAAATCTTCGAGTTTCCATCGCTTGCCTTCGGGGTTTGTAAGTAACCATTCGCCCAGGAATCGGCATGTCTTTTCTTGACAGAACGTTAATGTGAACGACTCGTCTCCTCCGTGATTAATATCTTTGATCATGACGTTGATGGCGGCTGTGAGTACGTTGTCTGGTATATCTTCTTCCTGGCCCAATTGTCGCTGTTCATCAATAATGCAACGCTTTGCTTCTCCAAGTGACATGTGATCGAGACTGATCTGGTTTGTCGTGGAGTTGGTCATTAAACTATCGAACAATCGAAACAAGAAATCACGATCCAAAACTCGGTAATATCCTTCATGCTCAAACGCTCCTCTCACTGATAATCCCTCAAGTAACTCCTTTTCACTAGCTTGAACTACTGATAGTAAGTCGCTGAATGTATAAAATTTCTATTAAAAGAAGCTTAGCATGAGAAAATAAACGTAGTGTTAGTACTGTATTTTACCTTGGAGTCTAAAGAGCTTTCATTTTCTGGCCCTGAGTAACTGGTTTCTTTTAGTAATTCGTCTAGTCTACCCAATCGTGCTATGCAAGGCAGTAATTCAATCGTGTTGGACACATCGTCATGAACGTAACTCTTTTGATCTTGAGTTGATTTATTAACTAGAACAATGGAGTTCGATGTATTCACTTGGCGAACAACAAAAGTTTTTGAATCTGTACATAGCACTGCTTCATCCTCAGGCAAACCTTTAATCACGATGCTAATCTATAGATTAGTAACAACGTTATAGTCACGAAATAGATCTCTATTACCTGCTCCCGGATTCAAATGCCTCAATTAGAGCAGGGCTTGCAAGCTCCAAGAGACTGTAAGAATTCTTTTCAAATTTTTCTTTATATACAAGTTTCGTCTCCATATTTCTTTATTAGGTGAAAGAGGTGATTTAAAATGATCTAATCTTCAGAGCGCGTACTTGTCACGAAAACGCGACCAAAATCGTACTTTTAAAATATTTCTTTGTCAACTTGATGATCCTACAAAGTGAACGAAAGACTGCTCATGTAGGAGTTATCGTTGGATTCTGTCTGGAACAGAAAAATCCCAATGAACGTCATTTTAGTATAGTGTGTACGTCAATGGAGTTCGATGTATTCACTTGGCGAACAACAAAAGTTTTTGAATCTGTACATAGCACTGCTTCATCCTCAGGCAAACCTTTAATCACGATGCTAATCTATAGATTAGTAACAACGTTATAGTCACGAAATAGATCTCTATTACCTGCTCCCGGATTCAAATGCCTCAATTAGAGCAGGGCTTGCAAGCTCCAAGAGACTGTAAGAATTCTTTTCAAATTTTTCTTTATATACAAGTTTCGTCTCCATATTTCTTTATTAGGTGAAAGAGGTGATTTAAAATGATCTAATCTTCAGAGCGCGTACTTGTCACGAAAACGCGACCAAAATCGTACTTTTAAAATATTTCTTTGTCAACTTGATGATCCTACAAAGTGAACGAAAGACTGCTCATGTAGGAGTTATCGTTGGATTCTGTCTGGAACAGAAAAATCCCAATGAACGTCATTTTAGTATATATCACACAATCATGTAAAAGAAGGTTTGCCAATGGGGATGGGCCAAAAGTGCTATACTTGTCAACTGTAAAGATACTCCACATAAATGCTACGAGTGATAAGGAGACGATGTGTTGTATTGGCAGAGATAATTTTTATGTATGATCAACGTGTCAGATGAAATTTTTTACAAAAGAAAAAACGTTTATACAACATGCTTACCTGCATTAAAGTTAGTTTTGACACCATCATTTTTGGTTTTTGAGTGTAACGTGCGTTGACGAGGTCTTTATTCAAACTTGCATATGTAAACATATTCCTTACTCGAGGTGCAAACCTGGTATGTATACATATGCGATGGGAAAATCATTTAGTAATTACTTTCTTTTAGGCGTTGTACACCCAATGTCAATAACAAGTGCTCGCATGATGGACAGATTCGCTGATAAGTTACACAGACTTCCCATCACTGTGGATATAAAAAACTTCTCTTCCCTTTTTCTCACCTATTTGCCTATCTTTCTTCCCCACAAAATGGTTTACAAGTCTAAACTTCCGCCTATCGAGGAACCAGTTACCGGTATTATACAGCATCTCTTTTCCAACAAGTATAATACACCTGAGGATAGACCTATTTTGATAGACGCCGTCACAAATCGCTTTCTCACTTATGCACAGCTGAGAGATAGCATTTTGCGTTTTGCGGCTGGCTTGCAAGACGTGTGTGGATTCCAAAGTGATGATGTGTTGACATTATATGCACCTAATCAAGTAGGATGGCACTAAAAAGTAATGTACTTCATATCTCTAATACGTACCTCTCTGTTTTTTCACCAGTACAACTATTCTATTCCACTCTTGGGAGCTGTTGCAGCTGGTAAGGATGGTATACATACACTGTAAGAGTCAAACTGACCTCTCGTATCGTTCAATTATCAGGTGGGGCTACTACGACTGCCAATCCCAATTATAATGCAGAAGAATTGGTGTACCAATTGAAGTTGACAAAAGCAAAAGTAGTCATTTGTCATGAAGAAAATCTCGAAACGGCATTAGTGGCTAGTGAGCAATCGGGTATTGAAAAAAGAAATATATTCGTGTTTGGGGATAAAGCTATACGGGGAATCCAGCCATTTTCCACGGCACTTGTGCGTACACGTAAAACTACGCTGGAGGAGCTTTCACCCGAGCAATACAAGAATAAGACTGCCTATCTTTGCTTTTCATCTGGAACAACGGGAAAGAGTAAAGGTGTGATGACCACGTAAGTTACCTTTGATATATGGACAAATATACTTTACTAAATCTATGTCCGTATTTACAGTCATGCTAATATGACAGCTAATATCAATCAATATACCACATTTGAAGACGCCTATATCAATGGAAGTGTGGACCGTTTGCTCGGTGTACTGCCCCTGTTTCACATATTTGGCCTGAGTGTACTCCTCCACTGCTCTCTTTATTGGGGTCTTCCAGTGTACATTTTACCACGCTTTGATCTTGTTAAATTTTGCGAGACCGTTCAAAAGCACAAAATCACCTTTTCTACACTGGTTCCTCCCGTCTATTTGTTGCTGGCCAAAGATGAAATAGTTTCCCAATACGACTTGTCTTCATTCAGACTTGGCATTTCAGGAGCTGCTCCTTTGAGTGCAGATCTGATTCAAGAAGTTCAGCACCGCCTTCCCAACCTGACGGTCAAGCAAGCGTATGGATTGACCGAGACTTCTCCATTTGCCTTGGTAGAACCTACCAATAAGGTAGTGGGCGGATCTTCGGGTGTACTTTTGGCCAACATGTCGGCAAAAGTCGTTGATGAAAATGGGAAAGGTTGGGAGAGCAAGGAATACTTCTTTATTTCGATCACGCACTAACCTTTTTGAATTTTTATATATTTGTAGAGGTTGGGAAGGGACAGCGTGGAGAACTTTGGTTGAAAGGGCCCAACATTATGAGGGTAAAAATTGACATGGGATGCTTTAATTATATCACATATTGATCAACTGCAATAGGGGTATCTCAATAATCCTGAAGCAACAGCGGATTGTATAGACAAAGATAATTATTTCCACACAGGCGACGTGGTTGTTGTTGACGAGGAAGAGCATTTTTACATCGTGGATCGTATCAAGGAGCTAATCAAATACAAAGGTTTCCAGGTAAGTTACAACGTACATTCTCGATGATGAGCTATATTTAAAAGCTAATATGCGTAAAGGTGGCTCCCGCTGAGATAGAAGGAATTTTGGTATGTATATATAATATTTGGAATTTTTACAGTTGTATTAAATCAAAATTTACCGAAATCAAATAACAGCTGGAATCCCCCATTGTTGCTGACTGTGCTGTAATTGGAGTTTACAATCATGCTGCCGCTACAGAACATCCATGGGGCTATGTGTGTCTGAAGGAAGGCATAAAGCCTACAGATCAAGTAGCAAAAGACATTATGAAATTTGTGGCAGACCGTGTGGTCACTTATAAACAGTTGCGAGACATTCGATTTGTTGAAGCTATACCAAAGAGTCCAGCAGGAAAGATTTTACGTCGTATTTTGAGAGATGCAGCTCAAAAAGAAGAAGAGGGTAAAGTAATTAGATCTAGACTATAGTCCTTACTTAATTTAACAAAATCCTTCCTTTTTTCAAATTCTATTTCTTTTTTGAAAATAATAAATGACCCAAATGGGCACCATAGCACTTATGGAAAATGCACCCATTCATACACATGAAAACATAAAAAAGTATAGAGAGTATCGAGCTTATCAATGTGTGTATTTTCTCGCTTACTCTCCTGTGAACTTGATACATACAATCGAACAATTTTGAGCAGTGGTAAAGAATATGGTTAAGCGCCATAGGTTTTTGCAGGAAGGAAATAGAAAAGAGTCACTTCAAAGGTTTCGCTTCACGCTCATATACGCACACACACACACACACACACAAAATATTATCTGTCTATGTTTGTATGTAACACCATTTTGGAAAGCTTCTTGACAGCCAAAAAAAGCTCGAGCCAGTTTTTATTGGCAAGTGAACTTCCGCCCTTTTCTTATATTTGTTTTCGTAAAATAGTTTGAAAAGTTAAAAATTGAGGTTTTTCTCTTTGAGAGAGAAGGCTTTTTGTGTTTCACGGCAAATAATCTCTTTTAAATTAGATTCTCTTTACGTGATGACTGTACGGATTGTGAGAAAAGTTGAGAGGTAGGGGTGGGGGAAACAAATAATGCGGCCTTATGGTTGAATATTTCACATACAGAAAGGTTATATATAAAGAGTTTGAGAAGATGGTAAGACCTTTAATGAAAAATGTCATTGAAGAAGTATAGTAGATCTCTTTATTGTTTAAGATAAGTACCGATTCTGTTCTACGCTTTATGCATTTTGTATAAGGGCGTTGCAGAAAGAAACACACTCGTACAATAATAGCACAAAGTCTGCTATAACTTTTAAGCTCTGAAGTAGTATTCTTAAATCACTTATTTTTTATTTTTATAATTACAAGTACCCCCATCTTTTAATTTTCCAAGACAAATCTGAATCTAGGCTTTCCAGCTCTGAAGTCCTCAAATGCTTTGTTTACTTCCGACATCTTGTACTTGGTGATCCATGGTTTAATCTTTTTCTCGGCCGCAAAGTTGATCATTTTTTCCATATCTTTTGGAGATCCGGCGGCAGAGCCAGAAACACTAACTTGGTGCATGATCATCTCGAGGGGATTTAATTCAGGGAAATTCCAGTCGGGTGCGCTGACGTTCATGAACTTGCCATTAACCTTCAACAGATTAAAATATGGTCCCCCTAAAAATGAAGATGGAAGTTCAATGCAAATGAAGCATAATTTTTATACGTATTATCTTGAAACTTACATTGAAAGTCTCTTCCATTACCAGTGCATAGGATATGTGTAAGCTTCTTTCTGTATTTAGCCATATCAGATTCGTTACTAGAGTCAATAAAGTCATCACAGCCAAGCTCTTTAGCGGTCTCTTTTTTCTTGTCGTTATGAGAAATGCCAATGACGGTAGCTCCCATGGCCTTGGCAAATAAAATACCAAAGTGGCCGAGACCTCCAATGCCCATCACGCCTACAACCGATTTATCATTCACGCCACCATTTAACAACGGAGCGTAGGTAGTTACACCAGCGCAGAAAAAGCAAGCAGCATCTTCGCTTGACATACTATCGGGAACCTTGAAAGCCCAACGGTAATCTCCTCTCCATTTATCAGCATATCCACCGTAAGTATTGTCACCAGTAGACCATTTTCCGTTATAGGTACCAATGAATCCTTTTTCGCAAACGTTTTCATGGCCATCTAAACATGATTGGCATTTC
The DNA here is from genome assembly GCA_000587855.1 of Mucor irregularis B50. Classification (NCBI taxonomy): domain Eukaryota; kingdom Fungi; phylum Mucoromycota; class Mucoromycetes; order Mucorales; family Mucoraceae; genus Mucor; species Mucor irregularis. The sequence continues at coordinate 59,653 of KK076524.1, read as the reverse complement.
CAGCAAGACTCGCAATGTGGTCCAACACCGGCACGATCCCCAACTTTGAGGTTCGTAACATTTTTACCAACTCTTGTAACAACGCCCACAATTTCGTGACCTGGAACTACTGGACGAATTGTAGGTCCCCAGCCTTCGTCTTGAGTGTGAATGTCAGAACCACAAATACCACAATGGGTGATATCCATGTCGATGCAATTCTCATCCCAAGTTCTAAGTTTTAATTCTGTTTGTTTGAAAGGTTCACCTTAATTGGGGGAAAAAAAAGTTAAGGCAATGCATGCATGATTGAAAAATATAGTAAATACCTTTCGCTGAGGAAGCCCATCCAATAAATGTATCGCTCATTTTTTAAACTATTGCTTTTACTTTGATGAAGTAAAGAAACCAGCAAGAATAACCCAGCTGATTTTTCTCTTTTATATTTATTTGAAAATACCGCCCATGTTTCTCCTAGAACATGATGCTTGGCGACGTGCTGATTACATCAAGATTTATCAGCAAATTGATTTGAGGAAGGGCCATACGTATTTTTAAAAATGTTTTACATACCGTGCATGACATCCAATGCCCACTTGATTTCACAATAAACAAAAAAGACAAGCTTAACTTCTATATAATTTACATTGACTTTTGTTGAACGTTATCATTAATTCAATTTTTGAAGTGTCCGAGACAAATTCTCGCTTAGTGTACTTTGTTTCATAAATTGATATTATAATGGTCTAAACTTCTGGGTGCATACGTAATCGATAGCCTTTTATATCATGTTTCAGCTACTGTCTTTTACATAAGCGGAGCAATCCCGGACCGAGGCATAAAATGCGTACTCGCTATAACGCGATTGGACAACTGTTTGTTGAGAAAAGCAAATCAAAAAGTACTTGTTGTACAATGTATTGGCTATACTATGATTTTTTACTTAGTATCAGAGCATTCGTATGGCATCACAACCATGGCTGAACTTTTAACAATTGATGTCCCTAAATCTATCTCAGAAATTGGTAATCTTCTACAAAAAGTAGACGATTTAAAAAGACTGTTCTTGTTATACCATAAGCATTTGGAGCCTTATTACGTGAATGCTATAGCACCCGAAGATGACGCAGCCTCAACTATTGAAACCATCAGCCCAAAGCGTCGCAAGACAAGAACTCCTTCTTTTTCCTTGGTGTAATGTTTTTTTTTTTAATAAATTCTCTTTCATTCCCATTTCCTATAGCTCAGGTTGTAAATCACATATCATGTTTTCGTAAATATAATTCATACAAAAATTAGAATGTATTACATACCTTTCTTATAATCAAAAGTGTTTCTAAAGGACGATCATTCAGACAATCTTTGAAAGCATCGATAAATGTGCTCCGAAAACTTGATCGACCATTGGCGTCAATTGACACCAATAAGGGAAAGTAGAAATCGTTTGAAAGAAAGTTGAGGATTTAATTTTAGCAAGTGTTAATCACCTCAACAGCTGCGCAGAGATGATCATCCATGTATCCATATGTAGGATTTACAGAACTACACGAGTATGCTAGTCCCTTCTCATAGCAATAGCATTGTCAGAGTTTAATACACTGCAGTACGGTAAAATACTTGACAAATTTTGGAGTTGGGTTACACTCATAGGTTACATAGAATGTTAAACTAATTATTATATTTATTTAACAAATTGAGAAATAATATAATAGATGATGTTACTATTTATTACAAGTGCTTCCACTTGACACTGCCGACATGAACAGCTGGAGAGATGCTGCTTTGGGATCCAACGTAAACATGAGATTGTCCTTTATAGTAGGGTTCTTCGTACAGAGTTACTTGCAAAAACGATTCGGTTTCGAAGGAACCAACCGTCATATTACCCTTCTTGGCGCCAGCACCTCCTCCGGGAGCAACTGATCCAGAAATAATACCTTCATAGACCTGGTAATTGGGCTGGCGGTAAAACCTAATAGTGAAATCATCCGCCTGGACGACGGCGAAAACGAAGAGACAGAGAGCGAGAATATAAGTGAGAAGCTTCATCATAAATGAGTTGATAGGTACAGTATAGAGAATGATAATTATTGCAAAGTATAGTTATTTTATGCTTTTAAAGGGTCAGATCAAGTGATATTTGTATCCAGAGAATATGCTGTCATTTGATGATCTTCAAAGTTCTATTTTAATATCGTTTGATTAAAATTAGTCATTTTACCTACCGAGTTACGGATTCGAAGTTTTGGCTATAATTAACTCGGCACTTTTCACCCTCATCTAATCTCACCTAGAGCAGATCAAAAAGGAGTATGCGCCGGAGGCATTGTTTTGATTTCATTTCGCATATGGGCTCTCGCTACTATACTTACAGCCGGAGTCAAATAGCTCGATCTGCAAAGTGAATCTTGAAGGAGTCTCACTTGTGATTGATGGTTAGATTCATCAAATATACTGTTTTGGAGCAAACTCTTTTTACTTGTGCTCATGTGTAATATTTGTATTTCGTGTATCAATAAGCCAAGTAGCGATCAGCAAAAGCGGAAACCGCTGAAGTTGATTGGATCGTCCTCTGTATAGCAAAGTCTTCTTTTTCACTTTGTATAAATCCACAGCAAGAAATGAGTTACACAATTTAATGGCCAGATAACGCGAGTAAACCGTGAAACAAGCACATACAACGGATCTCTTGGTTCTCGCATCGATGAAGAACGTAGCAAAGTGCGATAACTAGTGTGAATTGCATATTCAGTGAATCATCGAGTCTTTGAACGCATCTTGCGCTCAATGGTATTCCATTGAACACGCCTGTTTCAGTATCAACAACAACCCATATCCACAATTTTGTTGTGAATGGAAATAAGAGTATCGATGTTAAAATTGAACTCTTTAAAACTAACTATTAGGCTTGAACTATTGTTTTATTAACCTGAACATTTATTTAATATAAAGGAATGCTCTAGTTAAAAGACTATCTTAGTTTCACCAAAGGACCCATCCAGATAAACTGAAGACAGTACCTCCCACAGAGCAACATGGCAGGTGTAAGAGGATTCCTTCGCTGTCGCCAAACTCCAATGCAATAATGAACGCAATAATCGCCCTTCAAAGACTTGAAGAGCAAGTTTCACCAAAGGACCCGTCCAGATAAACTGAAGACAGTACCTCCCACAGAGCAACAAGGCAGGTGTGAGAGGATTCCTTCGCTGTCGCCAAACGCCAATGCAATAATGAACGCAATAATCGCTTTTCAAAGACTTGAAAAGCAAGTTTTACCAAAGGGCCCGTCCAGATAAACTGAAGACAGTACCTCCCACAGAGCAACACGGCAGGTGTGAGAGGATTCCTCCGTCAATAAATTGAACTTTGTATAATCAGATACCAAAAAGAATGGTCGATTTACACGGTCGATTTTCAAGTATATCAAAAGATGCTCTTTTAGTCTGTTTAAAAAAAAAAAAAAAAAAAAAAAAAGATAACGATGACGTTGCTGCGAGGTAGGCGTGTCGGTCTTCAGAAATCCGCCAATGAGGGACTAGATGATAGTGAGTTTTGAAAGAAGCTTGACATCTCCTTTACTATCAATAATTTATACTTTCATCCACATATTTTATTCATGTTAATTAAATATCCGTATTATGTAATGTAGCTTTTCATACCAATTCTATGTTCGTAAAAGTATCAAAGCAGAATAAAAGTATATAATTAATAATGTAAAAGCTTAAGGCTTTTAGGTGTCTTTGCTCGCTCACTTTTAAAGATGTTACTTTCAAAAAGAGATATGCGAAAACCTCCTCCCACGTTTTAGAATGATTTAAGGATTTGATAGATATGAATTTTCTTATATCACATCTTTGGACAGTGTGATTAAAAGGGTAGTAGAAATTAGGAAGTAAGTTTAATAAATGGAACTTAGAACAATTCGTCCAATAGAAATTTAGTGAAAATGAGTTCGATTTCCAACACTCGAATATAATAAGTGAGTTCAGCCTCGCACATTATCAATATTGAGAAAACGCAAACAAGCAGTGAGCATAACCCTATGGTGTAGAGAGCATTGGTGATGAGAATTATCTTTTTAATTAAATATCCGTATTATGTAATGTAGCTTTTCATACCAATTCTATGTTCGTAAAAGTATCAAAGCAGAATAAAAGTATATAATTAATAATGTAAAAGCTTAAGGCTTTTAGGTGTCTTTGACGTACACACTTTAAAGATGTTACTTTCAAAAAGAGATATGCGAAAACCTCCTCCCACGTTTTAGAATGATTTAAGGATTTGATAGATATGAATTTTCTTATATCACATCTTTGGACAGTGTGATTAAAAGGGTAGTAGAAATTAGGAAGTAAGTTTAATAAATGGAAATATAAGGGAAGTGGGTTTATCATTTTAAATCAATCTATCTTCTAATAGTGCCACGGCCGTGTAATTGATACATGTGTTCAAGTTCTGCTTCCATGGCTTTGATTTGAGCATGTTGTTCTTCCAAATCCTTGTTAAGACGATCACGTTCGGAAACCAACTATGTAAAATGATAATTTGTTATTTAACATGATGACAGTTGAAGCGTATATGACAACAAACCTGAGCTTCCCATTGACGGAATCTGTTCTCTTCGTCCTTGACTTGCTTGGTGAAGTTCAAACGAAGTTCATCTTCATCCTCTTTGAATTTGGGATTTTCGTACTTCTTTTGCTTGGGTTCACCAAACTTACGAGTACCCATTTGTGCTTGACGGTAATTTTCATAGTGATTTTCTTCTGTTGTTGAAATCAAGTCGTGCATGTGTGACCTAACCAATAACTTTCTTAACTTTTTAAAGTCACAATGTTCCTCATTCTCAACTTCGGCTACTCCCCACGAGTATTCTCTGCCCTTCACTGTTCTGCCATCGCTGGTGGTGACATCTTGTGTAGAACCAATGATGGCAAAAGGCATGGCTGACATGATGCTCTTATTGACCTCGGTCACCTCTTCATCTTCACTTTCGACAGGGCAAGAGTAAATTTGAATGTTGTTTCTAGCTATGGAATCCAAAATCTAAAAATATCGATTGATAAGCCCTCGTGTTTTTCGATTTTTTAGGATTGATTCTCTCTACTTACGTTAAGCTTATACTTGGCCAAATCTTTGGGAGTAAGGGTATCAGCTTTAGCAATAACGGGAATCAAGTTAACTCTTGAGCCAAGATGTTTCATAACCTCGATATCGAGGGCCTTAAGGCTACAGAATACACATATTTAATGACAAGCACTTGAATAAATACCCAATAATCTAAACAATACCTGTGGCCAGAAGGTCTAATAAAGTAAAGACATGCATGAACTCTCATATCAATAGCACCTTTACGAGTGGGTTGTTGTTCTTGAGCCATGAAACTCTCGTGTTGATCATCGAGGAATTCATAGATAGGCATCCAACTATTATGATTATTGACATAGTCACCGAAACCAGGTGTATCAATGATAGTTAACTTTACTTTGAAATTCTTTTCCTCGAGTTCTATTGTGATATATTCATGTCAACAATAATAACTAGCGCCCTTCTTTTTTTTGGATACCGTACCTGCTTTGGTGATTTCAATTTCAACAGTTTTTTCGATTTGTTTAGCGTGACGCTTATCCAACTTTTTATCATCCTTGATACCAGTAGTAAACAAGGTGTTGACAAAAGTAGTTTTACCGACACCAGATTCACCTGTTATATTGAGATAATGAGTAAAGTGTACGAATATGTCAAAAATAAAGTCTTACCGCACACCATCAAGGTGAAGTTGGCACCGCGCTTGGAAACGATTTTATGACGTTGATTAGGAAGGTGGGCAATACCGACACCACTGCTAGCGGAAGGAGACAGTTTTTTTTTCTTGCAAAGGGAAAAGAAGAAGAGAAAAGGTTGAAGTATCCGAATTATATTTGATGATTTATATTACAGCTCAGCTAAAATGGTGTGTAACAGGACCAAGATTCTTTTTGACAATTCACCTCATGCACTTAGAACAATTCGTCCAATAGAAATTTAGTGAAAATGAGTTCGATTTCCAACACTCGAATATAATAAGTGAGTTCAGCCTCGCACATTATCAATATTGAGAAAACGCAAACAAGCAGTGAGCATAACCCTATGGTGTAGAGAGCATTGGTGATGAGAATTATCTTTTACGTATGCTATTGGAAATGTCTTACATTGCTGGTCTCGAGTCCTCACAACATATGTCAAAATAGACTATAATACATGCGTTGATATACAAATGAATTTGCTACATGCCACTGTTCTACGGCACTGTTACGGTTGCACAGTATGTTGGTTGTGAACTGCATATTGACCTTCTCCATATTTATTGCATTTAGTAGCTTGAACGTCTTTATCTGCATTGTGATACTTGCGTTTCTCGATTTTCAATGAAATTCCATGCATGAATCACGTCTGCTCCAGTGCCGTATAATTCCTTTACCTTTCAAGTGTGAAAGTACGTAGTGCTACAACCCTTACTTCAACTGTAGCTGTCAATCCATTTTTAACGCGCTTACAAAAATTGGTTGACGTTTAAGGTGTCCAATTGTACACACCATAGCTTTTGCGCCGACTTGCGTAGAATATCGATAATAGTATGACCTTAAGAAATCTGAGTATACATATTGCAAGCACAGACAATTGCATGTGATTTAGTTATGGTGCATCGAGTTGAAGCATTGCTCTAGCTAGCCATTCATGTTCCCTATGCCAAAATACAATTAGTCAACTAAGTCTTGTATATAATTATCGTAATCACTAAATTTATTTTGATCTTGATTACACATCAACCTCCGCTTGATAATTTTTTATACCTTTCTGCATTACGCTCTTTGTGTTACGCGTTTGTGACAATGTTTGATATATCCGCTTTTTTTCCCCTCTTATCCTCTTTTGCTTTTTCTCATTTTTATTATTCAAAATTAAAGTAAACTAGAGAAGAGAGCTTTTGAATGCGAAGAAGTGTTACGATCCTTCTTGTCTCAAGTCTTTCATGAGGTGAAAAAACTGTAAACTGTGAATGTGGTTTCGAAAGTGGCAAATACACAACGTGAATATCGGCTGAACAGCCACTTATCAAAGATAGAGAACCTCGTACTTAAAACAGTCGATGGACTAGCTCCAGGTAAGATATTTCGGTTATAATATGTTTCCTCTAATCAACTACTAATGTAATAATAGGACCAAAATTCTATTACACAACTGTCCCTTAGAAAAGTGATAATTCTATAATAATTCATGTTGAAGAGTATGGAAAGAGGCACTTTCTGGTTTTAAAATGTCGTCATAACGTCCACATCTATTCTATCAGTGGGCGTCGATCTTTTTTATCAAGAATTTAGAAGACGCTGATTCAACCGGACAAAAAGCGCCAAATCCGTTGTAGCTGGACCTCCAGTTTCCCGGTTGATTCATACAAAAGTACTGTACTCAGCGAAGATTTTAAAGAGCTCTTTGTTGACGCGACGAATCTTTTGAATAGAGAATATCAAATGTTCGTAGTTTACATATATAATGTCTACAAATATATTAACTCGCTCCTATTTTTTTTAGCGTAGAACTTAATCAAAACACCGGTCTTCTTTGATTTGTTCTTTCAGTGTACCGTACAATGTCCCTGTTGTTGTTTCTCCTTCTGTTACTTTTCCTGGTGGCGTTAAGGGATGTTCTGCTATTTCTGGTGTTGTTCCCGTTGGTGTCTTTCCGTCTGCTGCTGCTTCTGGTAACGCCGTTGAGGGTTGCTCTGTTGTTTCCTTCGTTGTTCCTACTGGTGAAATGAAACGTCGCTTTCAAAACCAATCGTAATGGTGGCTATGTATGAGGACTTTTTCTGTTTTGCCATGCAGCCCGGGCTACTGTTTTGTCCCCTAATATTGAGCTTGGGTACTTACGAAAGTTCGGAAGGTTGAAGGAGATAGACTTGGTACAGTCTCAAATCGATGATGTAAGACAAGCAAAAGCAATATTGAGCAGCCTTCCAGTGCATTTGCACAAAATGACTGTCATTGATAGTAATATCGAAGAACTTTTTGATGTTGCTATCAATATTTTAAACAGAAATTGTTCGGTGTAAGTTAGCGGCGCATACGTAAAGAAAATATTCAAATGTGTATTTATATATTCATTTCTTTAGTGAAATCCTAAACAACCCTCGTCGTGGCAACCGCGCAAGTCTGAAGAGAGCACGTACTCCCTCTCCGGTTAGAGATATCTTTGGCAAACAAGTAAAACAACTTCAATTGGCCAAAAGCCGAACCAAGTATGCCTCTCTCGCTCCTGAGGAATCCATCCCGACAGACATATTTAACAAGTTTCCAGAGACAAGCCGTAAGTACAAGCTTACAACCTCTGTCCGCTTGTTGGAAGAAAGAGGCGTTCATCTTTCCGATGTGGAGCAAGCAATTGAAAGAATGAAGAATTTACACAAGAAGGCAATTGGGTATTCCTCACTCAAATTGAGGCACACCACCACAGCAATGATATAGACGATGTTGCATTCAACAACCCCGAGTACCAATACCCCGATGGCCTTGAATTATCTTCCGAAAAGTGCGAAATGGGTAAAGGACCCTGGCACGAGCTACGCATTTGTTGCCACTGGAGGTGTCTCCGGCAGTTCAAAGTCCACCACTCTCAGCGCTTTCCTTGGGGTGGCAGTTCCATCAGTCCCCGCCAGCAACACCGGCCTTGTTTGGTTTTCACCTTCTGTCCCCGCGCAAAAGCCATTCCTGCGTGTGCATGTTGCGCAATTATAAGCGCAATGCCAGCTTAAAAAACTGGTGTTTCAAGTCGACTGTATTCGCCCAGAAAGGCTTCTGCACCCCAACGCAGCTTAAGCTGTATGAAGTCGAGTCAAGCGGGTACGCCTACATTTGCTCGAAGCTGCTGTATCTTGCAATCCACAATCAGCTTGTAGAAAGTGATATGGACCTCTTCTTGAATAAGCTCATTGAATTGAAATTTCATGAAAGTCTTGGGTTTGACGACTTGCCATCCACAGAAGTTGCTTTGAGCCAACTCGAGAAAATCAAAAAGAAGACAGTAGCAGCCAAACTCCCGAAGGCTAAAGCGCTGCTTATCAAATTGATACTTGAACGAAAGGTCACTATTGACAACCGCGACCTAATGACATTGTATAATGAGATCATTTCGGTCAACGTTAAAGCAATGAACAAGACGAGTGTGAGAAGTTTGCCGGAACAGCTCTAACAATACGTCTATGGTCGCAAATTTACAGAAAATTATTGCGCAATGAGGCTTTCTGACAAGGATTATAAAATGTACGTTGTTGCTTTGTTTGTGAAATTTTTACAATTTTTTTAATTCGTACGTTTTTAGAGAAATAGCCTCGAACAATATAGAAAATGTCGAAGGTGGACGTTTCGTTCGAAAGGAATTCAGAACTCCCTCTCCTAATTCGGATATCTACGACAAGCAAATCAAGCGGCTTCAACTTATCAAAAGTAGAATGAAGTATGCTCTTGAGGCTTCGAAAGACTTTATTCCAAGTGAAGTCTTCGACAAGTTTCCCGCCATCCGGTCTGGTTATAGACTTGTTACATCCATTGACCTTTCACTTGCAGATGTCAACATCGCCATCAATGAGTTCAATAGCTTACTGCTCATGGTATGAGCTCAATTTTGATTCAAGAAGATAGAGTTCATAGCCACTGGGGGCATTACCGGCAATACAAAGCCCAAGCAAGTTCAACTCTTTTCTTGTGTGGCCATTCCACCAGAGTTTATTGATTCCCCTGGCCTTCCATGGATTATCCAAGTACCCTACCAACAGGCGATTTTACGTGTAGGTTTAGGATTTATCAGTATATAAAATTAAATGCTCATGTATTATATCATTTGTGTTTAGGAACTTATCAAGTGCTCGCCAACCCGAGGGGAGTAGAGGGGTGAAAATATTGAGAACTAAAGAGGCTGGTATTATCATTGAAATATTTATCAATTTGGTAACCAAAGCATCTGTTACATCCATTGACCTTTCACTTGCAGATGTCAACATCGCCATCAATGAGTTCAATAGCTTACTGCTCATGGTATGAGCTCAATTTTGATTCAAGAAGATAGAGTTCATAGCCACTGGGGGCATTACCGGCAATACAAAGCCCAAGCAAGTTCAACTCTTTTCTTGTGTGGCCATTCCACCAGAGTTTATTGATTCCCCTGGCCTTCCATGGATTATCCAAGTACCCTACCAACAGGCGATTTTACGTGTAGGTTTAGGATTTATCAGTATATAAAATTAAATGCTCATGTATTATATCATTTGTGTTTAGGAACTTATCAAGTGCTCGCCAACCCGAGGGGAGTAGAGGGGTGAAAATATTGAGAACTCCCTCGCCAGGTTCCTCAATTTTCGATGAAGAAATCAAGAAGCTTCAATTGATGAAGAGCCGCATGAAGTACGCGGTAGAATCGCCTGAAGACTTCATCCCAACTGGAATTTTTAACTTCTACCCTCAGATTCGTTCTGACTATCGACTTGTTGCAAGAATTGACTACCTTGGTGACCTTATGATTTTCTCGGAATCGATCAACGCTACCATCAACAAAATGAAAGACCTGCTCATTCATTCATTTGTTGTGAGTCATGAAGGAAACTGGCTCTACGTAACGCAGGTCGAAGCTTACTATCACGAGGAGAAGATTGACGACGTTGCACAGAACGATAGTCACTTCTCCTATGCTGATAGATTTCAAATCAATTTCAAGAAGTGCGAAATGGGACGTGACGTATGGTACGAACTGCGCTTTAGATATAAAAAGATCGAATTTATCGCTACAGGTGGGATTGTTGGTGGCTCCACAAACTTCAACGCTTTCTTTGATGTGGCTTCCCTCGAAGAGCTTGTGAACAACATCGAGTATTTGCGGAGGTTTGCGAAGTTGCAGGAAATTGATTTGCCTTGCGTTCAGGTGGAAAACGTACCCTATCGCAAGTCATTGATCGCCAGTATGCCGGTCAGTTTGGAGAAAGTAGTTGTGTCTGACGACGAAAAAAAAGAGCTCTTCACCGTAGCAATGAGTCTCTTGAATGAAGAGCGTAAAACGTAAGTTGCTGCTTTATTTGTATATTTTTTTTCGCATTTTTTTAATATTCATATACTTTTAGAGAAATAATTAACACTGTTCTCGAGCGTCCCGATCGCGAGTGGGTGTCTCGTAAGAGACTCAGAACGCCTTCTCCGGTTGCAGAGCAATTCGACAAGCAACTGAAAAAACTTCACTTCCTGAAAAGTCGAACGAAGTACGCCTCTATGACGCCTCAAGAGTTCATTCCGGCTGAAATTTTTCGTTTCTTTCCTGGAATTCGTGGTGACTACCGACTTGTTGCGAGCTTCAAACGTATTGCTCAAGACTCGATTGACGATGTCATTGCCAGCATCAAAGGCTTGCTTCTTGCCGTAATTGTGACCTACGAGGGAAATTGGCTTCTCATTCCCCAAGTAGAAGCATACTATCATGAGAAGGAAGTGGACGATGTAGCTCAAAATGACAGCCACTTTCCGTATTCTAACAATCTCGAAGTCAAATTCAAGAAGTGCGAGATAGGACGCGGCTCCTGGTATGAAGTCAAGTTCCGCTACCAAAGATCTGGGTTCATTGCTATTGGTGGCATCTTAGGTAATATCAAAAGCAGCAAGTCTGTGGATGCCTTTCTGGGTGTTGCAGTTCCCGCTTCAATTCGTGATATAAATGACGAAACCGATAGACGAGCTCTAAAGATTGAACTTAATAAGCTGTACGAAAAAGCAACTAAAGAGGCTGGTATTATCATTGAAATATTTATCAATTTGGTAACCAAAGCATCCAAATTTCAGTGACTTTCTCCTGATGGAGAGCTAGAGCTGACGGTCAACTTTTTGGATCCCATTCTCTCCCACATCTTTCATCGCCCGGATTCAAACAAACTCTTCGTATGGTTAAATCGTAGAGATGATAATACAGCAACGTGTAGACCAGATGCAACGATGATAAAGTATATTTCGGCTTCCAGCAGAAAGCGTGGCATGTGTGTGCATGCTGTGCAACTACAAAAAAAGAGACAGTCTGAAGGAATGGTGTTTCAAGTCTGCTTTTTTCATGGCAAAGAAGTTCCGCACTCCTTTACAATTGGAGTTGTTCAAGACAGAGGCAGTTGGATATATTTCCATCTGCTCAAAATTGCTGCACTTGTCGATCTCAAACAAGCTGTCGCCTTTAGAAATGAGCTTGCTGGGAAGTAGCTTGGAACAAATCAATTTCCATAAAACAATTGGATTGGATGCTACGTCGAGTAAAGATCTTGCTCTGAGCCAAATAAGCAAGATCAGTAACAAGACCATCCCAAGTAAAATTGGAAGAGCCAAATTGTTTCTCATCAAGTCAATACTGGAGCAAAATACAAACATAAGAAATCAGGACTTGATGATGCTCTACAATGAGATAATCTCTGTTAGAGTCAAGGCTATCAACAAGAAAAGTGTTCGAGAATTAATGAAGCAGCTTCAGACATAAATATGTAGCGATCACTTCTGTAAATATTAGTTTTAGTACCTATAAATATCCTTTAGTAATAAACAGTTTTTAATCAGTAGTACCAAAAAAAAAAGGCAGAGCTTTCATCTTTTTTATACGTAAATCATTAAAATGGTCATAGGATAAGAATACATAGGAGATGTTTTTATTTTTTGGGATAAGTATACATAAATATGTTTGTGTGTTCTATATACAGATGTTATATTGCGCATTTTTTTTTAAATAATTTCTACCATTCATAATCCTTGCTTTCAGATACGATGGTGATAGGATCACCTAATTCTTGCGCCATACCCGCTCGAATCAGACGACTTGTAAACACGACTTTTTCCTCACGGTCTTTTTGGATGAACTGTTGAGGCAAGTCAGATAAACTAAAGTAATTGGGTGGTGAGGTGATGGGAGGTGTGGTTAAAGCAGCAGTAAGAGGACCCCACAACTCGCTTGGAATACTGGATTGCGTAGGAGGTTCGTCTAAGCAAGGATCAAAGAAGACTGGCGATTCTTTGGAGTGCAGATAAGACTGCACGGATGTCAAATTGGGGATGTGCAAAAGATGGTTGTGAGGCAAATTGGTGATACCAATGGGCACGGTAAATTCGGTAGATGGATTAGACTTGAGAATACCGCCATGGCTGGTGAATTGTATGGTAAATAACAGTTCATAGTAGACGCAAAGGTGACGGGATTGGAATGAAGGTGACACGAGACGTGTTGGGACGTGGAAATTGACGGGGATCTTGACGGATCCCGCATTACCTGCCACTGCAACCGTACCGCTTAAAATTTTTCTGGATTTGCATTTGCGTGCAAGACCTCGTTGCAGCTGCATTTGACCCGTGCAGCATTTATTCATGACAAAACTGACGCCGGAAACAATTAAATCTTTGGGAATACTCTCGACATTCAACTCCATATTCACATCCTCATCTATGTTTCCAAAAAAACAAATCAGTGTTTGTTTTCTATGTGTGTTGTACGAATGTAAATATTTACCTGGGCAAAATGCTTTGCGAGGCAAAGTGGCAGTGATGGCAGCAATGGCTGTTCTTTTATCAGTATTGTAAGCAGTTTGAGTAAAAGACCATTCTTTGGTGGGAGGAGCACAAATGATGGGTCTGTAAGGCATGATGTATTCCTTGGATCTCATTCCGGGGTTAAAAGAAGGACCGTCGACGTGAGCAGACCAAATATAGTGAATGGAAAAACCAACAGGATCATCTGTAGAGGGAGGGAAATTTACATTGGGAAACTAGAATGTGTATCACATGAGTTATCGGCATCATTCGTGTTGCTCTTTTAATTATAATTACCTTTAATGCAAATGGGTATTCATGGTCTCCAGGTTCAATGACTTCCCAAGAACTCATCAAATAAGCTACATACATAGACACATTATGAGTTCGTATTTCCTCTCAACACTGCAAGTAATGACTTACCGCTTGGTTCTGTACCCCAGACTTTTGTGCTAACATCGAAATGAGTCGTTGTCACTTGATCAATGCGCTCAATTTTATTTTCCAAACCATACTCCCGGACCTTGGCAGTAGCAACTTCTTCAGCGCGAAATCTGACTCGAATTTGACTAGCGTGAATTGGTTTGATGGTGCGTAATTTGATAGTTCCTATTAAGCTCTTTTAGTCTGTAGTTCATAAACAATGATGTAAATGAGGTTAATTTTTTTTTTACCTCGAACAATGCGATTGGGTCTCACGATAATTTGGGCTCCACCGTCAAACTCAATCGTAAGGCTATTAGCGCCTGATTCTAACTTGGTAGGTGAAGGTGATCGAGGTGAAGAGCCCGATCGACTACGAGTAGGACTTGCAGCTGTTACGATATCTGTGATATGTTGTGAAAGTCTTCTAGGTGAAGAAGATAAGTTGGATGAATTGCTGGTGGAACTATGATCATTCGAAGAAGAAGTATTTGAAGAAGGAATTGTCAAGTTGCCTGGTGCACTAACGTTCAGCATTTTTTTTATATAAGTAATAAAGGGGGGAGATATGAAAAAAAAAATAGACAATAGAGAAGTTTAAGTACGATTATATATACGATTTCCACAACGGAGTCTAGGTTTTTAAAGTTTGTAAAACTAAAAATGACGAAACTGATTACTTTAAAAGGATATTCAAGATTCAGCGGTTACTACATCCTCAACTCACGATTCTTTTCTTTTCTCGAAAAAGGAACGTTACAAAGGATTCTTTGTTCTTTATGAGAATGGTGCATGTAAATAATAAGGTACATCTACACTAAAAATTCGTCTATCAACTACAGTATATCTTTCAACTTTATAAAGAGAGAGAGAGCCTCGGTGATAAATTTTTTTACAGTTTGCGTAACACAAAAATGACGTCTTCCAAGTTAGTCCAGACTTTCAGGAACACAAAAGAAGAAAGAAGGAAAGGCGTACAAGTTCCTCATTTCTTATTCTAGAATGCTTGTGCATTGAATGTGTGTGGGTGTGTGCAGTTAGCATGGCAGATTAAATAAGATTATAAGCATCAATCCAATCTATGTATATATCGAGAGATATATATAATGCAATTATGCGTGTAGTTCTTACCTAATATCTATATTTATAAAGTACAATGGAAAGTTCATATTGGAAACTCATGGCAATTGCTTAGTGATTGACAATACGATTATAGTATCCCATACTGCATGTTTCTAATGTCATACACATGATAATTAGGGTTACCTTTTCAAAATTAATGATATAATGACTATGATACTTTATTTACAGATGTTTAACCTGGTAATGGGAAAAAGTCAGTTTTCTTCTGGACGAATCAAAATAATTTTAGGATGAACGCTTTACCTATTTTAGACGAATAAAGAATTAATTTTCGGATGAAGTTGATGAATCTTTGACAACATACCTGCAAAATTTGCATTCTGAGGTCTACCTGTAATTATCTAAATTCTGAGGGCGAAGATGACTGTAATAGCCACTAGCCACTAGAAAACCGTGTTCGATACGGCGATATAGTAAACGAACAAAGAGATCACATACCAAAGTAACCTCTAAAAGCTATACAAATGCATATAGCAATGGGCCTCAAAGGTGAATACTACACCCAAAGCGCCTGTAGAGATTACACCCTTAGTATAGGAGGAAGCTTTTGAAACTTTATACCCAAGGGCAGTATGCGTCCCTCTAACCCTGTGCAAACAATACTCATAAGAGTTAGTCAAGATCATAGGTTCTACTTAATATGCACTTTCTGATAGTTACCTTCATTAGACTCTGTTCGCTCCTAAAATGGAAAAGACAAGGAACGCGACTCAAACAAGCACATGCATCGGTAAAACCTCTATAGTCTTGAAAAAAAAACCCCAAGGCAATCAAAAGAGAGGGAAAAAATATATGAAGAGCATACAGAGGAAAGATTACATTGTACCTATTGGAGAACCTGTCTTATTGCTACACCAAGCAATACCATTACTACATCATGTAGCATATTATACACCATAGAAGAGAGGCCAACCAAAAGCTTGTAAAACAAATAGATAAAACACCAGATAACCAGAAAGGGAACAAGACCCAAGGCAAAAGTGCAAGAAATAAACCGGAGAAGCAAGAGACCCACCAAAGAAATGAAAAGCCAACCAGAGTACGACATCGATCAGAGAATTGAAAATGGGTTGGTGCGGGCCAGAAAATGTAAGACGATTGATCGGGTAAAATAAACTAGCAAGACCGTGATTAGTTGAATGTTCTCCGTTTGATATATAATCTAACTTACTTCTACTGCGATAGTATTAATGTCGTTGGAATACATGATCTCCGCTTCGATATGCATTTTGACTGGGAACTGAGAGGTAAATTTGTATGGTTTGTCAGGATTTGCTATTGGTTCAATGATTTCAGCGGCGGTGCGCTTGAAAGGATTATCAAGCTGGATATCTATAGGTAGAAATGACTACAAACAAAACAAGACCCAAGGCAAAAGTGCAAGAAATAAACCGGAGAAGCAAGAGACCCACCAAAGAAATGAAAAGCCAACCAGAGTACGACATCGATCAGAGAATTGAAAAACCAACACGAACTTGAGGACACCAGATGCGTAAAAGTTTAAAAGGGGCTTTCAGCAAAGACAAAAAGTAGCCGGTTGGCAACAATCAAAGAAATAGAAACCCACAAAGAATGCAACACCAACTTGAGAGATAATAGAAGAGCTTTCACCGTATAGGAGATATGTAAAGGAGAGCTTTCGCCACATAGAAGATATGTCTTTGAAGGAGAGTTTTCATCAAAGCCAAAAAGTGGTCAGCCGATGCCGTACAGAATTGCAATACAAATCCAAACCAACAGAGATGTGTTCATGAGAGACAAGCAGAAGCAATACTACTGGCATACATAAAAAGTGTTTAATGCAAAGAAACACTTCCAGTATGTACGTATGATGAAGTTTCCATTCTTACCTTTAGTCCTGTCCAACAAAAAGAAAATATGTAATTGAAAAAGAAAGAAAAAGGCGACAATCACGTTTAATTTTTATGCATTGCAATTTATATGAAATGACACTATGATAAATTTCTGACGACTTTTGACAGCTTTGCACAATATTTATCATCATATGGGTATATGAACAAGCCTCGAGCAATCATTGTTACGAATACATTTGATGAGAGATTGGCTCCTATATCTCTGTAAATGAGGCGCATAATACATTATTCTACGCTCGCGATTGACACTATCAACAAACATGCTCAATAGCCTGCATTAATGCCTCCATGCTCAAGGTTTTAAGGACAATTGAGCTTATTCCGGTAATGTAGCCTCTCGCATAGCAATGGTCACCTCAGAGGACGGGATGAATCAAGTGCTCTGAGTTATTCTTGGGTAGTTGTCCCGCTTAAAAAATAGGTTTTATATTTTATTATTTAAACTGGAATCATAAACTTTTCTGAAAGACTTTATGAGTTGATCCTATTTCGAAACCTGAGAACGTTCGAATAAAAAATGATTTCGACCAATCAAAATTTGAGAACGTCTGAAGATTTTTTTGTGAACGTCCAAGAACTGGGTTAAAATACGGTATTCCGACGTTGATAGGTCGATTCTATTTTTGATAAGGTAAATCTGTTTTTGCATTATAAAAAAGTGGGATGCTCAATGAAAGCTCAACTCCACCTGTAAATAAAGAGCTTAAATGCACAATGAAAAGAAAAAAATGGCCTTTTATGTGATTTCCAAATTAGGAGTCATCATTTCAAATACGTTGCTCTGATTCAATGATTACATTTTCATTTCAAGCTCCACATAGGTTTTTTTTTGTTTTCTTTACACGCACGAACATTCGATTTTTCATATCACTTGTTATTTCATACAATCTACACAATGTCCTCTTCCAATAAAGACAATGACAGAATTCCGTTCATTATATTTATACCGGTACTCGTTTGTATAGCCGCTATTGTATTCTTGCTTGATCTACGCTCAAGACAAAATAGCAATTCCAATAACCAAAGTAAAAAAAAACGAATCCATTTAGAACATTCAACTGGACAACAAGAACTAACACGTAATTTCGTTTCTTAGTAAATACCACCACCAATATTGTAAATACGGACGAACATGAAGAGTTGTTGGATAATTTTGAGGAGGAAGTAGATAATACCGAAGAGTTGAACGAAAATGATCCTGGAGAGGGTTCTTCCACTGCTGTAAGAATCAAAAAAGTGGGTAAAAAGAGAGGCGAAAAATTACGGAGGAAAGAAGAAATGAGACAATACAGAGAGGTAAGTTGAAATAAAGAAGGACTTCCTTGGAAGAAAGATGATTGATCAAGTCATCCATGATAGTATATGGATCAGCAAAGAGCCCTTCGTCGAGCTCAAGAAGAAACTTACGAAGTTGAATTTGCGCGTAAGAAATTAGAAGAGGCATATGACCGTGCTGTCGAACAAGAAAAGAGAAGAAAGGAAAAAGAAAAGAAAGCAAAGGCCAATGAAAAGGAAGAATTAAAGAGACAAAAGCAAGAAGAAAAGGATGCAAAGAAGCGTCAAGCAAGATTTGACAAATACAATGGCAAATTAAAGAAGCTTGTTCAAGTAAGTTGTTATTAATGCTCAATGCCTTCATCTTTTACTAATACACATGTATGAATCACAGGAAAAGAAGTTGTGTAGAACAAAAGACTTGGCCAAGTCAATTGGATTGTCTGAGGAAGAAGTGGTTGAAATACTGGAAAAATTGTGCAAAATCGATGCAGATTTTGGATTATGTTTATGGTCTGGCACTGATACATTTTTATTCATTACGAAGCAAGATTACCATCAATTTGAAGAAAAGTTAAAAGCACAAGGAAAGTTATCTGTTCACGAAATCACCTTATAAATTTATTTTCGAAATCACATCTCGTAAACTCTTCATGACAAAGATATCTTCTTCTTCTTTTAATTCAATAGAAGATATCTTGTCTGTTAATTCATCTAATGCGTCATCATTTGGTAAAAAGTGCTTTAATAATTTAATAATCTACGTAGAAAGTAACCACAAAATTAATAAAAAGAGAGATGGTTATCATATATATAAAAGTACTACTTGCCTGTAATACTTGATCCATAGTGGCTGGATTGATGCTTTTGGACTCTTCTGATTGCTTTATCAATAAATCTAATCTGGAATTGGCAAGGTCTAGTGGTGTTCTTGTCGCTGCTCTAAGTCTTACAGTCAAAGGTAAGCCATCGTCTGCTTGCATCTTGTTGCTTTGCTCTGCATAATTGGAGACTTTCGCTCCTGCTTCTAATAAAGCCAAAACTGTATCCACATTATTGGATATCACTGCTAAATCCAATGGTTTATTCCCCACAATATCGCCCATAGCATTATTTACATCAGCTCCATAGCGAATCAATTGTCTGACAACTGCTGCTTGACCCGCTGCACAAGCAACAAGCAAAGGCGTGCGTAACTTGGAATCTCGAATCAGATCAGGATTAAGACCTGTTTTCTTTTCCTCCAGCAAATGAGTAACTACAAGGTGAATCAGTTTGAAATCGTAACATGATCCCTCATTGACCACATGCACACATACCCTTTGGTAAATCGCCCTTTGAGCAGGCCGTCATTAACTCTTCTCTTTGTTTGCTGTTAATAAAGATATCTTTCAACCTTGTTGAAGTCTTTGCATGTTGTTCTTTTGCTGTGTTCTTTGATATAGCGGCTGTATTACTGGAAGAACGAGTCACTCTTTTCAATAGAATGTCGTTGGGTGTTCTGCTGGACATGGGGTAAAGGATACAAAAGAAGCACTGAGTTTCAAGTTGCAAAAAGTGTTTGCCATTTTTGTGTTCATCATGCAGGAAAAAATACCGAATTTGAACAGATGTTCAACAAATCATGCTTGTTCGTACGTATGTACGCTGCGAATCATGATAATAAACAAGCTGTTGTTGTAACCCCAAAAACATAACTTTGAACAGAGCCGAACGTCACATCATCTGATAATGTCATTTCTCTTTATTGATTTGAAATAAAACCTTCTTCTTTTTCTTCTTTCCTCCTCTTTGTCTCTCTTCTCTTTATATTAATCAATCAATCACACTAATAAATGATACGATTTTTAACATTGACGCTTTTATTGTCTACTGTTTACTCACAGCTTTTACCAAACCAATACATATTTAAAGAACCCAACAAGAATGGTCTTATAACGCCATTCTCGTATGAATGGACTCAATTACTCGAACAATTTCACAACACATTAGGAAATAAAAATACTTCCAAAGATGACTCGGCATGTCTCTACCCTGTTCCCAAATTCAATTGCAAGCCATTTGTATGGCAAGACTCTATTATTGACCGAGACGCCTACCATTTACGACCCAGTGTAATAGAAGAAAGCTTATAAAGAAATGATGCGTAAAGCTAAATTATTTATGTTTTTTGCAGGATATCAAATCTGTCATAGCCATTGGAGATAGTATTACTGCTGGTTTTGGCATGATCTCAGGTAAAAGAAAAAAAAAATGTTCAAGCATTTCTTATATCACACACACACACAATTGACTGAATGTGAAATATAGGTAGGCCTCCGTTTTCAACCATATTAGAGTACAGAGGAAAAGCATTCTCGGTTGGTGGCGATGAAGGGGAATACACAATTCCCAACTTTTTATCGAGATTTACCACAGATGAGCTATCAAAAGGGCCCCCCAAGGGCATCACCCTACCTCTTTCTAGAGGCAAACAACTGAACAATGCGGCAAGTACACACAACTTGCGTAGTAACTATACAAAAACTAACAATGATATGTACTCTTTTCACCTGCAGGTCAGTGGAGCAAAGACACAGGAATTGAACGGTGAAATATCTCGTCTCGTGCGACTACTAAACACAGAACGTTACAAGGATGTCAAAGATGACTGGAAATTGATCACTCTGTTTATTGGGGCAAATAATGTGTGCGTACTATGTGAACCCCCCATGACCACTCTCCCCGGATTGGCTGACGCTGACATATTTGAAGATAATGTACGTAATGTATTAGAAAGAATAAGAACAGATGTTGGAAAATCCTTTGTCAACCTTGTAGCCCTATTCAATGTAAGTTCGGGAGAAAGAAGAGAGAGAGATTCTTTTGTGAGGCTAATGTATTTAACCGTAGGTGTCAAGTGTCTATGAAGCGTCAAGAGGTGACCCGTACTGTGAGTTTGTTTTAGATCCCTCTCATATGGTCATTTGCTCTTGTGTCCAGGGTGATGAAAAGCAAAGAAGAGGTACGTATTCGAAAGATCGGACTTTCAGGACCAGTATATAAAGTACAACTCTGTAGCCGCTGATTTCGTGGTAAACGAATACAATTTGAGGCTGGAGAAATTGGCAAACGAGTACAAAACCATCGATGTAATGAACTTTGGTGTTAGTTATCAGCCGGGATTCAAGCAATTCCCGGTAGCAAAGTATAAGCAGGCATTTTTCAGTGGGGTGGACTGGTACGTACATCATATATGTAACATTTGGCGTGTATATATTACTAATCCTTTCTTACAATTTCAGTTTCCATCCTAACAAGTGTGCAAACCGAGTGATGGCAACTATATTATGGAATGTAAGTGAGGTATACATAAAGATTATGAGCGTATACTAACGCTACCATGTAACTAGAATATGTTTTCTGCTGCGGAAGAAAAGAATCATCCATTTGACCTCGAGACTTTAAAACTGACTTGTCCAAGTCCAGAAAGACCCTACATTCAGTAGTCTTTTGTCTTATACCTGCATAATAAATACTAAAGAATCAATTGATGATACCATTTTCTTAAATTACAGTTTTGGTTGATAAATTAGTGACAGTAAAACTTCTTTCGAACGTAGGATCAGTAGGATGTGCGGGATTATGCAATGAACCCCAAAATTCATTAAGGAGCTGTTTTTTCTCGGCAAAACGAGGTAGTGAAAAGATGTAAACGCTGAACAAAAAGAAATTTTTTTTTGGTCGATTGTCTTGATGGAACCTTATACTCTAAACAAAATTTCGTCTGACAACCGCATAAAACAAACAAAATTAGTGTTGCAGGTAAGCGATCATCTCGTGAATAAGGTGCTTTACGACTGCTTTGATTCGTATTTCAGTATTCTATCAGGATTAAAACTTGGTCTTTGCATGATATCTCGCTATTGTAAAAGTATTATTGGACATATAAGTAACATAATACTTGTGACAACATTTTAAGCAAAGAGAGTGCATTTTTTAGATTTCAATTTTTTTCTTTTTCTTCCATCTTTATGTCAGTATTTTGTGTTTTCTTGAACAAAAAGTGAACAGCAAAACATGAAGCTAGGTGATGTGGCCACAGTATTTTTCACTGTGTGCTAAGATAGATAAACCGCACAGCAGTTAGGGCTTCGACTGTAAATGAAACTACGTATTTACGGAGAACGTAATACATACCGGAAACAAGTGATAGATTGGATTTCTTTTAAAAGAGGACCCTCACTCTTCTTTCCTTATGGAAAATACTCCTAAGGGACTCAGGCACTGCGCTAGTTCACTAAACCTTTGCTATTGGGTAACGAGAGTTTAGTTCGCACCGATGGCACAGTTACTAAGGGAGATATAATCAATGGAGATTCAAGTGGCACAAGAGTTAGTATTACTATCCTTACATAAAATAGAGAGGCTAAACAGCTGACTTCTCAAATGTTCTCTAAAATTTAGGAAAGAGAAAATTACAAAGCAATAATGATGAAGGCAATGATGTTGCAAAAGTACTAAATACGTACGCACGAACTCGAAAATGATAATATTGAAGGAGTCAGTACTTCCCGATTTTTAAGAGCAAATATTCAGTCACTGATGCTTTTTTGCAACAGAAGAAGGAAGAAAGTCTGTGCGAGAAGTCGATCAAGTTTGTTGAGAAAAAAAAAGCGCAACTTTCCACCATATAGGTAATGTATAGCCATTATTTTAATTGTACATTTAAAGGTATGTTGTATATGCCATTTACATCTCCCTCAAACCCTAGTCTGGTTGATCATGGTGTAATTCGCTGTGGAGAAGGCGTTTCGCCTCGACCTTATTTGGACGAGGAACTGTATAGCAGCCACTTGAGTACGCACAAAAAAGTGGCATTCCCAATACCTACTGAGTGCGCAGAGTATATGGACAAAGTAATTGATAGCGTAAGATCATCATTTTTGTGTACCCCAATCTGAAGCAAACGTTGAGAATCATATTGTTTATAGACCAATCTGGCTAGCTACAAAAAAGCAATGAACAGTGTATGTACCAGAAGATGATGAAGATTTTGAATTTCTTCAGGCTGTATTCCGCGGATTGTAAGTGAAGCAGTGTCAGTTTTAATTCTTGACTCGGTCGATGTATTTTCTAATTTCTTTATTTCCTTTCCGTAGCTTACGAATTCACCATACAAAGCAATATCTTTTTGATGGAGAAAGTACATTCAACTCTTTCTTCGTTTGTCCCCTTCTAGAGGCCGTAGCATTAAGTACATTGATGAATAAATACGGCGCAGAGTTGAAGGTGGGAGAATGCGCTTTGAAAGCTATGAGTGGACAGCTCAGAGAGTTAAAATTGGAAGAAGACGATAAGAGCCAATACAAAGCTGATGGTATTAACAAGCTCTTCAATTCAAAGGAAGCCGAGCTATTACTGCTGGAGACATCCGGATCTTACACCGATAGTGACAAGGTTAAAATTAATTTCGATCATCACAAGGGGATATTTGGTTGGCTGGCCATGCTGAAGACCATTGCCGACGAGTACAAGTATGCTTCGGTAGATGTATTCAAGAAATTAAAACATCTATTTCTTGCACGCTGCCGGTACTTGTAGAAAATTTTACTAAAAATTTTTATAAACGTTGTGCTGACTAAGTTAATACTCTATAGGTCGAAGCTTGCACTTATGGAGCATCTCCTTCTGTGAAGAAGGTCATTTTGAGCTGTGGAGAGAGGATGTCCTCGGTCTTTCAGCACCTTTCGATGAGCGAGGTGAGATCCTTCCTCGCGCGGTCCAATTCTTTTGGAACATACGGGTAAGTATGTATTTACATGTGATGAATGTGAGGAACAATTGAAACTAATTTATTTCGAATAGGCTTTGTTAGCAGAAAGCATAAAGATAATGCCAAAGTGGCGTTATGTTCCTTGCACTGTAACCACATTGAGTCAACTCATAAATCCAGTCATTCTGAAGCTTACGCAAGGAGAGGATAGCTGATATGGGTCTATTTTACGCTCATTACTCCTCTGTATAATTACCCTGGTACACGTAAAGGCTCAATAAAAGTGTGGAATATTGAAGTCTTAATTTTGCTCTTAAGCTCAAGTTCTATATGAATGAAATTATCATAGTCTAAGTATATGAGTGCTTCAAGTGAGTAGATAATATATTAAAAGAAATATGCGGACAGAATACCATTCATAATTTCTGTAGAAATACAGTCAGAGGTTTATGAAATCAAGTTTATGTTTTGAAGAATGATAAACCAGTGAAACGAGGGCATAATAGAGTTGGTTTCGAATTAACTATATTTCGGATTTGATGGTGACACAACAAATAAGTTTATGCTTGAAAAATAATCACTTCATGTAATATATATTTGTGCAGAACCTCAAGAAACACACAATGAAGCATCCTGCCATCTAATTGCCATACGTGAGGTCGCTATAGCAATTGCAAAAACAAAAGGATTCTAATCATCCTATTTATCAGAGTCTGGAATAAAGTGCGAATTCGCCATAGGTAACCCAAATCGTTGTAACTTGAAGATTAAGAATACAAGTCGGAACATCCCTTTGTAAATCTCGTGGCATTATTTAATGTAATACAAAGGGAGAACAACTGTGAGAGTTAAAAATAAGAAAAACCAAGGTCCGAATATATTTGATTTTATTTTTATAAATCAAAATAGATGAAGATTTATTTTGGAGCAACCCTACGTAATTTCAATAGCAGATGAGTTGTTTAAGATTCAAGAGAAGGTCATCTGCCCTCATAATGGGTGAGAATTAATATATCTTTTTCAATAATATACATGATCTTTACATTGTAACCACGTAAAACCCAGCGGCTGATCGGATTATAAATAAATGCAACAAGAAATATTTAGAACAGTTAGAATATGAGTATAAAAATAAAATGAAGCGTGAGCTATCCACAGTTTTGATTTAAGGGCAACTGCTAAACGAAACAAATACTGCAAGATTTTCAGTGGAAGGACAGAGTTGGGGGAAATCATTGTATTAGCACAACCAACCTTCTATAGAAAAAGCAGACAACACATTTTCGATTGACTATTTTGTACAGTTTTAACCTAAAAGAACACCCATATCAGGCGATGGTTGTACTATTGAGGAATACAAGTAATACAAAGAAAGTGGAAAAAAGATCTTCAATATGCTAACCTCATACAACCATCGACACATGGATAGCAGTGAAGAAGATAGAGGTCATCCACTCCATGTTAAATTCTATCATCTCTCGAATTGCAACTGAGATGATCGACAATCATTCAAGCACAAGCACCATGTAAATAGCAATTCCAAGAGAATCATTGTTTTTGTGTATGTAAGAATATTCAGTGCACGACGTGACACAAATGTGGTCCATCAAATTAGTTTTGTGAAGCACATTATTAAATTGCTAGTATAAATACCATCGATATATTTCCATCGTGTAATTTTCCTCTATTTCAACAACTACTTCATCGTTCTTTTTTCCTCTTTACCTTGTAATTTTTTCTTTCTCTATACGCTCATTTAAATTCATACTTCTTAATCATGTTTCGCTCTCGTAAATACTCTTCCTCCAAAACCGAACCTGTTCATACATCATCCCTTTCCTCTGGAAACGCATCCATAAAAAGACCTGAAGCACCTGTTGTTGTTGTTCAAGAGCAACAACCACGTTTTTACAGCAGCGATCCTTCTCATCATACTTATGAGGAGTATAACGAAGACGAGATTATCGATTTACAAGCAACACCTTCCACCCCTACTTCCAACGAGTTGACTATTGAGTCCATGTCTGCCGTCATTGCTGCAGCAGTTCAAATGTCTTCAGCAGGTGGTGCACCTTCTTCTCTTTCACTTGGAAGTGCTTCCATTTTACAACCTTTTTCAAAGACTGAGAATGTAGCTGCTAATAAGAGCGATGTCAAGCGTAGATTTTCAACGCGTCTCTTTTCATGGAGCAGCAGCAAAAAATCCAGCTCACCTACCAGTCCTACCAGTCCTACCAGTACACCTGCCACACCTGCTCTTGAACCCTCTTCACCATTTGACAGCACTTCCAACTTCACCATGATGGATGATGATAATTCTTCCCAAGGCTCTCCCCGTACCTCCTCAGCCTCTGCCTCTTCACCCAGAAAGTCCAGCTGTGTTCCTGACAGTGTGTACGTTTAACGAAGACGAGATTATCGATTTACAAGCAACACCTTCCACCCCTACTTCCAACGAGTTGACTATTGAGTCCATGTCTGCCGTCATTGCTGCAGCAGTTCAAATGTCTTCAGCAGGTGGTGCACCTTCTTCTCTTTCACTTGGAAGTGCTTCCATTTTACAACCTTTTTCAAAGACTGAGAATGTAGCTGCTAATAAGAGCGATGTCAAGCGTAGATTTTCAACGCGTCTCTTTTCATGGAGCAGCAGCAAAAAATCCAGCTCACCTACCAGTCCTACCAGTCCTACCAGTACACCTGCCACACCTGCTCTTGAACCCTCTTCACCATTTGACAGCACTTCCAACTTCACCATGATGGATGATGATAATTCTTCCCAAGGCTCTCCCCGTACCTCCTCAGCCTCTGCCTCTTCACCCAGAAAGTCCAGCTGTGTTCCTGACGATGGTCGCGATGAACTTATGTACAGAGGTATTCAAATCAAGGAAATCAAAACCACATTAAAGACCTTGGTTATCTCTGACGAAGTGCGTTGTCCTATGCCTGAAGTCAGACTTGAAAGACCAGGATTTGCTCGTATTAATTACTAATATTAAAAAATTGTCATATTATTATTTCCTCAACATACCCCCACCCTCCATGTATTATATCTTTTTCTTTATATCACACACACACGTACACCCTTTTTTTATACATAACATATATACATATATATTTACAATAAAAGATTTATATGTAAAGTAGTAGTAGTTCCTGTTGTGTCATTGCTTGTGTGACTTTGATTCCTGATATGCTTCTAAAGAGTGCAAAATCAGTGGCAAGCATATTTTTTACGCTTTTTCGCTTTTTTTTTTTCTCTACTTATACCTTACATACCTTTGTCTTGAATGGTAACACTTCGAGATATAATAAAATCCATCACTTCTTCTGTTCGAAATGCAACTGCAGATTCCGAGGGACAGAGTACTATTGATGTGATTGAACTCTACTTGGATGAACAAACCAGTGCCAACATTGGGGACTCCACAACGACCTTAGCGCTGGTTGACACTTCTTCTATTGATAAATTCTCGCAAGAATTAATAGCGCTTTACGAGCTCACTATCACCAATACAGCACCCCTGGCAACAGTCATTTCCAGCAAACCTGAAGTATTACGCACCCAAGCCCAGCATTACATTTTACTTCGTTGTGTTCGACAACTTTTACCGCTGTTGAGACCGCAACGAGTGTTTGAAGACTGGTGGCGTCTCTTAAAACCTGTGCTGACGATAGCTTCTTACCCCAACAGGATCAAGAAAGAGGCTCGGCTCATCATTTCAGAGGCTTTGATTATTGAACAGGAACTCGTGCGAGATCACAATAGTCCCATTAACGACTGCATTTACTTTCACCAAATTGTCAACTTGTATTTGGATTGGGCAGAGAGTAGTTATCAACGACAAGAAGAACTTGAGCGTGATGAGACGAGTAAACAGCACCAGACTTTGTTGGAATTAGAACAAGACGAATGGTCAAAGAACTTGACTGCAATATTACTATGCGTAGGAGCCTCAGAGACCAAGGTGAATTACATGAGTGGTAATTTTATGTAATTTTGTTATTGTTGCTAATAGGAATTTCATAGGAATTCTTTAATCTTTTGGATAGATACTTTTTATCAAGTAAACATCGTCTACAGATTGTCTATTTATTGAGTGAATTTATGAGAAGAAGGGTAAGTTGTTGTGCTATTGCATAAAATTCTCGAGAGAGAAAGATTTTAATATTTTTCATATGTAGAGAACTCACTTGCATGAAATACTTGAAACTCCCTTATTTAACTCTATGCTGAAATCACTTATGGTAAGTGCACAGTCATTCCATCATATTCTTATTGACTGACTGACTTGCATGAAATCCCAGTTTGATAATTCCACAACATTAATTGCAATTTCAGTCACCAATTTGATCATGTTGCTGCCCCGAATTTGTACTTCACTTCCCAAGTTCTTGCCACAATTATTTTATATTTTTGCAAGAGCGATTTGCTGGGATCAATTACGAGATTTACGCAAGAAACAAAGTATAGATGCCTTTGCTTACGCTGCGCCTACTCGCACCGTAGCAGATGGCTGGGATTGTGTTGGTAAATTGTGAATACAGTGATGCATAATGGAGGTACAATGTGTTAACTTGGTATATAAATAGATTATACCTTTTCGAAATTATCAGCACCTCCCTCTAATCCACAAACTGGCGCTTTCTTTACTTCTTTATATGGTCTTTATCCATGTAATTTTCTTAAATTCCTACACAAACCTTATGTGTACTTTAACGATAACCAATTCAAAATACCCGAAGAGTTTGATGAAGAAACATTCAAAGGCAGAACCATTGTAAAGTGTATATATAGTAATGACCCCATGATATGACTTTTTCTCTAACAAATAACATTTTAGCCTCAAGTGACTCGACATATGTTACATCCAAATTTGGTTGTCATGGATGCTGAATCTGAACTCACTGATAAAACCAGATGGATGAAAATGGAACCTCCTGATGTCATTGCTCAGATTATGGGCCTGGATTTAACAAATGCTGCTTCCCGTGTGGCATTTATGACTTCAGACGAGGATGATGAAAATAAAGAAGAGCAGCTGGATCTGTTGGATGAATCTTTATGGGATAAAAGCAATGATGCTATTGCCGCCGCTGCTGCTGCTGATTCTCCTCCCTATGAACAAGTCCCTTATAGCGCAGACAAACAACAAGAACCAAGCTCAAAACCAGTGATGATATCCAACATCGTTGCGCTTCACAAAGCATTGAAAAGTGGCGCTGAGGTGTTGGTAGGTGATGATGTATGGGATGCTGGATTGGAACCCACTGTAGCAACAACAAGCAACAATGTGGATGAAACACCCACCGCTACTTCTAATAACATAGACACCGACCGCATGTCATCAGAAACAAAATTGCTCTTGGCAGCTTTAAAGAGAGAAGTTCTTTTGCTCAGAAATGAGTTGAATTTTGAATTATTTTTGAAGCAGCAGCATTTGCAACATATCGGTCGACTTCACCGTGAGCATGTCTTGGACAGTTCTGTAGAAGCCGAAAGACAGCAGTTGGTATGGGTCATGAAATATAGGGGAAGGGTGGTAGTATACTAAACATCATTTCTATTTTAAAATAGTACAACACAACTCGTATGTTGAAGGCTCAGTTGAATCAAACCACTACACACCTCGAAAAACTTAAGGCGGAATCTGCCCTGACAAAACAAAAGCACATTAAGTGGGAAGACGAACAGTCGGGTAAACTCAGAAATTATCGTGATGCCAGAAGAGAGTGGCAAAACCAAATGGCACGCACAGAACATCAAGTCAAAGACTATGAGAATCAATTACAGGAGCAAAAGTCGCAATTAGATGACGCACGGCAAAAGATATTTGAGCTTGAAAACGAACTCAAGACATTGGAGCCCACGGTGACAAAGATGACTGAGAATGAGCATCGTGTGAAGCAACTTACACAGCAAATGTTGCTTTGGGAAGCAGATACTTCTCATATGGAGGAACAAAAGCGATATATTAAGGGTCTTTTGTCTCAGTGGTGGAGTATGGAGGAACTCGTGGCTAGTCTTCAAACTGAAAATAGACGTCTTCAAGAAGAGCAAATTCAAAGAGAGGAAAGCTATGAAAAGCTCAAGGTGGAAGCTATGGAAAATCAACAAAGGGCAGAGAGTTTAGGGAAAACATTTAGCAGTGATAGAAGCTCTGCAGAGATAACTAGGATGCAAACAGTCATGGATCAGCTGAAGCAAAGGTTGGAGGATCTGCAGGTAAGAGCAACTTAAAATATGCAAAGCGTATTTGGAGTGTAGCTTACGTAACTCATGTAGATTGAGAAATTGGAATGGAGCGCTCACTTTGAGGCAAGTGTGTACGTTTACACAGCAAATGTTGCTTTGGGAAGCAGATACTTCTCATATGGAGGAACAAAAGCGATATATTAAGGGTCTTTTGTCTCAGTGGTGGAGTATGGAGGAACTCGTGGCTAGTCTTCAAACTGAAAATAGACGTCTTCAAGAAGAGCAAATTCAAAGAGAGGAAAGCTATGAAAAGCTCAAGGTGGAAGCTATGGAAAATCAACAAAGGGCAGAGAGTTTAGGGAAAACATTTAGCAGTGATAGAAGCTCTGCAGAGATAACTAGGATGCAAACAGTCATGGATCAGCTGAAGCAAAGGTTGGAGGATCTGCAGGTAAGAGCAACTTAAAATATGCAAAGCGTATTTGGAGTGTAGCTTACGTAACTCATGTAGATTGAGAAATTGGAATGGAGCGCTCACTTTGAGGCATGTAAATATAATAATTCACCAAGGTCATACTCGGATCAACAGATTATAACAGAATCGTAAAATTAATAATACATATAAAAATATAATTCCTTTTTCATACCCTCCCCTCAATTTATTTTACTATTGTATATCAGAAAGACCTTGAATAATGACCCCTTTGGATGCTAATGCTTCGAGCGTAGGCTCAAATTGAGACTTGTCAACGGGTTTTGTGGCTTCCTTGATCAAGATGGTCTTGAATCCAAATTTAACCGCATCTAAGCAAGTGAATTTGACACAATAATCGGTGGCAAGGCCAACAATGATGATTTTATCGATAAAGTGTTGATAGAGTATCTTTGCTAATTCGGTTATCTCAGAGTAGTTATTGTCGGCAAATGCACTGTAGGAATCAACGTATCGATTCATGCCTTTTCGCACGATAAAGTCAACATTTTTCAGGTCGATGTCTTTGGATATTTCGGCTCCAAAAGATCCTTGCTACATAGTAAAGCCTTAGTGAGGAGCTCATTAATTGACTAAAAGTAGGACGTCTTACTATGCAATGGTCTGGCCACATGACCTGCTTATGTGATACGCCTTCGTACTCGATATCTTTGGTTTCGAAAAGTTCCTTGTCGCTATGGTTTGATGCAAAGCTAATGTGATCACTAGGATGCCAGTCCTTTTAAATAAATGAGTCTTTGTGAAGTGACAATTCCACTCCTTAAATGAAATTACCTGGGTTGCGATTATCAAACCGCTCTTTGCTTTGACTTTCTCATTGAGCTCATTGACTGGACCGAGTATACTATATGAATCTGCTACTGCGAGCGAGCCCTTCTCGAGAAAATCGTTCTGGATATCCACTAAAATAAGCGCAACTTTCTCTTTTTGTTCACTCTAAAGTAGCTTTAGTCTATTTTTTGGTCTTTTCAGAGCAAAGTACCAACTCACCATAATCAATTGGATTCGCGCGCGTTACAAAGAAAAAAAAACCTCTCTGAATTATTTCTCTTCACTTTATCTTTATTGTTGTAACACACACACACACACACACACACACACACACACAGCAGTAGATCTCGCGCACTCATGGATACCCAAGTTTTTTTTACGGAATGCAGAGACATTCTTGACGCTCACGTAATATTAGATCGTGCCATACAAAGTCACTAAAACTGACATTTGAAGTTCTTTTAGCATGACAGAAGAGAACGAATCATCAAGGTGTCCAGGTACTTACTATCACATACTCAGGTGAATTAAAAAAAAAAAAACTATGATACTAAGATAGAGTGCCTTTTTACACAGAGATATCACTGCACAGAGCAAAAAAATGATTTTTGCATTACACAGGTGAGTCTCTGTGAATACTAGTAAAGGGCAAAGGTTTGCTTATGTAAACATGTGTTTTAGAGCGACTCAATGCAACAAAAAAGATAAATACAAAGAAGCTGAATTAAAGCAAAAGGAAATACTACAGCTGTTTCGCAAACTAGCGGCTGACATACAAGGATCAGATTATCATAGGTTTGTTCTCAGAGAATGCTGAAAGTCGGTTCATGCAACAAAGCTCATTTTATCTTATGATAGATATTCGCGAAGTTTCTCTGGTGCGTTTGAAGAGTTTGTGAGTATAATGCCACTTTTAGATAAGGTCGCTATAACTGATCTTTTCTCACTATTGCTAGATTGAGGCTATTGCTTTTCATTACTTTTTATTACACCAAACGGTCATCACCAAAGAACAGGTGGATGACTTTTTCAAGGATCCAGAAACAAAAGAACAAGTAAGTTGTTTTTTGGGCAATGGACACGCTAACGGCAAAAAGCTAAAGCTTGTTTTTACCCTTTCAGTGGCTGGAAGTGAAGGCTGAGGACTACGTAAGTGTGCGCAATGCAAAGTAACAAGTAAAGAAAGGGTTATACTCAATTTGGGGTTTTAGATTTTAGGTTTGGGCGATTTCACTGGTGAGTTGATGCGTTATGCAATCTACATAGTATCTTCTGGTGGATACGATCAGGCCATGCTTATTTGTAAGCTTTTAAGAAAGCTGGACATTGGTAATAAGAAAGGACACGGCAATCGGATAAACATGTGCCTTAACATTATACCTTTTAGATTTCGAGTTGATCGCTGCTTCTTGCTTGCCTCAACTATTCAAGAAAATGGGTGCATTAAAAGGCAGCATAAAAAAAGTGGAACAAGGTAATTTGTTTGGATATGAAATGTTTTACCCGTGTATTAAACTGACTGATCGCCGGTAAAAAATAAAGCTTGTTACACTTTCCAAATTAGAGGAAGTGAATACCCCAAGGAAGTTTACTTGAGTATCATTAAAGATCATCAAGAGAAATATGAACAACAGCAACAAAGTTAAATAAAACTTTCTTCTTTTTTAAGAAAAAATAGTCTAAAATTGAAAGGTTTTTATTATATAAATACAAGATATTAAACAAGGGATAGGTGGTTTGGGGGTGGGGGAATTTAGTGGAGCTTTTCCAAAGCTTCAACTTCGGCTTCGGCGACGATGACAGGTACGTTGTGCTTTTCATCCATACCATAACCAGCAGCGTCTTGATCAGCCATCTTCTTGAGACGGAATTCTTCATCCATAACATCATAGTGTCTGAATAACCAGTAGTAAAGAACACCAAAGGCAAAGGCACCCACAGCAACACCAGTGTAAACCCAGACCATGTTAGGATCGTGAGCAGAGGGAGAAATAGCGAGACCAATCAAAGCAGCAACACAGTTGGGCCACAAAGAAAGAGCGGAAACAAGAGATTTCATAGACTTGGGGGCGTGAGTGTAAGCGTATTCCATGGAGGTAATAGAAGCGAAAATTTCAGAGAAAGCAATCAAAACATAACAAGGAATTTGCAAGAAGATGGAAACACTGGCAATACCAGTCTCAATAAATTGTTGATCAATGTAGATGTAATGTTGAAGAACGGCAGCCCAGACCATGGCAAGACCACCGAGGAAGAAACCACAAGTAATACGTTGTTGGGAGGCAAAGTTAATCTTCTTTCTACGCAAGAGAGGGTAGACAAGACCATCAACAATGGGGATAAAGATGATGAGAGCAATGGGATCAAAATTGTTCATAATATCGTTAGGAAGACTAGCAGGACGAGCCATGACACCAGCTTGGGAGATGAGGTTACTAGTAAGTTGGTTGTAACTGACCCAATAGATGGAGAGGGGAATAAAAATCTTACAGGCCATGATGGCTTGCTTCAATTCATCAACAAATTCATCGTTCCATTTGCTGGCCTTTTCATGAGTTTCAGGTGCCCACTCAACGACATTGCTCATACCGGGATCTCTCTTGGCAAAGTCCAAGATATCCTTGCATTCCTTGCGAGCTTGCTTGTTACCAGGTAACCCGGCTTGCTTACGAGCAAATCCAATCAATCCAAAAGCAGTAAGGATGACAGAGCTGGTGGGTTTAGGCTTATAGTATGCCTTAGAGCCAGCAATGAAGACGAGGATGGCAACAGCAAACATACATGTGGGCAAAGTGAAGGCAGCCCAGAAATCAATATGCAGTTCCAAAAGTGGGCAAATAATACCACCCAAAAGAGATCCAACATTGACAGCCCAGTAGAACCTATAAAGAGTAAAAATAAAGTAGATTATCAAAATGAAACGGAGTTAGTAAAGATTTGTCATTTTGCTAGATTAAGTTTTTTTTTTTTTTTACTTTGCATTACACAGGAAATAAAAAGAAAATATATGGCGAGAACATACCAGTTATATAAATGTTGAATACTAAGATCATAATCAACCATGACAAGTTCACCGGATTTGAGTTCCTTGATATAGTTTTCGGTTCTTCTGTATTGATCTGCACAGAGGGGAGAGACAATACCCTTGATACCACCGGTACCGACTAAATGATTCAGAAGAAAATTTAACTTTTAGACAATGTGGCGCTTTTTTAAACCTTATCCTCATTACTTACAACCAATAACGATAAGTGATACGATATAACCGGGGAAGCCAGCACCGCTAGCAAGAGCAGCGGGAGTAGCCGTGGAGGTAAGGATCAACCAACCGAGCATGTAAACAATTGAAAAAATAATAATGGTCCAGTAACGACCCATATATTGATCGGCAACAATGGCACCTAAGACGGGGGTAAAGTAACAGAAGAAGGTAAAGAAACTGGACAAAGCAGTTGCAACAGATTGACCTTTGTTCAAATGTCCTGGAGTTTCATCACCAGGACCATTCTATAAAGAAAAAGAAAAATTGTGTTAAAATGTCAGTTCATTTCAGTAAATTGGTTATCGATAGTTACTTGAACGTAGTTTTGGAAAGGAGTGGAACCACCATAGTAAGCGAATCTATTGTAATCAAGCGTGGAAAAAACCCAAAAATCGTGAGAAACTTCGACTACCATATTAAGATCTCGTACAGTAGAGATCTGCAATGTCGTTCAAATAATTTACCTTTCACTATAGAGGGAATTGAAGTTTAGTATACAAGTCAATTGCTAAAAAAAAAGAGTTGGTTTTTCTGTCGACTTACCAAAATTCGTTCACCAAAATAAACCAAGCAGCGACAGGAATAGTCTCAGCTACACGACGGTAGTTACGAACGTCATCGTGAGTATCGACAACGGCTTCTCCCTCAAACTCAACTTCAGTTCTAACGTCGAAGTTTGCTTCGAACTTTTCGTCGTTCTCTTTAAGCATTTTAAATAATAGAAGTACAAGAACAAGAAAAAAAATAAAAAGAGTAGAATTCGGGTTTTATACGATATTTTTTTAGAAAAAATAATTCAAATCAAGAAAAAATATAAAAAAAAAAATATAAATAACCAAATAAGGTAATTGACAAAGACAGAATATCGTGTGTTCCCAAAGATTTTAAGTTGCACGGTCTTTAAAAATGACGAAGAAGATTCGCAATTTGCCCCGGTAACAATCTAGCTATAGGCAGCATCGTTTGCTCCGCATCTCGGCACCGGTCTCTGTAATTGTTACAATTGGATACGGAACAATTTCAAAAGTATTAAGTTGTAACTAAATTAGTATGATATTCCCGTAAATGGAAAAATCGAGTACTCGCGATCTTGTGTTCTTCACTTTCTAGATTAACTTACGATAGACTTGCCTATTGTATCACACTACGTTGTCTCTCTAGTCTAGCAGCAATTACGATAGTATATTAGTTCAAAAGATGAATATTCGCTGTTAAATTTGCTGTATTTGAAGGTTTTCTTACTTTTTGCGATTTGACTTCCAATCATTGTCAATGTATTTTACATCACCTCATCAAAATGAAAGACCAATAGGATTATTCGTAGTGCCAAGAGTTCTAATTTCCCTATCATTTTTGGACCCTGTTTTTACCATGTGCAGATATTACTGTTATCGCATCAAATTGCAGAAGAGGTACAAAGTAATTGCAATTACGGTGTACAGATCATAGCAGTGATACTGCGGTTGAAACAATTAATTCTGATGATACTCATTTACTGTCCTCACAGAACCCTCCTTATCTGTCCTTCTTTTCCTTTGTGGAGTTATTCTATCGATTATGGACGGGTAAAAGATTACATCAATTGCCGATGACCTTTGTTATCAATTCTTTCTAACTGTGTATGAGAAATACTGACAAACCTTTGATTTGCGGCCTTAGAATATGCCTATTTGCGCGGACTGTGTCGAGGTAAGTGCCAGCACACCTACCACTCCAAGTTTTTCGGGAAAGTTTAATATTAATCAAAACATACTTTAGTGCATTAATTCGGGCACAGTATCAACAACAACGAGCACAAATTAACTGTACAACACAACACAAATGAAATGAAGATGAAACAATGGTGATGTGAATTTACTTATCTTGCTGAATAATCCTCCATACCAGAGCAACACTGCCAACGTATTTTACCATGTTTCTTGCGTAACAATTTCTTTACTTCCCACGTCAAAGACTCAATGCAGCAAGTGCAGTAATTTACCAACTCTCTGAAACCGTTTTAAGATTACTTACTCGTGATTCCCTGTTAGGAAACCTTTACTATTAATGCAAAAGTGTTTATTCCGTGCATGAGTTGTTTCGCACTGCTATTAATGAAGTTACACCAGAAAGATCAATAACAAAGTATTCCGGTTTCTAGGAGTTGTTAGCTAAGGAAGCGATCACATTTGTATTTTGGACGAAACCTTTGTTGTTTCTGTTATTTGAAACATTTAGAGATATAGAAAATATCAACCTTAGAATCTAATCTTGTATTTTCGGCCAAACCAAACCTAAACTGCCTTTATCTGATTAGTTAAACAGGAGTAACAGCAGAAATGCAATACTGTCCACATCTGCGAAATGGGGGACCTCGAATCAATACATTGAGCAGATTTCGTATCAGTTTTGTCTTTCATAAATAAATATTCATACTCTCTACACTACTATTGTGGTGATTGAAATGAGCAGCCTATAACACCACGACAAAACCATATAAAAATTTCTATATGCTTTTGCTATGCATTTCCGCACACGCATACTCTGTCTCTGTATATAGGAGTTGTTAGCTAAGGAAGCGATCACATTTGTATTTTGGACGAAACCTTTGTTGTTTCTGTTATTTGAAACATTTAGAGATATAGAAAATATCAACCTTAGAATCTAATCTTGTATTTTCGGCCAAACCAAACCTAAACTGCCTTTATCTGATTAGTTAAACAGGAGTAACAGCAGAAATGCAATACTGTCCACATCTGCGAAATGGGGGACCTCGAATCAATACATTGAGCAGATTTCGTATCAGTTTTGTCTTTCATAAATAAATATTCATACTCTCTACACTACTATTGTGGTGATTGAAATGAGCAGCACGTACACACTCGACAAAACCATATAAAAATTTCTATATGCTTTTGCTATGCATTTCCGCACACGCATACTCTGTCTCTGTATATCTTTCTCTCGCCTGATTCGTCTGCGATCACTAAACTCAATAAAACACGACAAGTTGGTACACTCAGAGCGAAAATTGTATTAGAGATCTGGATATTCTGGTGATTTATTTCGTTATCAAAATTGAATTGACTCGACTGTTCCACAAGTGAGAAGGTTTCAAGAGGCCAACATTGCCGTTCGCTTTTCTTTTCTGGGTTCCTCGACTTTACAATAATGTTAGAAATCAAAGGATAAACAATTTTAAAAAGAATATCCTACCTTCTTGCTCTTCGGCTGCCTCAGTTGGTATGTGGGTTGGCACATCTGGGATTTTATTGACGATATCAGAAGGCTCACGCTCAGGAAGTTTGTTGACTGGCACATCAGGTAATCTGGCATCGAGCTACGAAATTGACAATGAAAGTGAATATGTGTGATATCAGCTACAAGCGAGCCATATACCTCTTGTTCCTGTAATTCATCCAATTCCCTTTGAATCTCCTCTTCGTCTTCTGCACTAATCAAACCACCCAGCATTTCATCAATTTCCTATTTCGAAATGCAAATTCTTTAACGCATGAAATTTCCAAGTCGCATAATGATATCTCACATACATTTTGATAAGCGATTGCTTCGGCAGTATCGTCCATTAATTTCTCGACTGCTTCAATAGAGGTTTCTTTGTGAATCTCCTTCAAGACATCGTTACCCTGCTTCAATCCTTCCAACAACTCCTTCTCCACCAAGGCGTATTCGATAGAATGAGTCTATAAAATAAGAGGGGAATAAGAAACCACTGTCAAGAAGGTAGCTTGTTTTGTATATTACGAGCTCTTCTAAATTCATCAACTGTTGGTCTGTCTTTTCCAATAGCTGAATTTGGTACTTTTTCTTCTTCAAGGCTAATAGCGCTTTTTGCTTGTTTCCTTGTGTTAATGCAAGCTTCGCTGCCTCTACTTCTTTCTCAATAACGACATTGATCTATTTACAGGATTGAAAAACTGAGTACTGTTGTGTTTTAGTGAGCGGGCAACTTCTTACATTTTTCTGATATCTTTTAAGCTTATCTCTTTGAACTTTCAAGTCGAGAATAGCCTTGTCCTGACTCGTGATTTTATTCTTGGATGCTCCAGCTCCCATTTCTTTTAATGAAGATGAAACAATTGAAGAAGACGAAAAAACTCAAGAAGTCAGGTTCACTCACGATGATACTTTCAACCAATCACATTGCCTGCTTTCATTGCGGCACAAGAAAGAGGACTGAAAACTGCATTAAGGAAATATAAATTTTATTCGTACGAGAGTATGTTAAGCAGAATCAACTAATGCATAGCGAGAGGCACTACGATCGAATAAGCTTGATTTTAAGTCGAGATCCTGCAAATAAGGATGTTGTGGTGCGATTTCTCTTAATTGACTAAAATGGATATGAAATTCAGTAACAGCAACTTAGAAAAGATCCTTTTATCTTTTCTCTTACCTGACATAACGATTGACAACATCTTGAGGCTTTGCTGTTAAAGTAGCACATGCAATCATGTTGATGAGTGTATCAGGGTTATCAGAATCCTGCACAGCAACTATCATTAATATCACATACATACACTATTGCTCATAGAACCAACTCACCTTATTTTGAGCTTCCAACAATAAGCTTTCGGCTTCAGGGTATCTACCTAAAGCTAGGTTTGCAGCTGCTTGACCGTTCAAAACTTTGACAGTTTGGGCCGTGTTTGATTGTCCAAATTCCTCATAAATATAGAATGCCTCTTGATACTTTTCGCCACCCTACATAGTAAAAAAACTATTAGTCTCTGCATACCCAAGAGCCAGTCCATAAAAAAAGCAAATCTTACAACACGTAAATCAACCCAAGCTTCCATCATTTGTAATAATAAAGCATCTTCAGCCCAAGATTTGACTGAAGCAACTTCATTTCTAGCTAAATCCAATCGATCCATTTGAAGATATATTTGAACAGCTAAAGCGGAACTATGGAGTAGCAAAAGTTCAGTACCCCTTCTCTTGACGCGAATTCACAAAAAATAACTTACCATTCCAACTTTTTTTGACGAGAATGAAGGGTTCTTAAGGCATCCTCGAGATGACCAGCTTGGACCAAAATAGTGGCAATGACAACTTGAACAACAGCGTTAATACGATTAGAGCCTTCTTCAAATAAAGCGTTGGCTTTAACGACATATTCTTCAGCTACGTTGGCGTTCTTTTGTTTATCGGACAAGAAAGAGGCCAACAACTGAATAGCCTTCAAAGATGCTTCGCTGCTGTTGGGACCAATGTCGTTGATGACCAAGTTGTACTTTCCTTGAGCGACATAAGAGCGGTACAAATAGGTTTGTGCCTCTAATTTGGCTTCGGGTGTGAACAAGCCATTGCTGGAGCTTACTTCATTGATGACGGTTTGGTAGTTTCCAATAGTGAAAAGGTTGCGGATGCCAAATAAAATCGACTCTTCGTCCATAGTATGTGTGTTGTGTTAAAGAGATGGTGTTCTAAGGGATGGTAGGTTTAACAACGTGTCGCTGCCTCTGTTGGTCAATTTACGAGATTCGTAGTGTGACTGTGAAAAATTCTCTTAATTCCCCCCAGAAAATGTCGCTGATTCAATGAACTTGAAGAGGAAGGAGTCAGGTTTGCTTATCACAATTACATTATTCAAATGTATGATATGTTGACTCAATTAATCTCTAGAAAAATAAATTAGTTTACGGATAGATGTCTTGACCGCATTTTATTCATTGTATTCCTTTTTAACCTTATTCTCCTCTTCTACCGCAACAACAGTAGTGAAAGATGACAGGTAAGTTGAACTTGAAAACTTTTGGAGCTTGACTCAAACTTACAAACCATAATTTTTTTCAGGAAAAAGAAAAGCAAACTTCCAAGATAGCGCTTCAACAGAAGTAAAAAGACAACAGATACGCCCACCTCCCCCTTCCCTAGCTTCACCGCCTGTCTCTAAGACGCAGATTTCTCAAAATAATGTAGAATATGAACTAGGCCCTCTTCTTCGAGAAAAATTTGCCAGTTATGAAGTATGGTTTTTAAACTAATTTAATCCTTCATTGTTGGATTTATTTATGCGACAATTTTAGGACTACTTTCAAGATATAGCCAAAGAGTTTTCTGTACTTCGAAAGGATGCTCTCCACTTTGCGCATTTCATCATTGTCAATTATTTTAACAGTAAAAAAGTCGAGCTTGCAAATGCATATATAAGAAACATAGCTGGTATCAGAAGACAAGTGCGACGACTTCATATTGATTTACGGTTTGCGCAAGAGCTACATCATGAATTGGATAATTTAGGACGAGTTTTTTTGAACAACGTACAAAATTTACAGAACGTAGAGCAATATCCACTTTGGAAAGGAGATTGGGATCTTTTATCAGGTCAATCAAATCAATTGCAGCAAAAATTTCAAAATATTGATCATATCATCGAAGGTATCATAAAGGCCGTAAATAGATCAGAACAAGTAAACGACATAATAAAAGCACGACGAGATATGTTGATCGAAAAAGACAGAGACATAGTGTCCTTGATAAAAGCGGCAAAGAAAACAGTAGTCAATATTTTGTTCATTATAAAACAGGTTAAAGTGGAAGTTGAAGTTCGGTTGCAAGAACGACTCAGGATGCTAAATTCTGAGGAAAGAGAAAGTATGCAAGACTTGCAGAAAATTAGAAATCTTAAAATGCTGCAGAAGTTTGAACTTCGAGAATTATTGAAATTGCAAGATGAGCAGAGCTACAATGATCTTACAGATGAAGCTCGACTACAGCAAATGCAAATAATAACAAAAAACAAGGAACGAATTAATTCCATCAGGGAAAAATTGATATTTGAACGACCACTCGATCGAAAATGTCGAAACATACTGAAGGCAACTGGACTTGGAAGAGAAAGTATGGATGCGGACAAATTATTCAGATTAATAAATTCAATCGAGAATCATTTTGAGCAAGTGCTCAAACAATTAGATATTGTACTCGAACAGATCCACCTACTTCACGCAGATTCTCAAACACAAGGGTTGCCTCAGATAACCAATCCAACATTCTGGAACCATCTGTATAGAAAGGTAGCGCTCGATCCCAACAATTTGAACGCGAACATCGTAAGTATATACAATTGGGTTACTATGCAATGTTGGCATAATAGTGCAATCAACTCGCTTTATTCTAGCATTTTCTACCTCACATTCTATCAAATTTTGACGAATTCGACAATTCGAGAAAGAGTCAAGATTCGAATACCTACAAGTACCAAATACCTGTTTTAGATCCACTTCACGAGAACCTATCCATAGCATATGCGAACACCATTATTCAAGGTAAATTTATCACTTTCTGATAGAAGAAGTTGACGAATCATATTGATTGTTTTCCTCTTCCCTCTCTTTATATACCTAGACGTGACCAAGTATCTAATGAACATTAAACCATGGATAATATGTATTTTCGAGGGTTATTTTCTTGTTAGACAGGAACAACTACAGCAGCGACAGGAGATTACATTACCAATACAGATTTTAGGTATACCAAACCTTTCACCAGGTACAAATAATGGACTCAAGCATTACCAATTTATTTATTTTTAAACCATAGTGAGCAGAGCTGCCGAGGGAATTCTCAAGCATACCCCCTGGTATGAGCTTCTACATCAAAAATCAGAGAACGAGCAGGAGGACGACCTAATTCGAGAGGAATTACAAAATATGAGTACCTTTTACCACCAAGTGCAACTCATCTACGAAGCTGAGTTTGGAAACATGGATTTTGACACAGTTAACGATTACGAGTATGCAAAGAGTCATCCATTCCAATTTATACGTCTAAGCGTTCGTTTGTTGCAAGTTGCTCCTTCACTTGCCAGAGATACAGCCAAATTGTGGAGTTTGCTACCTGAGACGGCTCATTCTATGATGTATGTACCGTTGAGTGGAGTGTCAACTCTGTTTACCAAGTTTCAAAAGGCGCACCAAAGGGGACTGCCTGTTCCGGATCTCTTAAATACTCGTGGCAATTTTATGCAATTTAGCGACTTTAAAAATTTTTACTTAAAGATCTCCAACAGGCAACTTTTATGGAACACAATTTTCAATATTGATCAATTAGAATCCGGGATTTTAACATATCCTGCACGAATTCACTTTGGGGAGGATTTCAGTACCAATGGCCATATGGTCTGCATTCCATTCGAGAAGACTGTGACTGCACCAAGAACCGAAGCGGATCTGATGAGTCAAAAAAAGAGAGTAGACTTTACCAATCACTCAAGAAATACGGAGTCCATAGGCTTTGTAGTAAATGACGATATGATAGAACTTGACTCAGGCATGATGGTATTACTATTATTGCCCTCATTGTGTAACAATTCTTTCTAATCATCTTGCATGTAGTACTACTTGATAACATTCATACTTTTGGTCATGATCTTTATAAGTCTATTGTTAAACAATAGGTAAAAGCACCATCTCTCTCTGCAACAATGCCTTTCATGGTGATATACGAGTAAATCAACAACAATTGGCGAGTTATTAAAACCCCAGCAGATTGGCTAGTTGTGATTAAATAAAGTAGTAATATTTTCAAAGGAACAAATTAAAATAATCTTCCAGAACATTTAACACAAATAATCAGCACAACTATACGATTCGCTAAACGATGGGCCAGGATCTTTGTTAGAGTTGGTTTGGTATTAAACCTTAGTACTTTTACCAAAATATCGGCTACTTAGCATATTTGATGTGATGTGAAGCCTAATATGCTAAAGTAAGGGCGAGAATGACCCTCAAATGACGATTCGTAATAAAAGTTTGCTTTTAATATCCTAAAGTGAAAACGGTCGCCACATCAGATTGGCAAACATTTATTTAGTATTTGTTTGACGCACCTATATTTCTCACTCAAAAGGGTATTGCTATTTTTATCGGAAGCCCTGTATTACGTTTCCAATCTTGGCGTGTCGATACATTCAAACTACAAACTATCAAATGAGAAATTTATTATCAAAGGTATTATCGTCCACAATCTGATTTTTAACGCCTCCATTGTATATTGAAGGCTCTTTTTGATGTCAGGAATACTATACATGATTGATAAATAGGTGGAACATTGCTTTGTTTATGCGTAGATACTTTTTCAGATGCGCAGTTCATATCAACGTGAATTTCCTTTGTTACCCGAACCTGATTTTCATTTCTTTTCCCAGACTGCTTCGCTCAAGTGATTCTAAATGTGCTTGTTTCATGGTTTACTCGCGTTATCTGGTCATTAAATTGTGTGACTCATCCCTTGCTGTGGATTTATACAAAGAGAATAGTAAGACTTTGTTATACAGAGGACGATCCAATCAACTTCAGTGGTCTCCGCTTTTGCTGATCGCTACTTGGCTTATTGATACACGAAATACAAATATTACACATGAGCACAATTAAAAAGAGTTTGCTCCAAAACAGTATATTTGATGAATCTAACCATTAATCACAAGTGAGACTCCTTCAAGATTCACTTTACAGATCGAGCTATTTGACTCCGGCTGTAAGTATAGTAGCGAGAGCCCATATGCGAAATGAAATGAAAGCAATGCCTCCGGCGCATACTCTTTGCGATCTGCTCTAGGTGAGATTAGATGAAGGTGAAAAGTGCCGAGTTAATTATAGCCAAAACTTCGAATCCGTAACTCGGTTGGTAAAATGACTAATTTTAGTTAAACGATATTAAAATAGAACTTTGAAGATCATCAAATGACAGCATATTCTCTGGATACAAATATCACTTGATCTAGCCCTTCAAAAGTATAAAATAACTATACTTTGCAATAATTTTTATTCTCTATACTGTACCTATCAACTCATTTATGATGAAGCTTCTCACTTATATTCTCGCTCTCTGTCTCTTCGTTTTCGCCGTCGTCCAGGCGGATGATTTCACTATTAGGTTTTACCGCCAGCCCAATTATCAGGTCTATGAAGGTATTATTTCTGGATCAGTTGCTCCCGGAGGAGGTGCTGGCGCCAAGAAGGGTAATATGACGGTTGGTTCCTTCGAGACCGAATCGTTTTTGCAAGTAACTCTGTACGAGGAACCCTACTATAAAGGACAATCTCATGTTTACGTTGGATCCCAAAGCAGCATCTCTCCAGCTGTCCATGTCGGCAGTGTCAAGTGGAAGCACTTGTAATAAATAGTAACATCATCTATTATGTTATTTCTCAATTTGTTAAATAAATATAATTAGTTTAACATTCTATGTAACC
This sequence comes from Mucor irregularis B50, assembly GCA_000587855.1. NCBI lineage: Eukaryota > Fungi > Mucoromycota > Mucoromycetes > Mucorales > Mucoraceae > Mucor > Mucor irregularis. The sequence continues at coordinate 14,715 of KK076524.1, read as the reverse complement.
TATAAGTGTAACCCAACTCCAAAATTTGTCAGGTATTTTACCGTACTGCAATGTATTAAACTCTGGCAATGCTATTGCTATGAGAAGAGACTAGAATACTCGTGTAGTTCTGTAAATCCTACATATGGATACATGGATGATCATCTATGCGCAGCTGTTGAGGTGATTAACACTTGCTACAATTAAATCCGTAACTTTATTTTTTTGACTTTCGGATCTTCTCTTTTTTCTTTCAAACGATTTCTATTTTTAATTTCAGACAATTTTTTATTGGACGAGATTATTTTTATTTTCATACTTTTTCCTTATTGGACGAACTCTTTTTGTGCGTCTGGTGCCAATTGACGCCAATGGTCGATCAAGTTTTCTGAATGACCGTTCTTAATAAAGTTATGGATTTAATTGTTCTTTATGTTTTTGTGTGAATTAGATATATGAAAACATGATATATGATTTACAAAATGAGCTATAGGATATGGGAATGAAAGAGAATTTATTACAACAAAAAAAAATTACACTAAGGAAAAAGAAGGATTTCTTGTTTTGCGACGTTTTGGGTTGATGGGTTCAATAGTTGAGGTTGCGTCATCTTCAGGTGCTGTAACATTCACGTAATGAGGCTCCATATGTTGATCGTACAACAAGAAGATTTTTTCCGAATCGTCTACCTTTCGTAAAAGACCACCAATTTCTGAGATAGATTTAGGGACATCAATTGTTAAAAGTTCAGCCCTGGTTGTGATGCCATACGAATGCTCTGATACTAAGTAAAAAATCATAGTATAGCCAATACATTGTACAACAAGTACTTTTCGATTTGCTTTTCTCGACATAAGTGATCGAGCAAAGACACCCAAGCGTACCTAGTCCATGAACGCGAATTCTAAATCCGATTGGACATCTGAAGGTTTTACTTCCACATAGCCTAACGCGACATTTTCTGCTTTTTGCGGTTTTATTTTCTTGATCGAGGATTGTTACAACCGCTTTGGCTGGATAGCAATCATACAAGGCCATAAGTTTAAATAAAGACCCAAATCTACCAAAGCAACGCCACCATCGTTGCATTTGGCCTACACGTTACTGTGTTATCACCTTTACGATTTAACCATACGAAGAGTCTGTTTAAATCAGGGCGATGGAAGATATGGGAGAGAATGGGATCCAAAAAGTTGACCGTCTGCTCTAGCTCTTCAACAAGAGAAAGTCGCTGAAATTTGGATGCTTTCCGTAGAGGTTATTAAGTTCAATCTTTAGAGCTCGTCTATCAGTTTCGTCATTTTGGATTATGAGACGGTTTTTTACTTGAAAAATTCAGATAGGGTTCAGACTATAAAATACACGAAACCAACTAAATGTTGACGATGTGTAAGGGAATGTACGGAGGAGAAAGATAAAAAATACAACAAATTCATACCACTACAGGTTGGTCTTCGAGGAAGATAATGAAATAAAAGTTTGTTTTTAAATAAAGAAAAAAGAGATCAATAGGGAGTAAATATGCTTTTATTTATATGTGTGTGTGTGTGTGGTGGGTGCGTAGTGGAGGAGGCACAAAAAAAGCAACACGATTTTAAGCCTGTAATCGGAAAACTATAACTAATGGGGTGAAGAGTCTGTTTAAATCAGGGCGATGGAAGATATGGGAGAGAATGGGATCCAAAAAGTTGACCGTCTGCTCTAGCTCTTCAACAAGAGAAAGTCGCTGAAATTTGGATGCTTTCCGTAGAGGTTATTAAGTTCAATCTTTAGAGCTCGTCTATCAGTTTCGTCATTTTGGATTATGAGACGGTTTTTTACTTGAAAAATTCAGATAGGGTTCAGACTATAAAATACACGAAACCAACTAAATGTTGACGATGTGTAAGGGAATGTACGGAGGAGAAAGATAAAAAATACAACAAATTCATACCACTACAGGTTGGTCTTCGAGGAAGATAATGAAATAAAAGTTTGTTTTTAAATAAAGAAAAAAGAGATCAATAGGGAGTAAATATGCTTTTATTTATATGTGTGTGTGTGTGTGGTGGGTGCGTAGTGGAGGAGGCACAAAAAAAGCAACACGATTTTAAGCCTGTAATCGGAAAACTATAACTAATGGGGGTCTTTACCCCACAGAAATTTTTTACTATCCACACAGATTTTTTTTTTAATAATGAGAGAGCAAAGCGTCCAACTTGATTGCTCAGTCAGTAATTAATCATTTCCTGGACTCTTTCGTGACAAACTAGCTTATATTTCTATAAATATTGACCACAAATGCGTTTTTTTCTGCTCTTCTCTTTTCTTTTCTAATATCTCCTTCACATGAACGTTTACATATTGGATTTTTTCCCTACATTAAGTGTATTCCGGATAAATTCAGTGGTGTACATACATACGCAATGCAAGACTTAATTTCCATGGCCGTATAGAAGTTCCGTTTTTTTCGTGTTCTTTACCTGTTTAAAAAGGTACTTGTTGAAGACTTTGAGTGATAGGCATCACCTAAGACGGAAAAGAATGTTACGCAAGAGGCAAATTTCTGCGTGGTGGGTGAAATAAACCTGTGTGGATAAGAACTCCCATATCTAATACTTCTATTAAAAAGGGGATTCCTTTACGCTGTGTTGCGAGATTCGAGTATGATGAAATGCGACGCTGTGATTCAGGAGCAAGTATATCACCAAGTTCTTTAAGAGAAGATTATAAGTGTTCAAGTTGTTCAGCATAAAGTACATGTGGGTTTTCAAGGTAGGAATTAAATGAAGCGAAAAAATTATCAACACTGTTTTTTGCTAACTGTGTGTCTATTCTAGCTGCAGTTTTTGTTGCTGTTGGCTCAGTATGAGTTCCTTCCTCATTCTGTTGAACTAGTTGAGGTACATGACCAGAGATTGCTGTGTTACAAATGTTAGTATGATGCGCGCGTCGAACTTCAAATACAACTACGCTTTTCTTAACAGAACAGGAAATTCTTAACATCATCAGTACCTACTTACCCCCAAATCATAAATTTACTGCAGACAAACTTAATTATTGGAGAGATTCGAGTATGATGAAATGCGACGCTGTGATTCAGGAGCAAGTATATCACCAAGTTCTTTAAGAGAAGATTATAAGTGTTCAAGTTGTTCAGCATAAAGTACATGTGGGTTTTCAAGGTAGGAATTAAATGAAGCGAAAAAATTATCAACACTGTTTTTTGCTAACTGTGTGTCTATTCTAGCTGCAGTTTTTGTTGCTGTTGGCTCAGTATGAGTTCCTTCCTCATTCTGTTGAACTAGTTGAGGTACATGACCAGAGATTGCTGTGTTACAAATGTTAGTATGATGCGCGCGTCGAACTTCAAATACAACTACGCTTTTCTTAACAGAACAGGAAATTCTTAACATCATCAGTACCTACTTACCCCCAAATCATAAATTTACTGCAGACAAACTTAATTATTGGATCGGACAAGAAGCATACTGGCCTGCGGTGAAGAGAAAACAAATTAAAGGAACTCCAATGAGTGGCCGTTTAATGAATTTGGTCGAAGAAAAGTACAGAGGTTACGTACCTAAGGCAATTTATATCCTCACTTGCTACGGTTCAACTACATAATTTTCCTGACAGATTTTACTTTAGAGGACATCTCCAATATTCAAGAATATAGAAGATATGTCCTATCTTCTCAATTCAAGTACAAACCAATAGGCTATGCGCGAAAGTCTACCAGCGAAAAGTCGGAGGATTCGATTGAAAACTCAATCAATCTGCAGACAATGAAGCTGAAGTCGAAATTGCTTTGTTCCTCTGCATTCGGATCCTACAGCAATGCCAATGATGAAATTGAAGAACGAGACCACAAAAAGAAGAATGCTTTCACCTTTGATTGTGATGGGGATACACAAGGTAGAATATATCGAATATTTAATTGGAGGACATCATTGTTACTAACACTTTCTTCTGAGAAACTCACCAGATATGATTGGAATGATATCGACGTCAACAATACTATACGTCTAGTTTTTACAAACTATGCAGGGCTTTCCAGCAATCCAGACGATGTACGATTGTTTGTAGGGTACGCTATCAATGTATGTATTGGTAAGCGAGGACACTGGTTCTCATAGTGGTGGTGATATAGGGAAAACAAAAAGATAGAGGAAATTTTTGTTGACTTGGGGTCAAGTGTGGAAGTCTTAAGTCGTTTTGCAATTTTGAATGATGAAAAGACAATCAAGAAATTCCTTTGCCGAAAAGGTTGTGCCAGACGATCTGACTGTACGTTCTCATTGCATACTTATTATTTTAATTGACCTGACTTCTAGAAACACAGAACGGGTGTGAAGTATGTAGTTTGTGAATAAAAATGAAGTACAAGTATAGTTCCTTTGTGGGTTTATTGATTTAGTAAAAGTAAACCAAACTATTTCTAATTGTAAAGGTTATTTATCTGCATGAATTGATAAATTCAGCTTTTCTTTTAGCGAGTCGATTGGGGATGCTTGAACTGACAAAGCATTTTGTTAAAGCTTCATATAGTCTCCTAATGCAAGTTAAATTGACCCCTCCTGAGAACTATATACAAATCTAGACCTTTCATGAGTCTACTGAAGATATCTCCAGCTCCAGAACTTGGACACTGATCCGCGATTGCGAAAAAAAAAAATTGAATTAAGAACAGTCTCACTATATTGTTGTGTATTTGCATTACCAAAGAATAATATTAAATATGCATATCGCAGCTTAGCTCGTCATCTTGGCGAGAACTGTATTGGGATCGATGATATCTGTCAGTACACCCTTCATTGGGTCTACAACTTTTTCTCCACTCTTGTTAAAGACATTCTCTAGCCCATCTACATAATAACAAATGTTTTGATTCATTCTCTTTGATTTTTAATGTTATAAAAGGTACTATTTTATTTGTAAAAAAGAAAGAAGGGCTAAACTGATATCATAGAAATTGAAAATAGATCAACTTCGGAAGCAACTTTACTCCAAATCAACTAATATTTCCCAGCTTCGCTTTAACCTTGAATGTATTTGTGCACTCTTTTTCTTAAAAATGGTGGTGATGTATGGTTACCAAATTTTGTAATGTGCAGAAAATATTATAAAATATACATATTTCAAGTTCAACAATTTCTAAGGAGAATCCAAGGTGATCCCACCCAACCCAGTTTATCATTTTCATCAGAATTAATGTCTCTTCTGGCCTTTGATACTTCGTTAACTACTAGCTGCTCTAATTGCAGCAGTGCAGGGATGGCCCCTAGTAACACATGAAAGTCGTATACACTTCTTGGAATAAAAAATGTCTGTATTTTAGTAAACAGAAAAAGTGAAGGAGTGACCAATTCCATTCTGTATACATCGCATGTGAAACATATTTTAAAATGTTAGTAAGTCGTTCTCCCTTTAGCAATATACCATTTATGGCCATACCTTTCACAACAACTCCGTAGACAACAGGCTGTGATATGTTCTTTTTACCATACCATTGAGCATGAATTGTAGCTCAATAGATGCCTTGAATAAATCATCTTCGGCAATCGATCTGGGTCTTTTAACTTCGAAAACCAAGAAATCGAAATCAGTTGTTCCAATTATTGCCTTGTACTTGATATCAGGCTTCATATCAGTGTTGTCAATCAGAGCCGTGAAATTTCTACATAATATAAATGGATGAGTTTCCATACACCTACAATAATGTTATGAATTTACCCATCCTTCATCATATCACTACCGACAGGAAAAATTGCATTTAAAAAAGGGTTTAAAGCACTTTCGATAAAAATTGATTCAACCTTAGAATCAATTGATTCAGAATCATCATAACTGTTTACTCGAACAGAAATATTGTGTGAGCCGACGCCTTTAGGTATGGCCAGGGCTGCAGCCCACCCCGCCGCATTCGTACGGGGGAGTATTAGTAGATACCACACTGCCAGGATGCCCCTTCCTGGCGCCGATCCGTGCTTGGCCTTCGGGGAGTAAGTATCGCTATCTTCGGGTAGTGAAGGGAAAATGATATGCGACCGTTGCTTCGGGGTAGCGGCGCCTCTATCAAATAACCTTGGGTGCGGTTTCTCCTCCTAGATGCTGAGCCTAAAAAAAAAAAAAAAAAAAAAAGTAGAAATATTGTTGGTACCGAAAGCAATGCTAAAAAAAAAACATTCACTTACATATTATACAGAATTTTTGCTGCCATGTTTTTACTAGAGCTCGCTAAACGGTTTAGAACAGCTACTACTGCGCTTTCTTTTTATGTGCGCTCAAATTCTTAAATTTATCAAATTTATAGAGCTGTTCTTTTCTGTTTATATTTATGGGGCTTCAGCTTGTTCTCTCCTTCCTCTTATTTCCTCTAGAATTCTTTCTGTTTCTTCCCTCTTCATTCTTTCTTCATCGAGTACTTTTCTGCCTCCTCCCTTTTTATTAGTTCCTCATTATTTTTCCTTCTTTGTTTTGATCGATAGAACTAACAAGTTCATCTCCCCATCCGTCAGAAAGACTACGTTGTGTGTAATTTTGAAAGAAGATTTCAGATTGCTGCAATATATGGTAGTATTCATCGCTTATTTTTTCGTCTACAACGCAGATAAATGAAGAATGAAGAGGTGAAGAAGAGGAAACAAGAAAAATGAAAAGGAGCATCCCTTTTGCGATCTATCATGAACCGTTTATATTGTGTGATTTATCAATGATCCAAATCACGGAGATTAAATATAGTGCATGGGACGAAACTGCATTCAAGGTATTTTTCTTTAAAACAAAGCTCATTCTTGAAACGAGGGACTATATTGGCGATCATTGCTTTCCAGTAAACGTATTTTGAAAAATTGGCACTGAAGTAATTTAAATCTATGTAGACGCGTGCAAATAGAAAATTCCTTGGGCTGTTGTTGGGAACATACAACAGAAGAAAAAGAATTTGGAAGAAAGCTGTTGTTGGGAACATACAACAGAAGAAAAAGAATCCTTCTTTTTTTGTTGTTTCTTACCACCTGCTTGGAAATAGTACGATTTCCTTCATAATCGAAATGACTTATGCAGGCTATGAAGGTAGACTCTCTTTGATAGTAATTGCCTATTACAATTTTGTTTTGCTAATGACATTTCTTAAATAATAAGAATTGATGGCGTATGTAAGAGACGCGGAACAGCCGTCTTTTAAAGAATTTGTCGATAGAAACTCTTTAAACATCCCCCGCTGGTCAGCCAATAACAATCTGGAAGCAAATGAGCTTTTCTCCGTGTGGCGCCGCAGATATGCTTTGCTTTTGAAGGATTACGAAAAAACCGATTGTATTTTATCAAGGTAAAAATACACAATTACGATATTTAATATATACTTAACCTTTGCTGCGCAGCAAAAAATACGACGAGAAGAACTGGAAATTGATCGCGAAGATGTCGAAAACACTGGTAAAATCCAACCCCTAGGTACTCAATCTACAACTAATACCTTCCTAATTTCGTATTTATATAGTCAGAAGCTTCTTTGGTCACCAGAATTGAAATGTTAGAAGCTATGATCGCTGCTGCACCTTCGACTTCTAATATTTTGAAAGAACTGCTTACCAGCCAAAAAGATGAACACGACCAACAACAGAGACAAGAACAAGAAGAAATACAGCATCATGAAGAGCAGGAAGAAGAAGGTATAATTCGAGTATTAGTTTTAAGCTTTCGTGCCACTAAAATTTTTATTTCATTTTTGTAACATAGTTCAGTGGCAAGGAATTGTCTGATGTTGAGAAAAACTACTTGAGGTCGATCACAAACGAAGAAACGATAAAGAGTTGTATTCAATTTCTAGCAGCTCAACGTTTGTTGCTTGACGACTTGGACGTAATGGACACAATCATTGCCAAGTAGGTCTAATGAGCAATAGTTGTCTAGATAGATCATCATCTCATCACGAGATATCTCTTTTTTTTTCTTTTTTTAGACTTGGAATATCGAGGATTGTAAATGCCATCAAACCAACAATCAGAAATCTTATTTATAGTAACTTGAATGATAATGAGAAACAAGTTTTCCTTACGAAAAGTGCTGGAACATCTCTTACAGGCTTAGAGCCAGATCTATGTACCGTAATTGACAACATCATCAAAGTTGATGAGTCTGGCAAACCCAAAATGTGTTCGATGGAAGATATGGATGAATTGTTCGAACAAATTCAAGCAAAGAAGACTTAGTGCAGAAAATCAAGCAACGAAATACATACACTGCTTTATCAAGTTTAAAGTTGCATGGAGATGATGTAAGACTAACGTTATTGATATAAATATTTAGTATTTAATCACTTAATTTTTTTTTACTCGCTAGAACTGAGTCTTTTGATTTATAGGTAGGATGATGATACAACGAGCGAAATCATACACTATCGCAGATTCGCATATTATTTTTGAAAAAAATGGTGTCAAACTAAACGAGTGAGCGTATAATAGTCACTATTTAAGATAAATAACATCTTACACTGTTCACTTTACATATTTGTACTATTGTTTTAGTGGTGAGACAGGATTGGTATCAACAAAACTTGAACGTAAAACAAACATGGCTATTTTTCATGCAATAAAGATTGATCTACTCTTGAAGTGTAAGGATGCTAAAATTACTGTTGAAATGTCTTCGAATGAATGGAAACGCGCTTCTGTTTCCATGAATACCCAACTAGCCCAACAATGTAAGAATCTAGTAATCAATAAAGCCATCCTAAAGAATCTAGATATGTTGAAGACGTTCGGGATAGATAAAGCTACTATTAATTTCTCTATTCCATGATACCATGGTTATTAGAACGTCTTTACTAATGCAAACGTGGAAACACAAAAATAATATGCACAGTCTAGCTGACTTGTGTTTGCAGACCATCACATATCCACTTCTCCAGTGCAATATTCATCATCGCCCACCCTCCCGGCATATAATACTTTACTATCATCATTGTATTCACCATCCCCTACTGAAGTGCATCGACATGAACCGATTGTTTTTTTCGCTCCCAACAACAACTGTAAGATTGTTGTTCTTACAATGATTCTGATGACCCCGACAACATCAATGCTGATATGTGAAGCACATATACCCAATATTTATTTTTATCCAGTGTACAATTTTTTGTAAATTATTATCAAAGTCAATAAAATTCACCCCTTTCTATATTTACGTGCAGGTTGTCTTATATTCCCCTTGCAAAGATGATCTACGAGACTAAAGGTTATATTGGGATCGCTACAAGAAGTATACCGAGCGACCGAACATTTTATCACAGATTCTGATGTTTGTCTGGGCGTATTACACCGTCACAAGAAGTCGCAGTAAACTGTTGGTTGATGTTTGTATCTTTTGCTTCTTCGTGAAACCACATATGGCGAGAATAAAAAGGACAGAACCAAAAACAGTAGTAGGATCGCCACCTTCTTCTTTCATCAGGAGAAGGGATCGGGCACGCGCATGCGAGCGAGCGGACGAACTAAGAGCACTTGAAAGGTCCCCCTATTTTATTAAACCGAAAAACGAAGACGGTAATATAAAATTGGGCGTGAACTCAACCAAACAAGAAAATAAGAACACTCTTAAAGTGGAAGAAAGTGTGGCAAAGCTAAAGGATGAAGGTGTCGAGGATTTCTTAGCTGAAGATCTCAATGTAATGTTTGTGGGTATCAATCCCGGTTTGACGAGCGCAGCAAAACGACATCACTATGCCGGTCCAACAAATCACTTCTGGCCGTGTCTGTCTACAAGTGGACTAGTTGATAAAGTGGTGACATTCAAAGACGATCAGGATCTTCCATCCTTGTATAAGTTGGGATTTACGAATTTGACAGCCAGAACGACAAGAACAGCTTCGGAACTAACTTTGGCCGAGCAAAGAGAGGGAATACCCATTTTAAACTCCAAAATTGAGTGTCTTCGACCCCGCATTGCTTGCTTTATTGGTAAAGGGATTTATGAAATATACTCCAAAGAAAAGTGTAAAAAGATGGGCTTACAAGACGAAAGTAAGGCTATACCATGGTTAAACGGCAAGGGGAAAACACTCTTATTCGTTATGCCAAGTACAAGTGGTATTGTAACAGCTTACAAAAAATCAGACAAAGCAAAGTACGTTCAAGGTGAAATAAGATTTGAATCGTATGCGTATACTGATAGATTCTGTCTAATTCTGATACAGGTTCTTCCATGATTTGAATACAGTTGTTAGAAACCTCAAATAAGATTAAACTTTAGTGCGTCGATGAGAATCCCCTTAAACAATTTACCACTCACCTTGTGAATTTCTCAAGTACAAGTGTGTATTGATTACAATACTTAGTTTAACGAAAGAGCTTCTCAATATTACTCTTTGTCCAGTAATCAATCTCTGTATAAATCTTTTATTTTAATATATCCTCTGTATCTATTTGACATCCTTCATCATACAATTTAGAAGTGATTTTCGTGTAGTACAGGTTGATGCGCAAAAAAAAAAAAGGTCACGAGCAAAAAACAAGCCTCAAATTTTTCGAAAAAAAAAAATCATGTCTAAATCGAGACTCGAAGCTCTCTTCTATTCGCAACAATAGTAAAGCCTCATCACCATGTCATCAGTATCTCGTTTATGCAAAGAAATACTTTTGGAAGACTTTGGACCTTTTGTCTCGGTAAGTTCAAGTTGTCGCTATAAACTCGAATATTTTGAGGGGTCTCCTAACCTTATTTTGACATAGTGTGTACGTTCAAGTACAAGTGTGTATTGATTACAATACTTAGTTTAACGAAAGAGCTTCTCAATATTACTCTTTGTCCAGTAATCAATCTCTGTATAAATCTTTTATTTTAATATATCCTCTGTATCTATTTGACATCCTTCATCATACAATTTAGAAGTGATTTTCGTGTAGTACAGGTTGATGCGCAAAAAAAAAAACGGTCACGAGCAAAAAACAAGCCTCAAATTTTTCGAAAAAAAAAATCATGTCTAAATCGAGACTCGAAGCTCTCTTCTATTCGCAACAATAGTAAAGCCTCATCACCATGTCATCAGTATCTCGTTTATGCAAAGAAATACTTTTGGAAGACTTTGGACCTTTTGTCTCGGTAAGTTCAAGTTGTCGCTATAAACTCGAATATTTTGAGGGGTCTCCTAACCTTATTTTGACATTCCAGCAAGTAGGCCGACAAATGCTCTTGAAGGGTCGTTTGACACTTGCAGATCTCGTGCGATTCACTTCTTTACCTCAACGTCAAGTTCGTGAATGCTTGGTTGTGCTCGTGCAGCATGGTATCACCTACTTTTCCGAGTCGCCCGAAGGTAAAAACGAGCCTACTTATTATACCACAGACGCAGAAAAAAATCATGATGCGTCTACGCATGGGCTCTATCCTTCGAGAAGTTGATGAGCGCTTCGGTAACGAGGTAAGCTACATATTATAGCAAGATGCCACATGTTTTTAAACTTTATCTACCAGGCCCAAGTAGTGTGTAAGCTATTGTTTGCCAATGGTCGTATGACAATTAAAGGTGTAGAAAAATGGATTCTTGACAACGAAACCAAACTAAGTAAGTGTAGCATGATGCGCTCGCGATAGTCTCTCCTGACAAAAAGTATCATTAGATGTGGAAAAATGCACTAAAGCGTTTACTCACTTGGCTGTACATAAATATATCAAAGCAGTGATGCCAGAGCACAGTCGTTCAACTGTAGATCGCTATTTAGCCGCGACAGAAAAAGAATCCGAAAAATACACCATCATGACAGCCAAGGATATCCAAACAGCGAAGAGCACAGCTAGATCTCAAATTGATTCTGAGTATAACTCGGACGCAACAGCTGGTATGAAACGTAAAGCTATAGATCCACTCGAATACCAACGTAAGCGTGCTGCTCTCGATGAATATGGAACTGTCGATAAGGACGATGAGGAACAAGTTGAAGTCGATGAGAAAATCTTTTTCGCTGTGAACTACGACAAATTCAACATGGTCTTTAGAAACGACTCCATTGTTGACTTTGCCACAGAACGTATTAATCGCACAGCAGGTGAAATTGTTAAGGCATTTTTAGAACATGGCAAAGACAAAATGAAGACTTTAAAGGAGAACGATTCCCGTAAGTTTGATGTATATTTTTTTCGAATGATTGATTGTTGGAAATCGATATTGATGTTACTTTCAATATATATAGCATCTGCTACCCCTATTCATATCGCAAATATGATTGCACAGACTGATATTGTGACCAGAGGAGATATCAGTCTACCAAAAGATCCATTGGATCCCAAGAAGAACCCTAGTTTACAAGAAACAGTCAGGGGCTACATCACACTACTTAAAGTGGACCAAGCTGGATTCGTGAAGTCAAAGGATGAAAGAGGTGCTAATCAGTTTGCAGTCAACTTTGAAAAGTTACGTGGGTCTATGAAGAGAAGAGTGATGGAAGGTTTGGTTCGTGAGAAATACGGTGTGGCAACATGTCGAATCTTGAGAATTTTGATCGAAAGAGGAAAATTAGATGAATCTCAAGTTCAAAAATTGGCTATGTTACCACCCAAAGATACACGAGAGAAGCTTGCATTACTTAAAACAAAGGGTTTTGTTGAAATTCAAGAAATTCCTAGATCCGCAGACCGTGCACCAGGTAGATGCTTCCATTTGTGGTATGTTCCACTGGAAAAGTGCTACGAGGAATTATTAGTTGATTCCTACCGCGTTATTTGCAGTCTCCAACAACGTAAAGAACGCGAATTACAGATCCGTAAACGTTTGATTGATAAAATTAACAGAAAGGACGTGCTAGAAAATCCAGATCTACTTGGTGAAGCGGAAAAGAAGGAAATTGCTGGTATGGACAAAATCTTGGAACGCTTGGAAGTCGCAAAGTCAAGAATGGATTCTGTTGTTATGATTTTGAGAGATTTTTAATTTCTATCATAAAATAAAACTGTATTTGTTTTATGCTTGAAATTTAAGCAATGATGTTGGTTTTTCTGGAAAAATATTACTCCGTGTCGATATGCACATGGATGATTTTTTAGAGCAATACTAATATCCGGTAGATCTGATAACTGGATTGAGGTGAAACTTGCGAATCCTAAAAATGTCATGAGTAAGAAATATTTTTACGGGGACATTCGGTCTAGTTGCTCCCCGCATTATTGTCATTTGTTACTGTTGATTGAGTGATATAAAATTCAAGTATAAAATGCCATCTTCTTTCCAACTACATATCCTATTCATAAAAAAAAACTTACATCATACTGAATGGTATCTGTTCATCCCGTTACAATCCTAATCGAACATAAACTCGACAAATCCTACGAAGAAGATTTGATATCGCTAGAATCAAGATCATCCATTAAAACTTATCAGATCAAATGGAAAAAAATTCGAGAAAATTTTCATGAGTTTATTCGCGATAGTTACAATTTGGATGCAATTACTTTTGTTACAGAGTAAGGGCGACCACTATAATATATCATGTCCTTTGGATTTTATTGACTCATCTCTGCATATTAGGGAACTAAGTAAAACAAGCATTGGTTTCGGTGTACCATGATCCAACAAAGTATTCACAACAAAAAGACTTGCAATGGTACATATATAAATTCATTCTCCTTTATTCTGTTAAAATCAATAAAACTGCATTGCTTTACATTGTTTTCCTTATCGTGTTATTCAAATGATCATTAAATAAATTTTATCAGCGCTTGCATATGAATATTTTCTTCAAATCAAAAGATCTGATAAGAAACAACGCCTTTTTGTGCGTGCGAAAAAAAGTTAAAATTTATCTAAAAGATGGATAAGTTTACATAATCTAATCGTATGAACTTTATCTCATTAATTGGCGTAATCACTCTAAATTGTTAAGCTATTGTTTGAGTCTATTCACAACTGCGAGTCAAAAATACTGAATTAAATTGCACTAGAATTTCAGTTACCAAAACCACAACCGATTACGAATTGGATCCTAAAACTCGCAGAATAAATCCTGGAAACAATATACCGCGTTTTCGGGAAGTAGTTGTAGGAGAGATAATTCAGGAAATGACAACTTGGAGGTCGATATATACTTTTTAAAATATTTATATTTAACTTCATTGTAACTACTTTTATGCATACAAAAATAAACATATTTAATTATTAGTAAAAGCTAATATGCTATTGTCTTTATATGAAAAGAATTGCAATGCAAGAGTATGTATTAGGAACTTACAACAATAGGTAGCAAATAAAGATTATTGTATTCAATATCCAAACAGATACAAAGGCATCGAATGAGTATAAATAATGTGCAAAAATAAATACAAAAAGTAAAAGTAACCCATTGTTAACAAAAAGACTTGAACATAATCTTCCCCATTGATGTTGACATAAAAGATAACGAAGTTAGTGAATTAAACTTTCAGTTACAGTGTAACAGTGGGACAAGAGAATGTGACACGAGCCACACTTATCACTGACCCCATTTGCTTCATTTTGGAAAGTTACCGTTTGCCCACTTCTTTAAATTCAATCACTCGGGCGCAACAAAAGTCTTTGTTGATTCGCGAGCAGAGGAAAAAAAAATCTTCGGAGTTTGAAAAGACAAAAAAGAGCAAAAAATAATAGCATCAGTCCGTTTCGATCAGACGACCTCAGGGTTATGAGCCCTGCGCGCTTCCTGCTGCGCCATGATGCTACTAGATGTCTTGTCGTTCTGATCTTATAACAACCAATAGTATACTTGCAATGAATATAATAATTAAAAG